>OX459109.1:3355974-3955974 GCA_949775045.1 Metridium senile
TCCTGCGAGGTGTTAAAAGGTCTCTTTCATATTTGAAGTTCAACGTTCGTCTTGCTTTGATGCAAAGGCCAGGCTACCTTTCAAGATGGCGCATGAAACAGTGAACGCCTAGGCCTGTCCAACCAAACCACATATTCCTTTGTAATCTTATGGATCTTTGAGAGACGACTATTGCAATGGAAATAAACAGCCAAAAAGCATCAAAATTTATGGTATTGTATATTTGAAATTTTGATGTGCTTTTTCATGTTATGTAGTTTATAGTCCCCTCCTTGTTTAGCACATAGCCAATTGGAAAATACGACAATTAAAAGAATAATTATACTGCAGTATTACCATGCTTGAAATCGTTAAAATGTGGACATGAGGTCTTGTTTACAAATGGGTGCTGTGGCTCAAGTAATCGTCGTTTGGCTGTTCGATAGTGTACTAAAAATTAATGACAACCAATCGTGCGTTAATCCTTTGTAAGACTAATTGATAATAACAATGATATAAATGATATGGAATTGATATAAATGCACTTTATTTTATCAAAATATATTCTAAAGAGATATGGGCAATCATATATGATTACGCTGGATCCGTTTTTTAGACGGCAAGGTTTACAACCATGATGCCGGTTGAACAGTCCCCTCCACAGTTCCCTGCATCGCCATCTAAAGGAAACCGGTTCTTTGCATCGAAGCGAGATGAACGTTGAGATTGTAATGGTAGAGATCGTTTAAAACCTTGCGGGACAATTATTCACTAGTCTCTATCATTGCAAGCTCAATTTTCATCTCGCTTCTATAAAAAGGCCAGGCTACTTTTTAAGATGGCGCAGCGAACTGTGAAGAGGACTATTGAATTATAACTATAGTATCATGAGGCTGTAAAATATTTGTTTAAGAGCGATGGCCAAGGATTGCTCTTTGACGTTACAATAATTATGATACTCAGTGAGGTGTAATTGGGGAGAAGCCGTACCTGGGCGAAGTTTGTGGATCCTATTTTGAAACTCTTCAAACACTTTTGCAATTGGTAATGGTTCCTTTTGAAACTGAGCTGCTTTGTGCACCGGGAACTTTACAGGTTGTTTACCTGAAAACGAATAAAACTTTTAAGGCGACTGGGAAACTTAAAAGTCCCCTGCTTCAAATGTACAGTTCCCGTTGCCACCTTGAAAGGTAGCCGGGCCTTTGCTTTTAAGCGAAACGAACGTTGAGTTTGCAATGAATTAAAGAGACACGTGAATAATTATCTTGCAAGGTGTTTCGAAAAAGGTCTCTATATCATTGCAAGCTCAACACCGTTCGTCTCGCTTTGATGCAAAGGCCCGACTAGCTTTTAAGATGGCGCAGAGAACTGTGAAGGGGACTATTAATTCAATATTCCACAGGAGAAATGGGGCGACTCTACTGATAATACAGAGCCGTGATGAGGGATGTGGGATCAGCGATCAGCGATTACATGCCTATGATCGGGGATCACATAGTCCGCGAATCAGATGAAATCAGGGATCACAGAAGAGGGATCGGGACCGTATGAATAAATTCAGGATCAGAACATTTTTTGTGGGATCAGGGATCAAAATAAGCGAGATTTTTGGATCAGGGATCAAACTTGTGTGTAAAAAATATAGGATCAATGATGAAAAACATCCCTCCTCACGACCGGGATGATAGAACAATGCTATAATCAAACTTGAAAATGTAATTATAAACAGTTCGATCTACAAGAATAAAGTCCTTTTTTTGAAAGTTATACAGCTTTACTAACCTGGAGAGTTTGAGTTGAGTTTAACATTATTTTCTTTGTTTTCGTCACCTATAAGTCGAGTATCTGAAAAAGAAAATCAAAATGATTTACAGTTCGATCTACCTCAAGTATAAATTTCTTTTTTGGAAAGTTTTACAGCTAGCTTTACTAACCTTGAAAGTTTGAGTTGATTTGAACATTATTTTCTTTGTGTTCGTAACCTATAAGTCGATTATCTGAAAAAAGAGAAAAAAGAATCAAAAGGATTTACAGTTCGATCTACAAATATAAATTCCTTTTTTGGAAAGTTTTACAGCCTTACCAACCTGGAAAGTTTGAGTTGATTTTAACAATATTATTTTCTTTGTGTTCGTAACCTATAAGTCGATTTTCTGAAAAAGAGAAAAAAGAATCAAAAGAATTTACAGTTCGATCTACAAGTATAAACTTAAGTCCTTTTTGGAAAGTTTTATAGCTTTACTAACCTGGAACGTTTGAGTTGATTTTAACATTATTTTCTTTGTTTTCGTATCCTATAAGTCGAGTATCTGAAAAAAGAGAAGAGAAAATCAAAAGGATTTACTAAAACAGTAAACGAGACATTCGTAGCCTGATTCTAGGTACGTACTCTGTAGACAGAAAGGTCCTAACTCTCCCCTCTAAAAGAGGAAACGAAAGCAGTTTTGAGTTTTATAAAACAAATCTCTGCCTAGCAGGGCGGTAGATTTAACACAAAATAAATAGTTGCCTAATTCAAACACAAAATACAAATCTTACCTTTTTTAGAGGAAGAAATCAGTGGTACGCTGGGTAAGGATGTCGGGAAAGACACTGCAATTACCATTACGACTGTTGTAGGCATTGCACTAACTATTATAACTATCATATTGCTACCATTAATTGTCATGTATGGTGCGTCTTTGTCAAATGAGTTGGATTTATTATTATTATTATTTACGCGACAAGTGTGTTTATGACACCATGGCGCGCGCGAGATGATCATCCTTGCACGCGCGCGCGCGCACGCACGTGGCCGACAATAAGTCGATGACTGAAAAAAATATGTATTTTCTCTCATATTTTTTTTTTTAGTTTGATATATATTTTTTTAGGTTTTCTATGTATGAAACCGGTAGTATGTGCTTAGTAACGAAGTAGGTTTCGTGTGATCAGTTGTCATTTAGAAAATAATACTTTTATAAAATAATTTCGTCTCGTAGCATATTTCCGAATTCTTTATGCGAACAGCGTCCGAAGAATAGCCGAAGTCCCGAAGCTGAGTCGGGAATTTAGTTGTCGGGAAGTGTTTTTTACCTAGCCAATCACATATCCCTTTTGAAAGGAGCCAATCAAAATTCGTAAAATTTTTCTTCAAGTCATCCCTGGAGCGTTGACACAGTTTACATGCAGAAAGGGGAGATACAGATACAAGTAGAGCTCTTGGGATGAGGCTGTAAAAACGTCAAGGCTTTTGTCAATCGAAAGAACTCAGTGTGGTGGCTCACCACAGGAAGCCCAAACGTAGATACTAATAGTCATACTACCAGAACCGACACTCGATTTTGAAAGTGTTTTAGCTTTGAATATACCCCAAAAAATACATCCGGTAAAATAGTTTATTTCTATCACTGGTTGAGACCAACAATACATCTAGCTAGGGCTGGCTTCTGTTATGAAACTGATATGCTGATACTGATATCGATTGATTCGCATCATTAAAAATACATGTCCAAAAGGAAACATTTGATTAAAAAACTTAAATAATTCGTTTAGTCATTCATTTATGCCATTAATTCATTTATTCAATAACTTATTTATTATAAATAATGATTTAGAAACACATAAGGATGTAAAAATGAGACTTAGTAAGGAAATAATTTTATGACGTTTTGGAGCCATCACGCTCCATTATCCCGGGGGGTGTACCGCCGGGTCCTCAAAACCCTGACCCTATCCCAGACCTAGAATTTTGATTTCACATACCCTATCCTATAAAGAAACTAATAACTTAATAACTTTATTGTCCTTAAGAAATGCTCTAGTAAATTTGACTGCCTGTTGCACGAGATGCTGTACATCAGGGAATTAAAACCTGTCCTGAATGTACAGTCGGATTCCATCCGTGCCAAATTATTTACATAAATTAGTTTCTTTATAAGCGAACTTTTTATTATTATTTGATAACGGAGCGTGATGGCTCCGAAACGTCATAAAATTATTTCCTAACTAAGTCTCATTTTAACATCCTTATGAACTTATTTATTAGTTTATTTACTTAAATATCGATTAAAAAAATTCCTTTAAAATTAAATCAATTAATTTGTTTGCTTACTTACTTCCTTATTACTAAGTTATGTATGTAGCCATCCATCCATTCATCAGCTTTTTATTTGTGTAAATCAGTTCCTGATCTGTTTCTTTCTTCCTGACCCCAAAAAGAGTCTCGGAATACAATACAATAAATATTTTAATGAACGATAACAAAAAAATTAATAATAATTCATCAAAAAAAAATAAAAAAGGGAAAAATATGTTACTTGGGCTTCCTGTGTAATTTTCATCTGTCAGTGGGTGTATCAATGCATTGAAAGCCCTCTGGGATATTCGTACCCCTTACTATCATTTCCTGTACTGAATGTGATCAGCGAACAAGACATCGACCAAATTTTACATTTTAAATAACATTTCTCACATAATGGCTTTATTCTAGTAACACAGCAGTATAAATCGACAAAATTCCAATCTACTGAGCTACAAATTCAGATTTTTATCAACTTGTTTTTGGAAGTAATTATTCGGCAAAGCCGAACTGTGAAAGGTAAGGTCAGCTTCAAAATTGTGATTCACTCTCTTTATGTATTTTTATAAATACAATTGCTAGTTTCTTCAGAAAAATTGCATTTACATGTTATATTAACTATTTTGTACTAATTCTTAGCAAACAGTAAGTTTATTTATCGAGAAATCGGTATAATTGTTCTAGACACAATAGTCGAATGTTGTGGAATGCAATAGCTCATTTGGAGCCAAATTTGGTTTCAAAATCGAGTTAATTTTACAATCAAAGCTTAGTACATTAGAAAATATTTATTATAACTGGAAACCCTACATTGTCGATAGTTCTGTGGTTGTTGTGTTTGTCGCAGCAATCATCAATTTACGTATATTTGTAATCTCAAGTTTAGCTCTAAAGATTAATATGCATAAAAAAGCAAGCTTTGCAATTTGTGCTTGTGTTGTTCTTTAGATCATTGTTATAAGCTGAAAAGAAGCAGCCATGACGGACAAGTCTAAGGTAATATTCAAGTTATTTAGAAATTGCAATTACATGTAAATTATTGGGTACATTTTGCCCTAATTATATATTCATAATTTTTATTTCCTTGTAAAATACATGTACGTAATTTGATACAATGATCCATAATTATATATTGATTTTGTGGTTTTATTTTCTTATGTTAATGATAACAAAGATCTAGATGTGTTCATAACTTTGATCCAAGATTAGAATAGCTTATATTCTCTAGTGGAGGTCACTGTTTTTAATAATTATTATAATTATTAAAAACATTTCTGTCTTGTTTCATCCTACCATGTATTTGTATGTGTCTTGTCCTCGTGAATGCAGTCTTAAGTTGTGGGCATTCCTCATTTTCGTGTCCCTAAAACTTCTATTTCACAACCCTATACTTGCAACATGCTGCTGATCTTCCTTCCTTGTCACGTGTCCAAATCATCTTGATCTGAACATCTTACAAAGATCCATGTAAGATCATGCAAGATCCTGGCATGATCTTCCAAGAAATTTACTTGCAAAGGTTTTAGTAAAATCTTGGATGATCTTACCAGATCTTACAAGACCTTAACCTAGGCTCTTGGGCTTTTCAGATTTACTTGATGTATTCATTCCTTTAGTTTTCATACATTTTCTCGTCGCCCCACCAATACCATTCATCTAAGAATATATACAGCTCCGTAATTAATACTTAATCAATAATAATTTTCCATTAATTAATTGATTAATATCAGCTGGACACTACTTTGATTATGCATGTAAACTACTGCAGGATTATACCATAAAGGAGTTATTTATATTGATACTGTGCATTGAATGAATGAACGAATGAATGAAAACTTTTTTAACGAGGAGACCTCATCACCCTAAGGTGCTTTTCATGAGGGACCTCAAATAAGCACATAAATTTACAAATTATAAGAATAAGACTATACAAAAGAAACTATATAATATATGATTTAAATACAACCCTATTTGTGGCAATATTAAAGTTAATGTAATCTTGAATGCCTATATAACATTTGATAGTTTAGTGGGCTGTTAGTCACTCAATCATGACAGTCTAAATATCCAGAAACTTGATTTGTCTGTGATAGTGATTGATAGATTTCCCCTGATAGACAAAATCTGCCAACACATTGCCATACATGTACGTTTTGGCCCAATTCAAATCTTTTGGGAATAAAATTACTTGTCTTATGTATTTCAATGTGGAAAATGTTTGGAAAAAAAGTTTTTTAATTTTGTTTTTATATGGGTCAAAACATACACAGCAATGTGTTAGCTGATTTTGTCTACTGTTGCACTTGTTTAAGTTATACTGTTAGTAATGAAAGAGGCTGTCAATCATTGTGTAACTGAAACATACAACAGGTTTCCATTTAAATCTGTACTTTCCCATTTAAATCTGTACTTATGCAAATTTTGTTGATGTGTGCTAAACACACAGATCAACCAATCAGAGAAGTTCGCTTCAGAAATAATATACTCCCATTGGTTGATCTGTGTTTAGCACACATCAACACAATTTGCATAAGTACAGATTTAAATGGGAAAGTACAGATTTAAATGGGAACCTGTTATACATGTATATCAAAAAATCTTGGTGAAGATTTTATTGCTCATCTTTTTCTTGTGTTTTTAGTGGCAGGCTGGTACAGAGATTGTAGGACGCTATGAATTTCAAGGCACCACAAAAGATGTAAGTTAGCTTTGTAAGTTACATAATGTAGCTTGAAAATATTTGAGATACTGTACTATGCATGCTCTGAATGGCTGCCTGCCGTGTTTATATACTTTATTAAAGCAATATAAATATCTGCTTGTGTCTATATACTGTGATATAAACACTCTGGGAGAAGTAGAGCACTCTAGAAGTTAAAGAAATTCAGCTAGGCCTTTCTTTACGACTTCTCTCTTGCTCTAGCTAAAGCTCCCAGCACGTTTTCACAATTGAATATAGACATGTATGCCTTAGCCTGCATAGCTCGGCATTCCTGGAGCGAGAGAAGAGAGAGAGGAAGGGAACGCCTGCCAGCAGCCCTTGTTATTTTGCAAAACGCCTCCTAATTAAATATGCACCGCCAACGACAAAAGGCGCGAAAATTGGCCAATCACATTAAGGTAATAGTGAATTGGAAGTAAAGTTTCACTTCCGCTGTAAACACATGAAAAATATTACAGCCAAACCTACCTGGAGCGTTTGAAACTTACTAAAGTATTTTATTACAATAAATACAATAGCATTATCAGTTATTAACCACAGATCGTGATTTCAGGACCATTATCGGTTGACGGTTGAAGTCTGCATTTTGAAATTTACAAGAATCGATTCATTTATGCAAATTTGAAAACAGATTTGAAATAAAATTTCGATAAACAAATTGAATGTTCTAACCTCGATAGGAACGCTTCAGTAGGTTTGGCTGTAAACTTGTCAAAATCAAATGGCGTTGAAGCCGAACGACAATTGCAGATTCTGTAATTGCAATTTCAAAATAAATTACTGTCATCGTCCGTCTACAAAAAATCTCTTCATACCATCACGGAGAAGTGATTCCTTTTATCCGACATTTGTTATAATATTGGTATAAAAGTTGTTCAAGATAGAGAATTTTCTGACCGCTGTTGTAATCGTTGTGCTTGAAAAGTTAGAAACTTGAGGAATTACAATGCATTTATCAGTAAGACTGCGAGTCAGGTTCCAAAAACTCCAGAGAAGAAAAGACAACTAGATACGCCTGACAAATCCAGTCCAGCATGGAGACAATCCAAGTCAGCTCGCATTTCGAACTCGCCAAGAAAGTCGAGAAAGACACTCAACTTGCAAGATGAAAACGAGCCTCAAAACAGGACTGAAATACGATGAGATAGACACTCTGTTCAATATCGACGACTTACAAGAAAGCGGCCTTCAAATCAAAGTATTGGTTCGAACGTCAAATGGGAGAGTCATTGTTAGAATTCCTTGTGACGAAGAAAGCAAGCAACTCGTCAAAAACATTGCTTTTACTAACTGGCAAACTATCATTTCGTCGCTAAACTCCGCGGCCATCTATGAAATCTATGTTTTGATTTACATATTTATATTTTTATATCCGGTTGTCAATCAAAGTCTTAACAGACCAATCAGAAGCATGCATTCGTGGAAGAACGCGTTTTGCAAAATAACAAGGGCTGCTGGCAGGCGTTCCCTTCCTCTCTCTTCTCTCGCTCCAGGAACGCCGAGCCACGCAGGCTATGCATGCCCATATTTATTAAGTAATATACAGTCCATTCAAAAAGGTTGTCGTCAACAGAGAAGGCTGTTTAACTCTTAATAATACAAATCTACCTAGTATAGTGTTACAGCGCAACGCGTAAAAGTATGGCCACTGATAATGTATTCGCATACTTCTGTCTCGCAATCAATCCAATCAGCGTTGTAGGATTGTGTTATCTTGTCTCGGATCAAAACGCTTATTGGTTGATGGCGAGACAGGAGTATGCGAATACATTATTAGTGACCATACTTTTACGCGTTGCGCTGTAATCCTTGCTTAGTGCTGAACAATTACATGTACTTGTATTATAGGATCTGCCATTCAAGAGAGGAGAAATTCTGACAATTGTCAGAGAAACCAGGGTAAGACATGTTCTTCATTGGATAACACAAGTCATAATATACCATATACATAAAAACATCTAGAGAATGTTGTCACATGAAATAAGAACATTAGTAATTTAGTAAGAAAGGAATAACAAAAGAAAGATTTCAGCTTGAGTGATCATTTTGTCTTTTAATTAATTCCTTTCCCACTAAATTACAAAAGTCAGGACAACATTCTTGAAATTACTGGTTGGTGTATGTCTTTATGACCTTAACAATAATTAGTCATACATTACCATTTGAAAATTTGCAATCTAAACCTATTTCTATTAACATTGCTCATCTGGAAATGATTGATCTGAGGCCGATAGGAATTTTGGGAGTTCATAAAACTACAAATGCACTATTATACTAGTTTACTGATGATTATTTCTTTAATACTGGTATCTGTAATACTCCAGGTACTGTATTTGATTTCTTGTTCATTCTACAGCCAGCGCGTGCGTGTATTGGCCGGTAAAGCACTCACATCAGTCTCTAACCCATATATAATAAAGCATAGGTATTATTAATAATGAAATTTGTAACACCGTAAAAAATGTTGACTTAACTTTACTGACGTATTGAGCTTTAGCCCTTCGTCGGAGTAAAAGAGTTAGACGAAGCATAATGTCAATAAAGTTACCCACTTGGAACGAACAAGTCTCTCGGCTCCTATAGGCTCGCGAGTGGAGTGAATTACATACAGTATAAACAGAAAGTCGTTTGACTTTTTTGACGCTATTAAAACTATATTTTGTCATATTGTAAGATCAACAAATGCCACTAAGTATGATAACAAAACGGTAACATTACTGTAAACTTCACAATAATCAAAGGTGCCTTGTTGTAAAATGTTTTATAAAAGTAGTGTCTTATAAAAACATGAGCAATGAATAGTTATTGTTAGTCTAAAGGCAAAAAACGTGATATTTTCCCCAAAACCTGAAAGAACACCTGTTTTGCAGGCTAACAGACAGCCACCAGGGTCTATCCATTCCTTTCTGTATATTCAAGTTGTTTAAATACAAGTATAGTTGTTAATAATCAAACTTTGTTTTTCAAGGATTGCAACTGGTATAGGGCTAGAAATAGTGCTGGTCGAATTGGTTTGATACCTGTCAACTATGTACAAGTTAATGAAAAAGTTAATGAAAGAGGTGCAGTCAAATTACAGTCTATGCCGTAAGTATAAATATCTCTTAGAATAATATCAGTTCTGGATAGTGTTGCATTATAAATCTCTACCTACTTCTTTTCCTTCCTTATCCTTTCTTTAATTCATGCCTCCCTCCATTTCTTCCTTTCTTTTTCCTCCCATCCTTCCTTCCTTCCTTCCTTCCTTCCTTCCTTCCTTCCTTCCTTCCTTCCTTCCTTCCTTCCTTCCTTCCTTCCTTCCTTCCTTCCTTCCTTCCTTCCTTCCTTACAAATTCCTTACAAATTCCTTCCTTACAAATTCCTTACAAATTCCTTACAAATTCCTTACAAATTCCTTACAAATTTCTTCCTTCCTTACAAATCCCTTCATTCCTTTCTTCCTTCTTTTCAATTCTTCCTTCTTTCCTTCCTTTCTTCTTTCCCTCATTTCCTTTCTTTCTTCCTTCCTTCTTCCTCCCATTCTTCCTTCCTTCCTTCCTTCCTTCCTTCCTTACAAATTCCTTACAAATTCCTTACAAATTTCTTCCTTCCTTACAAATCCCTTCATTCCTTTCTTCCTTCTTGTCAATTCTTCCTTCTTTCCTTCCTTTCTTCTTTCCCTCATTTCCTTTCTTTCTTCCTTCCTTTCTGCCTCCTTATTTCCTTTCTGCCTCCTTTCTTCCTTCTTTCCATCCATCCTTCCTTCATTCCTTCCTTACAATCCCAGTTTCCTCATCCTTCTTTAGGTAATGTCATTTTCTTCTATATTTTCTCAGTTGGTTTCATGGAAGGATTGACAGAGAAAAGGCAGAAGAACTTCTATCACCTAGACGTGATGGCCTATTTCTAGTCAGAGAGAGTCGTAACTTCCAGGGTGACTACACATTATCTGTATGGTAAGACAAAAGAACACATTACAATTAAATTTTACAACCATCATTCACTATCAGGGCTCTTTCTGAAGTTTGCTCGCACTCACTTCAGGGGCGGACAGAGGGGGGTGAACTGGGTGACTTTTCACCCATCCCCTTTTTTTTGCAGTAAAATGTGATAAAGTAATTTTAGGACTGCTGAAACTCCACTACTCCCCTTGGCAACCCCCTTTGCAGTGTTGATGAGGGAGTTATTGTTTGGTGCTTATGTGGTTGACCTGTCAATGCCCTATCATTTAACACCAACATTGATGACAGTGGGGGATAGGGGGGATATTTTTTATACTTAGAATAAATGAAGTAGTCACTATGCAGGGCTCCCAGGATTATGCTATTTTTTTCAGCAAATTATACACTATTTTTTGGCAAATTATGCGCCAAAAATCGCAAATTATGCACCGATTGTGCGAATTTTTCAATATTGCACAATATTTTTAATTTTCATGGAAATTATGATTTATGAAGTAAACCAGTAAATCAACAAAGTAAGTAAGGCAACAAAACAACTTACTGACTGACCTGCTATGATTTTATTTCAACAAAATTATCCATCATTGAAAACACAGCAAAGAAAGACTTTTGCCACCAAAAAATCGATATTTTCATTCCTAAGCTGTGATTGGCAATCTTTCATCCAATCATGGCGCATGTTATATGAAGAACTAGAGCATAGGCCTAAACGACCACCAGCATGTAACGCCTTGTTGATTTTCGATTGCAAAGAAAGGCGATGGATTTTTGCTGTGAAAGTGTAAAATTTATGGCGAAAAAGATTACATGCATCTTCTGTGGTAAGAAAAAACATTGTTTATTGATGTATTGATCAAAATTTTCAGAAATTATGCGCCATTATGAGCTTTTTTCGAGATTATGCAGATTATGCGCTCAGAGGCAAATTATGCGCTTTTGCATCGGCGCATAATTTCGGGAGCCCTGACTATGAGATAAAATACTAAAATCGTGCCAACTACTTTTGACAATGATTGTATATTTACTGGAGACACTTTAAGACCTTAATATTGAAGCATGTTTTTATTGTTTTGCTTAGCTTTGAAGGTCGAGTGGAGCACTATAGAGTTATTTTCCATGACAATAAATTAACTGTTGATGAAGAAGAGTACTTTGAAAATTTAACAAAACTTGTTGAGGTAAGAAAAACAATTATAAAGTATTTTTTTAATTAAGGTTTTCTCTGACCACTTAAATTCATCATGTTTTACATTACCGAGTGGGTGTCGGAGCAGCAAATAAAGTGTAAATGTAAATAAAATGATAACATTTTTTATTCTCACTGACGTGTGTTGACAGTATGACTGTCTTCCTCAGATTAAACGTACAAGGCACAAATTACAAATAAATATGCATATATTTTATTGTAACTAAAACCACAGGGAACCCGGCTTTTGGTTGCTTTGCTTACTAGAAAAATCGCCTTTGCATCATACGCATAGCTTTTTCGGGATTCCTGTGGTGCCTAGGAGACCTTCATTTGTAAACAGTTTACGTAATCTAGATGAAATCCGACATCTGTGAGTGGGAGAGTCGTTGGCGTGTAATCAGATCCAGTGGTACATGTAAATAAAAATGTATCGTATTGTATTATTGTATTGTATTGCACATAGTTGTAATATAATTTATATTAAGCTAGTACATAAATGTAAGCAGTTTATATAGACAACAAAAGAAAAGAATGATTAATGACTATGTTTGAGGTTGGTATGTTTGACTTGTTGATTAAGTGAGGGCTTAAGACACTTAATATGTAATGCCACTTGATATCAATGTTAGACAATTAACTGCCTTTAGTTTAATAAAAGAAATAGTTGCAACTGATAACAGGAACAAGTGTAGCTAAGTTGGTTAGTGAGTGGCTTTCGGAGCGAGAGGTCATTAGTTCGATCCCCAGTGGCCTCACACTTGTTTTGACTTCTTTCCAATCAGTGTAACTTTGAGTAGCCTTAAATACCCTTAAAACAGAGCATTGATGGAGAGAGGGGTGAAAAGAGTGCACCGTCGGCTTCCTGGGAGACCAGCTTACAGCTTACTGCTTATAGCTGAAGGAACTACCATTGCGCATTTATATTAAAAAAAAAAAAAACATTCCCTTTTGAATTGTAAATAACTATATTGTGTGAACTTAACATTTCAGATTATTTATGTATTTATTTTTACATTTGTTTCAATCTGCTTGGTTCACAGCATTATCAACGAGATCCTGATGGTTTGTGTACATTGTTAAGAGAACCACTGGAGAAAAAAGGAAGTTTTGATTATTCTGTAGACCCAGAAATGTTTCAGAGAGGTAAACGTGCAACTTCAAAACAGTTTATATGTCATTGCCTACTAACCTTGAATGCAGTGAAAAGTCACAACAATATTTGTCTGTACAGTTTACCAGTTATTTTATAAAATTAGGTCATGATGAGAGATGTTTTCTCGTGATTGATCCTGATTTTTTACACAACAGTTTGATCCCTGATGCCACAATCTCACATATTTTGATCCCTGATCCCACTAAAAATGTTTCATACCATGGTTCAATTCATAATTTATGATCCAGAAGCCTCTTCTGTGATCCCTGATTCTAACTAATTTGGACTATGTGATCCCCGATCCCAGGCATGTGATTCCTGATCCCACATCCCACAACCCTGTTATAATGTGCAGATATTTTTTACACATGAATTTATCATATTTCAACCTGCAACAAAACCTTTATCAGCATTTTTTTTAGATATATAGAGGATATTACATGGGCGCACAGAGATATGAATTTTATCTTTGAGTGTTGATAAGATATCCCACGAGTGAGCGCAGCGAATGAGTGGGATATCTTTTCAACACAAGAAGATAAAATTCATATCTCCAAGTGCACATGTAATGTTCTGTTTATTATGTAACAGATTGAAGAAGAAAATTTTTTTTTTGAAAGTTGATTGGTTGAGAGTGATATCACACATGCGATATCAATGATATCTTCATGACTAGGATAGGCTTTTTATCTAGTTGATATCACTCGGTATACCACTATATGTTATATAATAAAACAGGTTCCCTAATCCCATTTAAATCTGTACTTTCCCATTTAAATCTGTACTTATGCAAATTGTGTTGATGTGTGCTAAACACACAGATCAACCAATCAGAGTATATTATTTCTGAAGTGAACTTCTCTTTAAAAATGGGAAAGTACAGATTTAAATGGGAACCTGTTATATAGCTGTATTTTATATAGATTACATTATGATTCCTTTCTGTTACTAGATTAGGCTTTAGGCTGTTTTCAGTGACAGGTTTATTGAATTTACTGTAGCTATTAGATATACATGTGTAATTTGTGCTTTTTCAGAGGGATGGGCGATACCAAGAAAAGAGCTAAAACTACTAGAACCTATTGGAAAGGGAGAATTTGGAGGTAATGACTAATATTTATAAACAGCATATATTTTATATAGTGCTGATGATGATGGTGACAATAGTGGTGATGATGTCAATGGCAATGATGATGATGATGATAGGGGTGATGCTAATGGTAATAATGATTATGGTGATGACAATGATGGTGATTATGCCAATGTTAATAATGATGATGGTGATTCTAGTTGCAATTATGATAATAATGATGGTGATGATGACAGTGACAATTATGGTGATGATGACAATGATTGTGGTGTTGTGAATGACAATAATGATGATGATGATGACAATATAATGATGGTGATGATGGTAATAATGATTATGGTGATTCTAGTGGCAATCATGATAATCATGATGGTGATGATGACAGTGACAATTATGATGATGATGACAATGATTGTGGTGATGTGAATGGCAATAATAATGTTGAGGATGACAATGATGGTGATGATGCCAATGGTAATAATGATGATGGTGATTCTAGTTGCAATCATGATAATAATGATTGTCATTTTGTTATTTATAGTTTACCAGTTATGTTAGGGAATCTGTGAATTCTGTTTTAGGTCTACCTCGGACTATTAGATCCGATAATTAGACAATTGTAATTAGATAATTAGACGAATGTGATGTTTTCGAAACTTGATTAAATAAATAAAATAAAATAAACAAATGCTGATGATGACAGTGGTGATGATGGTGATGATAGGGACAATGATGATCATGACCATTATGATGATGATGATTATTATTATTATTGTCATTATAACTGTATGATACAATATTATTATGATATGGACTCAATTTAAAATTCCGTTTTCCTAGATGTGCTTTTAGGAGAATATAAATCTCAAAAAGTGGCTGTTAAAAGTTTAAAAGATGACAGCCGAGCAGCCCAACAGTTCTTGGCAGAAGCTTCTGTTATGACGTAAGTGTTATATCACAATGATGATACAGTAATAGCCCATGTATAACAACCTGGATATTTCAATTTAGCCTAACAGGTTCTTAAAACTTGTTTCTGGCTAGAAGATTGAGACGTTAAATTCACACTAACATTGATGTTTTTTCGTAAAACAGGAGCCTACATCACAAGAATCTGGTTCGGCTGTTGGGAGTTTCGTTAGATGGCTCACCAACATACATAGTTACTGAATTTTGTGGAAAGGTAAGGTGTTCATAACAATCAACATTTTAATTTTGCACGAATGAAACTATAATTTATCATGCGCAACAACGCGAGCCTCGACTTGGAACTTTCATTCGTGGTCACTGAACGGAACTTTGAAAAGCACTATGTAATTGTTGACAATAAAATGTTCTCAATTGTCAAATCGATAACTAGATAAGTTTTTTTTTTTTGGAAAGTAAAACTCATTTGTCATTGACAACTTGCATTTTCACAATTTGTTATTGATGAATTATTCAACAGTCTTGCTTTTTAGTTGTCAATAGCTTTTTATGATGGATAACTAAATATAGTTATATGGATAACAAACGGCCTAGTCTGTGGAGGCACTTAGAATCGGTTATATTTGACTCCCCCTTATATATCCATAGGGCAGTCTTATAGATTACTTTTAGTTGTCAATAGCTTTTTATGATCGACGACTAAGTAGTTATCGATGAGAAACAGCCTAATCTGTGGAGACACATAGATTCGGTTATATTTGATTGCCACTTATAATTTGTGTGTACTAGAAGTTTGTTATTATATCCATAGGGCAGTCTAATAGATTACTTACGGTCTAGAGGAAGAACGGTGATTGGACAAAAGGATCTTGTAGGCTTTGGCAGGTAAAGCAACATAAAAATAAATAGATCACTTATAGAATATTTAAAATATTTAATAAAACATTTCAATCTTCATGCCAGACACAACGGTCCCCTAACAGTTCCCTGCGCCACCTTTAAAGGTGATCAGGCATCGAAGGGAGACAAACGTAGAAGCTTGCAATGATAGAGACATCTTTTCCCTCCCTCGTAAAAATTACATGTGAGGAGTGATGTATGAAAAATATTTAATGTAGAGGTAGTGAGTGTGAGTGACAGCAGAAGAATAACTACTATGTGGATTTGCTGTGAAAGTATTATTATTATGTGGTTTAAGATAAGATTGAAGCTGTTTTGTATTGCACTGCACAAGTTTTTTTCTCTTAAATGTAATAATTATTTGTTGTTATAATCAGAGATGTTGCTGCAGGGCTGGAGTATTTAGAGGCTAAAAACCTTGTTCACAGGTAAGAGGTTCGTCCTTGACAGAAACTCTTGCAGTGTCGGGAAGGGCTGGTTTTCACTAGAATCTTTGTTTTCCCTCTCCCAAATTTTCGTAAATGTTTTTTCATAGCCCCTTTTTATGCTTCTCAGTATAATCACTCTTTCAACATTTCTACTTTTTGTCTGTTCGTTAAGGTGTTTTTATAGCCCCTCCCTTTTAATGCTTCTCAGCACGTCCCTTCTTTCAATATTTCTACTTTTTGTTCAGTTTGCTCCCAGACTCCTTTGCAGCCATCAACGTCATGGGCTTCCTATTCTCAGTCTCCTCACGGTCAATGGAACTGTTTTAATTTATACATTTTACTAATGATGATTGTGATGTTTTTGTTTGTAGAGATGTTGCAGCAAGGAATGTTCTAATTGATGATGATGCATCGGCTAAGGTACGAATATATAACGAAGGCAAGGACACCACAACAGCGTGTAACGCCAATTAACAGTGGGCCATGTAGTATCTAAGACCTGACTGTTGTGTCGGGAGAAAAACTCCTACTCTTTGCGAATAGCACTTGTAACAGGATTTTTTACGTCCACCTTACATAATAATAATAATTATAACATATTTTGACAGGAATGCCATTTCAGTTATAAAACCTGCTATCAATATGGGTCTTGTAATTTAATTCACGATGAGAGTGAAAGCAGATGGGACCTCTGGTTTTACGTCCTTATCCGAGAAGACGAGACAACTGACGAGAGAGTAAGGTGTCTTTCCTAAGGACATAACGTAATCCAGACGTTGAGAGTTGTTTTCTTGTTTTGTAGCTATCAGATTTCGGTTTGGCTAGAGAAGCTAACTTTAACTTAGAAGGAGGGAAATTTCCTATTAAATGGACAGCTCCTGAAGCATTAAAACAACAGGTAAGATTGTATTATTGCTTTATCATTTATGTATACATATGTATGTACATATATCTTATATAAGGGAGCGGGGGTCCTCGTCGGAAATTCTGAAAATGACCCCTAAAAGGGACCTGTATTTTGAGATGCAATACAATATACAATATCTTTATTTTTTTACCACAAGATAAATGAATAAGAAGTTTACAGAATTTAAAAAATAATTAATATTTTGGGTAATTCGTTTTCCAGAATAGCTAGAAGCTAATCAAGCTGGAAAGCGAACAAGTTAGATTAACACGATATTGGGTCGTTAATTGTTAAATATACATGTGCATATATACACAGATATATAATAATAAGACATGTATATCTAAAAGTAGATTACATATAAGTACATATACAAAACATACACACAAATACGAGAAGAAAATAGATTCAATTTGGACGAGCATTTCAACAATCTCGAACCCAGAGCCTGCGTTACTCTTGGCCAGCAGTGCCGAGCAACGTATAACGGTAGCAGGTACTACAGCTACTACAGGTACTACAGGTACTACAGGTACTACAGGTACTACAGGTACTACAGGTACTACACATACTACAAGTACTACAGGTACTACACTTACTACAGCTATTACAGCTACTACAGTTACTACAGTTACTACAAGTACTACAGATACTACAGATACTACACGTACTACAGGTACTACACTTACTACAGCTACTACAAGTACTACAGCTACTACAGGTACTGCAGGTACAACACGTACTACAGGTACTACAGGTACTACAGGTACTACAGGTACTACAGGTACTACAGGTACTACAGGTACTACAGGTACTACAAGTACTACAGCTACTACAGCTACTACAAGTACTACAGATACTACAGCTACTACAAGTACTACAGATACTACAGGTACTACAGGTACTACAGGTACTACACGTACTACAGATACTACAGGTACTACACTTACTACAGGTACTACACGTACTACACATACTACAGGTACTACACGTACTACACTTACTACAGATACTACAGGTACTACAGGTACTACAGGTACTACACGTACTACAGGTACTACACATACTACACGTACTACACGTACTACACTTACTACAGATACTACAGGTACTGCAGGTACTACAGGTACTACAGGTACTACAGATACTACAGGTACTACAGGTACTACAGATACTACAGGTACTACAGGTACTACACATACTACACATACTACACTTACTACAGATACTACAGGTACTACAGGTACTACAGATACTACAGGTACTACAGGTACTACACGTACTACACGTACTACACGTACTACACGTACTACACTTACTACAGATACTACAGGTACTACAGATACTACAGGTACTACACGTACTACACGTACTACAGATACTACACGTACTACACGTACTACAGCTACTACAGGTACTACACATACTACACGTACTACACGTACTACACGTACTACACGTACTACACGTACTACAGGTACTACAGGTACTACAGGTACTACAGGTACTACAAGTACTACAGGCACTACAGATACTACACGTACTACAGATACTACAGCTACTACAGCTACTACACGTACTACAGGTTCTTCAAGTACTACAGGTACTACAGGTACTACAGGTACTACAGCTACTACGCGTACTACACTTACTACAGATACTACAGCTACTACAGCTACTACAGCTACTACAGCTACTACACGTACTATAGGTTCTTCAGGTACTACAGGTACTACAGGTACTACAGATACTACAGGTACTACACGTACTACACGTACTACACGTACTATACGTACTACAGATACTACAGGTACTACACGTACTACAGGTACTACACGTACTACAGATACTACACGTACTACACGTACTACACGTACTACAGGTACTACACGTACTACAGATACTACACGTACTACATACTACACGTACTACAGATAGTACAAGTACTACACGCACTACACTTACTACAGATACTACAGCTACTACACGTACTACAGGTACTAGAGCTACTACAGTATCAGGGGCCTGTACAGTATAGCACAAATTACTTAGGACAGCTTAGGACATATAGTCCATATAGTATACAGTACATAACGGTACAGTACAATTCAAGAACGATACATGAAGTACCTACCCGTATAACTCTGGGGAAACGGAATTATTCTGCTCCAATTTTGGAGTTCCGGTTTTAACATGGAATGCGCATGCTTAGTTAATATTATAATTATCTGTTGGTTCGGGCATCCTGTGTTACTTAGTACGTTATGATGACATCCAAAATATTGTTGACCTAGTAGTATTTTAAATATTTTCTAAGTCAAAATATAAACATTTTCCTCACTAATAAAACATTTAAAGTTTAGGAAGGTTTTTTAACGGCCATCAGGTTTATATAATGATATAAAAACGCGTCTAAATTTCCTTCAATTCAGATCGCTTTAACCGTCGATTTATTTATAGTTTTCCAACGGTTATAAGTTTGCTTTCGTGGTACGATTGACCTTTAGTAAATAACTGGATGCCAGAGACCTGTGTATTGTCAAGGTTTAGAATAGTTTAAAGGAGTATTTTGTGTGTATTCTAATTTGCTTCGCGACTCGAATAATCATCGCTTCGCGGCGACACAATTTCTCGTCGCTTTGCGACTCGCATATATTCCATAAATGACGATATTATTCTATCTAGTATAAAGAACCGTTGACGTTGTATTAATCGTAAAATTTACATTTTGAATATACATTTGTTTACATGATGGACCAATCAGAGCTTTTACTTCGTCTGTTTCTGGGCTGACCATTGTATTTTCAAGGGCCAATCACAATAAGCAGAGAATCCCGGTACCCCAGAGTTATACGTTGCTCGGCACTGCTGGCCAAGAGTAACGCAGGCTCTGGGTTCGAGATTGGCATTTCAACGAACCGCCATCTTCGTCCACGACCGCTGACCTTGATTGAGATGATGGGTGCGGCAGTGATAAAATTTCACCCCTAAGAAGGACCAATCAATAACATATCATTTTGGTTCGGTATCTCGATTTTATTTGTTTTTTGATACTAGCATCAAACGCCGTTTGCTCGTATGAGTTTATGATGACATCGATAAGAATCAATCTTTGAAAATAAGCATTGTTGTGGATCTTATACCCCTATTTCTGTGATTACCTGCGAATATATCATTTTTTATGATTTATTTGTTTCTATTTTTAAATGTTTGTGACAATATAATGAACTTTGTTTTTGATGTTTTTTCTTCATTAGAATTTTTCGACCAAGTCAGATGTATGGAGTTTTGGCATATTTCTATGGGAATTGTTTTCTTTTGGTCGAGTACCCTATCCTAGAGTGGTAAGAATATATATATTTAGTATCATTTATCATCATCATCATCATGATCTTGGTTATCATCATTATCATCGTCATTATAATAATTATTTTCTTCATCATTATCATCGTTATCTTTGTTATCATTATCATTATTGTTATCATTCTTCTTCATTTGCCTTCATGGCTAGTTGCCACATGGCGCCTTTACAAGGCTTGATCGATTGTTATCATCGCCACCATCATTATTTTCATCATCATCATCACTACTATCATCTTTGATGTCATTATCATCTTCATCATCTCATCATTATCATCATTTTCATCATCAACATCATTTTCATCACAACATCATTATAACTATGATCATAATCTCTGAGGATCAATATCATCGTCATCATTATATGAATTATCACAATTATGATCATCATTATGTTCAAAGCTATGTGAAAAGAGTTGTAAGCAGAGTTGCGTGACAAAAATTGTAACATTTAGGTAGTGAGTGTGAGTTTCCACTATAGTCCTTTTCACAGTTCTGTTCAGTGACCACGAATAATAGTTTCAAGTCGAGGTTCGAGGTTCGTGGGTGGCATGAGTGGCCTAGCGGTGAGAGCGCTGGCCTTTCACCACTGTAACCTGGATTCGATTCCCGGCTCGGGCGACAAGTGAATAGAGTTTGTTTGATGTGTTGTTCTCTCTCATGCCACGAGGTTTTTTATCCGGGTTATCCGGTTTTCCTCCCTCCACCAAAATCAACATGTGAGCAGAGTTGTGGGTTGTAAATATGGAATGTATTGGTAGTGAGTGTGAGTGAACCTCACGGAAGAGCCCCGACGGGGAGTGATGGTTGTAAAATAGTTTTAATTTTTATAGATTTGCTGCGCACATCCTCGGGAACCCAGGGGTATTCTTCTGTCGCTCGTTTCTCGCTTCCACAACATATACCCCTGGGAACGTAGTCTGTTGGAGCTTGTTCCGGAAGTCAAAATTCAAACTTATTTAACGACTTACTTTGAAAGGTTATCTTGATTTTCATTGGTCGACCTAATAAGGTCGACCAATCAGGAAAGAGCTGAATTTTGACTTCCGGAACAAGCTCCAACAGACTACGTTCCCAGGGGTATATGTTGTGGAAGCGAGAAACGAGCGACAGAAGAATACCCCTGGGTTCCCGAAGATGTGCTCCGCATAGCAAAACTATAATTTATCATGCGCAGCAACTGGAACCTCGACTTGGTACTATCATTCGTGGTCACTGAGGCGGAACTATTAAAAAGGACTATTAATAGGGTACTTGTGTCTGCATGATAAATGAATTGCGACTTTTTTATTTGTATTTATTTATTTATTTTATCATCACACTACATCATTGCAAATATTACAACTGGTCTTTCATCGTCACCATCACAATACAGCAGAGATTGCGGGTATTTTATATCAAAATCGTTGTTGTTATTTCCAGCCTTTGACTGACGTAATGGCCAAAGTAGAGTCAGGATATCGAATGGAGATCCCTGAAAGCTGTCCAGCAGCAGTATATACCGTTATGAGAGAGTGCTGGCATATCGAAGCAAGCAGTCGACCATCATTTGGTAAAATTCGCAGCAAACTTGAGAATATTCACAAGGGATTCCTGTAGGAACGAGCAGGGAAATGTGGCTATATAGGAGCAAAATGAGCACTTTGTATGTACACCCATTGCAAAAAGGTTGGCAAAATCGATAGGTTATTCTCTTAATAAAAGGAATTACAGGCATACATCTATTTGAAAAAGGTTGGCAACTGAATCGATCGGTTATTTTCTTGTTAAAGGAATTACAGGCATACATCTATTTGAAAAAGGTTGGCAACTGAATCGATCGGTTATTTTCTTGTTAAAGGAATTACAGGCATACATCTATTTGAAAAAGGTTGGCAAAATCGATAGGTTATTCTTTTAATAAAAGGGATTACAGGCATACATCTATTTGAAAAAGGTTGGCAAAATCATGGGTTATTCTTTTAATAAAAGGGATTAGAGGCATATATCTATATGAAAAAGGTTGGCAAATTCCCCTCTCTAGTCGATCTCAATAAATATAACAGGCAGTTAAAAGGAATAGACGTATTAAGTAATGTTTAAATAGAAAGTATTAAGGTTATAACTCACATTCTTTCAAAACTCGATCACCTCGCTGTCAAACGAGAAATGTTGGCCCCTATAGAAAGGTTGTTCAAAGCAATAGGATTTGGCATTCAAGAATATAGAGGTTATTGTTGAGAAATTTAGTGTTGCTTACTGTCATCATTCTCGTCAAAAACATAGAGGTTATTGTTGACACAGAGCCTAACACTTTACCCATGAAATCAAATCAAATTGATGCTGTGTAATAGTTCCTATTTAGTGACTATTAGTCACTATCAAAGATATTTTATTAGAGTGGTTTCCATTAGAGTGAAGACATTTAACCCGTGAAACAAAATTAAATAGTCAAGGTGTAATAGTCAAATAGACACAAAAGAAAACAATTGAATTAGAGACTGCTAAGGTGTATTAGTCTAATATCTATTTCACGGGTTAAATGACTTCACTCTAACCCGTGAAACACACTTTAGTGTATTACTCTTCAATACACCTTACTTTCATTGTGTTCTTTTGTTGTTATTTGATTATTACACTTTAATTAGAACACTTTGTTTCACGGGTTAATAATAACCACTCTAGAAACTATAAGTTAGTAACTATTTTGTTTTATTATTTCATGGTTTTGGTGTTTTTGCTCTATCTAGTTCAAATATCTCAATTATTCTTGTGTAGATCTATACTAATAATACATTTCCGTTTTGTATACATGTAATGAAGCCTTCGGCAACCTTCGTTTTGCAAATAGATAAGTTTTTCACATGTAATATTCAATCAATATAATCTGGCACGTGATAATTTACATAAGGCGTAAACCTGAACATCTCTTTATAAATAGCCACAAATTCCTGATTTTTGAAGATCCCGTAAAACAAAGCAAAAGTCGTTGATATTAGATAGATCGGTTGGGTTTCCTGTATTAATGGTCCTTGATACCACAGGAAGCCCATTATATATCTATCGTAAATGCTATAATAGGATTAACAGAGGTAATACAATGAATTGAAATATGGTGACCTATTTGAATAACTGTTGTTTTTGATTAGCTAGCCTCTAACGCACCCAAATATGGTGACGTTTTTGAAGAACTATTATTCTTGACTGACTTGCCTCGCACCTACCAAAAAATAATTAAAATACCGCAAACATTTGTTTGGTAGGGTTTAGGGCATTTATTTTTAAACCAATCCTAAACGATGTTTCGATTTAGCGCTGGATTGCCCGCCTATACCTACAATCAACATAGCCCATGTTAAGGCAAGGAATACACATACCAAGAAAGAATAAGAATACCACAGGTTTTTACGTCCTTAAGCTGAGCAATAGGTTGACGTACAGTGACGTATTTTGTTATGGTTTTGCCAACCAACCAATGTTATTAGCACCAAAAATATTAAAAAATCTATTGTGAAAATCGTTGGCAGATAGAGTGATTTTCATATGACCGTGAAAGAATAAGCAAACTAATAGTTAGTAGTAAATACTAAACCCATTGTTTTCTTTTGTTCTTTATCAACTACCACAAACTAAATGGTCTATTTTCTTGCACGGTCATATGAAAATCTCTCTAGCAACACTTGTAAAAACTACGCTCACCTATAACTAATGCAAAACTGCTATATTCGTCGCCATATTTCGATTCCTTGTATAGCGTGTGTACAGCCAACCGCACCCCTCCCTCCTGCGCAGAGGAGCATTTTCCCCCGCATAGGGAGGTGTGGGTCGGCTGTACACACTCTGATCGTGTACATCCCTTTCAAGATTTATATTTTTAATATCTAAGTTTCTGTTAAAAGCTGTACTTTATCTCTAGGTTATGTAAAATTAGTAGTTTTTATTTTTGTTGATAAAGAAATAAAATTATACAGAATTGCATACTTTGTTTGACTAGTCTATTACATAATTTGATAGGTAATAGAATGAAATTTGTACCATTCTGTTACCTATCGTTTATATCAAACACCGACGCAGCCTTCTACTAGTTTACTCGCTAGTTTCCATTTACCGTTTATATCAAACACCGACGCAGCCTATACTAGTTTACTCGCTAGTTTCCATTTACTGTTTATATCAAACACCGACGCAGCCTATAATAGTTTACTAGCTAGTATCAATCTACCGTTTATATCAAACACCGACGCAGCCTATATATACTAGTTTACTTGCTAGTTTCCATCAGGGTTCGTACAGAATCCTCAGAGAAAATTTCCAAAACTTTTCCAAAACTTTTCCAAAGCCTATTACTCAAAATTCCAAAACCACACAAGCGAAAAGTGCCAACGGGCATTGATTGCGGCAGGCAAAAAAATCATCAGCCGTTTTTTTAATTACAACGAAAACAGTTTTTTGCAAGGTAGGAGCTGGGCAACCGACAAAAAATTCATAACTTTTCCATAGCCCAGCAGGTGAAAAAGGAATTTTCCAAAACTTTCCAGGTCCTTGAAAAATGCATTACCAATTTCCAAAACTTTCCAAGACTTTCCAAAACCCGTACGAACCCTGTTCCATTTATCGTTTATATTAAACACCGACGCAGCCTATACTAGATTACTCGCTAGTTTCCATTTATCGTTTATATTAAACACCGACGCAGCCTATACTAGATTACTCGCTAGTTTCCATTTATCGTTTATATTAAATACCGACGCAGCCTATACTAGTTTACTCGCTAGTTTCCATTTATCGTTTATATTAAATACCGACGCAGCCTATACTAGTTTACTCGCTAGTTTCCATTTATCGTTTATATTAAATACCGACGCAGCCTATACTAGTTTACTCGCTAGTTTCCATTTATCGTTTATATTAAACACCGACGCAGCATATACTAGTTTACTCGCTAGTTTCCATTTCTATTATATAACTGTTGTCATTGATGAGTTCCGTGCATCTCTTTCGATGTACCTGGTCAAAAACCTCAACTCGTTTCCTTGACGTTTTTGGGTCAAAGTATAGGTACTGTTTTGAAGCTTATGGTTTTGGGTGGCAAGGGTGGTCTAGACTGCAAAACAGTCCCTACGTACTTTTACGCGAAAACTCCGAGGAAGCGAGTTGAAGTTCGATCGAACGAAATTCTGGCCGAGAGAGAATGAGGAGAGGATTATTACGAGGAAGAAGAGCGTCTCTCCCCCTCGCCTCACTCCCCGCTCGGCCGTTAATCCACTCCTCATTCTCTCGCGGCCAGAATTTCGTCCGATCGAACTTCAACTCGTTTCCTCGGTGTTTTCGCGTAAAAGTAGGGACTGTTTTGCAGTCTATGGGTGGTCTAGCGGTTATCTTAGATGGATGTCTCGAAGGTTTCGCTGAACGATGGAGGAATTGTTTGGTTAAATTAGAAAGGAATAAGAAGAAATTCGTATTACCCACAGTTCCTTTCGGTCGTGTAATCACCAATCGCCGTTCGCCCCTTTTGAATTAGGTGTACACTAACTTTGGGAAAAACAGTTTAAATTTTAGAGGTCCTATTGTATGGAATAAATTGAATAAGGACCCGGGCAAACGGTTTCAACATTTGTTGAATAGCAATGTTGAAGCCGTTTGCCACCCCATTTCAATATTGTCATTGAAACCGTTATTCCCCTACGTTCAACATCGTTCAATTGCAAGAACCATTTTATACAGCGTTCAACAAAATCGAACCGTTGAAGCCGTTTGTCCGGGTTTTAAGGAGACACGTGATATGGATTAGATAAAGCCAGGACTCGGGCATATTTAATAGAAGGAACATGTACAAGCAATAACAAGGATTTATAAAATTTGAGTTTAATTCATTATTAATGTGATGAGATAAAATGCTCACATGTAAATAGCATTCAATAATATTCATTATATGATTAGTAGTTAGTATTATTTACATTTTAGTAAGTATGTAATATAAGTATTGTAACATATTGTAATTGGGTTATTTTAGGCTATTTAGTTGTTTTAAGCAGGTCCACATCGGCTTGTAAAGTTGACAAATTTAACCTGCAATGTCAAATAAATTATGTATGTACGTATTTGTAATGAACATTAGCCACTAGCTAGGGAGATTTCGACGTATCTGACAATGATTTGCTCAATTTTACAACCTCACTTGACAAGCAACGACCATGAATGGATTTGTATGCGAACCGTCTGACCTATTTCAATAGCTTTTGAAGTTAAAAACTTATGGTACAATGGTTGGCCTGTAAGGAACATCTTAAAGGTGAGCTGGACAAACACCCATTATAATCATTTTGCTAAAGTGTGTTGTATGACCTAACACATGAAACGGCTATTAAGCCGTGGAAAATATGCTGTCTGGATTCCAGTCAACTTTTTTCACTTAACTATATTTGGTCGTAAACTCTTCTTACAAAGTAGATTATGATATGCCTCGCTTTGACTCTATTACAGTGCGAATCGAAAAACCATGGGCACCCATAAATATTTTAGAAATCGAGAAATCGTTTATTGCTCGTTGAACAACTCAGAAACAACTCTAACTACAACAAGTTTATCATACTACACATCAGTCAAACTTCTTGCGGTGATATAGTCGTTGTTTCTGAGTTGTTCAGCAAACAATAAACGATTTCTAAAATATTTCTGGGTGTCAACGGTTTTGCGATTCGCACTGTAACAGAAACAGCATACAGTGGTACCTCTATTAAGCGGTCACCCTCGGGACTTTCCAAGGTGGTCGCTTAATAGAGGTTGGCCGCTGAATAGAGATATAGAATAGGTATAGGAATAGATTTGGGACTTTTTATTGTGGTCGCCTAATAGAGGGTGACCGCTTAATAGAGGTACCACTGTATAATGAATAAAAGTTCCAATGCGTCAGAGCGAGGCTTGTAAGGCATATGTATATGATTAGCCGCTCCATAAGAAAGATCTATAATATTTAGGGAAAGCTGCGACATTTCATATCCAGGTATGCTCGCAGTGCATTGGATTTATTTATTTTCCACCAGTTATGATTACGATTGTGATTAATTATCAGTATCTGATTTTCTTCTTTGAACTAGCAAGTAAGTAAGTAAGAAGTCAGTAATTAAGCAAGCAGGTTAGTAAGCAAGTGCATAAGCAAGTAAGTAATAATAATAATGGTGGTTTATTGACATAATATCGCGTTTATAAAACGAATACTTAATAATAATAATAATAATAATAATGCCTCATTTATATAGCGCTATATCTCTAGAATAGCTCAAAGCGCTTTACAATCTACTAAGTGTATATGGAGGACTTATCCGACTGCTGAAAACCAGCAGTTTACAATCATGTTGTTAGTGAATGCCTCCGAGGCCTGACTGCTGTACCGGGAGACAATCCCCTACTCTTTGCGAACATAGCACAACAGGATCTTTAACGTCCACCTTATATAGGATTAGAGCGAAAGCAGACGGGACCTCCGGCTTTACGTCCTTATCCGAGAAGACGAGGCACATAGAGAGTAAAGTGTCTTGCCCAAGGACACAACGCAATCGCCCGGGCCGGGAATCGAACCCAGACCAGTAGGCCAAGAATCCGATCCACTGACTACTAGACCATCACGCTTCTCTACTTACTATATGTTTACAAATATAAAATATGAAAACTATAAAAACTATATAGACTAACTATATAAAAGTATGTAAGCAAGCAAGCAAGTTATATTAAGTAAGAAACGGTTAGTTCATAAAAAAGCAACAAGTACTTTACGTATACGTATAGCATTGCCATATGTCCTCAGTTTCCCTGCGTTGCAAGCGGTCAGCGGTATTGCGAGGAAGGAAAAAGAAAACCTTTACCGACGTCGTTTAAGACCAGAGTCACTGGAACTTTCTAGACGGTTTTTGAGACAATAACCTTACGCATTAGCTAGTGATTATTCGACTACACGCAGTGAATTCGACCTTGTTTAGACCATAACTTTGATTAGTACGAAACACTACAAAAATACGCCCACTAAACACAGAGTATATCCGCCTTTCTTTATGAGCCCACAGTATGTGGGTCATCGGTCATTTCCTTTGTTATTGTTTCCCGCCAAGTTAGTTTCCGCGGTGTTACGCGTCGCGTCTAAAGTCTTGATTTGGACGTCACGCAGTCACGCATTACTCTATTCTCTACTTTCTCAATAACTATGATGACTTGTGTTTGGGTGCATGGGATGGGGGGTTTCTATTACAATACAAATGAAATAAATTGTAATTAAATCAAACAAACTGTAATTCAAATCAAACAACCAAACAAATGTTGTATAATGTTTGTACTCTAATAATAATAATAATTAAAAAAATATAAAAATAAAATAAAAAATTGTGATTGTAATTCAAACCAAACAATTAAATGTTGTATAATATTTGTACTCTAGTTTTGATACTAACGTTTTCGCATAACCCACTCTTAACATGTAAATAAGCGTATATGTGACATAACGTGCAAACCGAGGTGTGCGTGTAGCTATTACCAGGTGATTTCGCGCGCGCACTACCGGTTAGTATAAGAATAGTAGTATATATACAAAGTTAGTATAACAATCACAAGCATTTCTGTCGCATCGCCAACAGTTCCAAGATGGCGTCGTTCGAGAGAGTTGTTTCCCGTGTTAACCCTTGATAAATACATCCTTAAAATAACTTTCCATTAAAACGTTCTATGTTACTTGGACAATAAAAGTTCACTGCTGCTCTATCAGGGATAAAAAAGAATGAAAACAAAACGCAAATGCCTAAAAGTAACCGAAATTGTTTCTGTCTCGAGGCGCCATTTTGGAAAACAATCCTTTGCGCGCTTCGAAGCGAGATCCTAGCGTGTGTCACGCTCTCGGCTTAAAATAATCAAAGTAAAACAACGAAAACATTATTAGATTTGCTCGAAAACACTTTTATCAAAGATTTTCACAATGGCAAGAAATGAAAGCATATATAGCTGCATGTACAACATGTTATTTTACACACATGCTCATTTTCATGTAAAAGTGAGTTATATAAAGCGTTCTAATAAAACTTGCTCTATTTGTCAGTGTGAGCTCTAGAGAGTTCTAAATAATAATATCGTGCTCTCCCACGATCTCATAAATAATGTATAATTTTATTAATAGAATCAAATTTAAAAGTTTAGTATTCTAACAACAACAGAAAAAAAAACATTTGGTCCGCAATAAGAAAGCGATAAGCAAGCTATTCAACCAAGAGCCAAATATCCGGACGCGCTCCATGACGCCCAGTTGTTTTTCTTCAATGATAATTGTTCAAATGACCTTGCTTTTCATGGTATTTAGTTTGAATAATAAAAAAAAAACTAATCATCAAGGTGCTTGTAATAATATTTTTTTAGTCAAGAACAAGTAGCAGTGAAATGTTCTTTTTATCACGACTAAAGAAAACTTCAGGAAGGTCAGTACTGTGCAGTTGATATTCTTTTTTATGTGTGGTGTAAACGTTTTGTAACAGAAATGTAGTCTGTACTATAGTTTAGCCTCCATTTATCGCATAAATTCAGCCAAATTGTTTTTTTCATAAATACCGACGCAGTCCACACTCCATATCACGTATTCATAAATAATTTTCTAATGTTATTTTTCACGTTGTGTAAACGTTTTGTAACAGCAATATGATAGTCTGTATTATAGTTTAGCCTCCATTTATCGCATAAACTCAGTCAAATTGTTTTTTTCATAAATACCGACGCAGTCCACACTCCAAATCACGTATTCATAAATAATTTTCTAACGGTAACCGTTTTGTAACCGAAATATAGTCTGTGACTATAGTTTAGCCTCCATTTATCGCATACATTCAGTCAAATTGTTTTTTCATAAATACCGACGCAGTCCACACTCAAAATCACGTATTCATAAATAATTTTCTAACGGTAACCGTTTTGTAACGGTCTGTGCTATAGTTTAGCCTCCATTTATCGCATTAATTCAGTCAAATTGTTTTTTCATAAATACCGACGCAGTCCACACTCCAAATCACGTATATATAAATAATTTTCTAACATTATTTTTCACGTTGTGTAAACGTTTTGTTATAGTTATTATGGTTTAGCGTTTTATTATAGTTATTATGGTTTAGCCTCCATTTATCGCATAAGTTCAGTCAAATAGTTTTTTTCATAAATACCGACATAGTCCACACTCCGAACCACATATAAAAGTAACTTTTTAATAATCCTTTTTCACGTGCAGTGTAAACGTTTAGTAACAGCAATATAGAGTCTGTTTTTAGTTTAACTAGCTCTATTTATCGCACAACTAGAATCAAATTCTTTTGTATAGCGACGCAGTCAAACTTCAAGTCACGTATAAATAGCTTTTATATTTAACCATTCTTGTTCACGTGCACTTTAAACGTTTTGTAACAGCAATATAGTCGGCATTGTAGAGTACAAACACTCAAAGTGTGCAACATAAATACTGCTAAATTATGCAAATTCTATTGTTCTCTATTGTTTAATCAATACTATTTAGTGGTAAATACTACAAAGTATTGCACACTTTTACTGTTTGTACTATAGTTTAACTAACCTCTAATTATATTTATCGCATTTAGTCAAATTGTTTTCTTATAAATACCGACGCAGTCCACACCCCAAATCACATATATATTTTATTAATAATTGTTTCAAGTCCAGTGTTATTGTTAAGTATTAATTTGTAACAGCAATAGAGTCTGCATTTTAGTTTAAACTCTATTTATCGCACAACTAGAACCAAATTCTTATGTTTAACGACGCAGTCACACTTCAAGTCACGTGATAAATAATTTTTAACACTCTTTTCACGTGCAGTGTAAACGTTAAGTTATGTAACAGCAGTCTGCATTATAGTTTAACCTTCATTTATCGCATAAATTTAATGCATCAAATCATCCTCTAAAAAATACCGACGCAGTTCACACTCCAAATCACAGATAAACATGTTTTGGCATTCTTTTTCACGTGCAGTGTAAACGTTAAGTTATGTAATAGCAGTCTCGTTTTGTATAACCTCCATTTATCGCATAAATTTAATTAAATTGTTTTCTAATAAAGTACCGACGCAGTATACAGCCGTCCCCACCCCTTCCCCCCTACGACGTATTTTTATAAATAATTATTTAACATTCTTTTCACTTGCAGTGTAAACCTTAAGTTTTTTTACTTGAAACTCAGTGATTTTTGGAAACAGCAATTCAGCCTGCAATATAGTTTAACCTCTATTTACCATGCAATTTTAATCAAATTGTTTTCTTATACCGACGCAGTCCACACTTCAAATCACGCATAAATAATTTGTTAACATTCTTTTCAGGTGCAGTGTAAACGTTTTAAAGTTTATTTACTTGAAACTCAGTGATTTTTGGAAACAGCAATTCAGCCTGCAATATAGTTTAACCTCTATTTACCGTGCAATTTTAATCAAATTGTTTTCTTATACCGACGCAGTCCACACTTCAAATCACGCATAAATAATTTGTTAACATTCTTTTCACGTGCAGTGTAAACGTTTTAAAGTTTTTTTACTTGAAACTCAGTGATTTTTGGAAACAGCAATTCAGCCTACACTATAAAGTTTAACCTCTATTTATCGTGCAATTTAAATCAAATTGTCTACTTATGAATACCAGTGTCTAGCATAAACATTTTTTGAACAATTTAAAAAAATAAATAAAATAAATACCGATACAGCCTAGTTGGACCACACAGGCCGAATGAGCGTACCAAGAGACAGGAAACTGATATTTGATTTTTTTCTCTAGCTACTTTCAAACGTTCTCTATCTAGGTTGCATTATACACCTATTTCAATAATCGTTGTCGCAGCCAAAGTTACAATCCACACTCTGAACCCTGCAAAGGATGTCGGTATTTCTTCTTTTATTATCAATTCATTCATAGCATATTTTGGATGGACGTGTTTGTGTTATATGACCATAACACTATTGCAGTGATAGATGAAGAAACACTGATATTTCTTTAAAAACGTGTTATAAATCTCAAATTATGTTCATAATACCGACAACCTTTGCTTCGGCTGCGACAACGATTTTTGAATTAGGTACCAGGGTATACTCTCTATCAGATCAATATGGCATCGATGACGTCATCGATGTGTAAATGAATTTCATGGCAGCCATGTTTGTGGTCAAACCAATGAAGCAATGAAGGGAACTGATCTTTATCATTCAAAATATTTCTTTTGTTCTTGGCCACAAACATGGCTGCCATGAAAGCCTCTCCCATGGGTTTTAGAAATAACGGAACAGAAGCGCACGGTCGGCTTCCTGGGAGACCAGGTTAGTTCTAGCTGAAGGAATTACCGAAGCTAAATTATAGTCCTTTTCCTTTTTTCCTTTATATAGTTAAATTAAGTGTGTTTGCTAGCTATAACCTATAACCTTATAACAATAGACCGATCCAAGGTTATTGTCGCCATCTTGTAGGGGGTGCGGAACTACTGGGGCGAGCAGTAAATGTATGTAACTTTGAACTTATATAACTCCACTGGAAATTGCCGAATATTCAATATAAACATTTTATATCAAAGATACTATGCATGGCTATACCTAAGATCAAACTAAGGTTGTTAAATTATGTGAGACGTATGTAAACGGCGATTTCAAATCTCCCTATATTTACTGTGTAATTCTATATCGCTGAAACTGAAAGTGTTTGTATGTAGATCTAAAATATTGATTACAGAGCCTGTAGTTCGTTTCCCAGCGCTATTTTTTGGATATGTTATAAACAAATGCAAAACCTTTGATAGACAATTTTAACTTTGAAAATCAAATGAATTGGAAGAAAAATACGTACGTTCAAAGTGGTCCAAAATCACATACATTCTCTACTCGCCCCAGTAGTTTTGCACCCCTTGCAAGATGGCGGCAATAACCCTGGATCGGTCTATTATATGATACGAAAATCTTGCGAATAAAAACGATTTTAACCTCTTAAAATGCAATAATCTCTAAATGTTTACCACAGCCATAAGGTACATGTGACTTTGTGGTGAAAATATACTAATGGTGTTTTTTTGTTAGAATATAGCGACGTCCAGATAAGCAGTCGAGTCAACACAGCTGAGAACACGTTGATACGTGTGTGGGAAAGGGGAGGAGTGGTTTCGGTATTACGTTTCACGCATTGATATTTCTGATATTCATGCATAGACGTTTCATAAATGGCCGCCACTAATTATCAGAATTTTTTAAATTGATGTTTAAAGGGAAAAAAAGCTATCATATGATAGACATTCACCATAAAGATAACTTGTGAAAGTTAAAAAACGATGCATCAAAGGCCTCAGCAGAAAATTACATACAAATCTCTACATTTTTCATTGAGCATAACTTCTTTTGTATTTTAGCCATAGCATCAAAACCTTCCAAACATGCCTATTTCAGCATGGTTCAATATGACAGTGCTAAAATATTAAAAAATCTGTTTACTTGAAAAATCATTTTCCGGTACATATTATGGTATTTATGAAAGTGGTCTATTGCATATTGCATAAACTCCACAAATTGTGTTACTTTCACGAATCACGCAACAACAGCCCAAGTCACGCGTTACCCCGTGGCCACCCGTGTTGATGAGTGTTAAGTTTATTTGAGTCTCCCCAATATTAAAGTAAGACCGGCTTATGTCTGGCATTAACAATGAAACATTAAGGGTGACCATCCATTAGAAGTTTTAAAATCGTGGAAGGACAGGCGTTAATTACTGTAAACTCGAATATTTTCATGAGTATTTTACCCAACAAAATGAAAAATAGCAAGAGAGGATAAATTTATCCTCTCTTGAAAATAGTCATTTTCCGCAATGTCTTATGGGAAGAGTCGATTGAATACCGCCGAATGTACAACGACTTTGTTGCGTTCTGATTGGCTGTATTAACTTTGGTGTGGTATATATAAGACTATAAATAGAATTATAATATGACCATATGAGAATTTGTTGAGATATAATTGAAATGCCTTTACGACATTTTAATGAGAATAACGTCCAGTCTTTTCTGTATTTAGTCTGAAATGTATGTTAAACTAAGAGTGCGTTCTGAAAATTATCACTGCTCATTCATTCATCATTCATTAATTCATCAATTCAGTCTTATTCCAGTTCCTCAGCCGGTCAATCAGCCAATTCACTTAATTGCTCAATTGATGCATTTAGTAATTCAATCATTTAGAACGACGTCAGGTGTTGAGTAACTCAGTCACTCAGTCGACACTCACACGATATCCATCTATCTCTCCCTACATCCCTACCATATTAATTCATCCATCCATTCTTTCATCCTTCCATCCATTATTTAATGAATTCATTCATCCATCAATCCATCAATCCATCAATCCATCCTTTCATTCATCCATCCATCAACTAATTAATTCATCCATCAATCCATCAATCCTTTCATCCATCCTTTCATTCATCCATCCATCCATCCATCCATCCTTTCATCCATCAATCAATTAATTAATTCATCCATCAATCCATCAATCCTTTAATCCATCCTTTCATTCATCCATCCATCCATCCATCAATCAATCCTTTCATCCATCAATTCATTCATTCTTCCATTCTTTCTTAAATGTTTTCATTCATTCTTCCATCCATTCATCAATTCACTTACTCACTAACTAACTCACTCACCTCCTCAATCACTCACTTACTTATTCATTCATTTGTTCATCCATTCATCTATCCACCCACCTATTCATTAATCAATTCATTCATTCATCCATCCATCAATTCACTTACTCACTAACAAACTCACTCACCTCCTCAATCGCTCACTTACATATTCACTCATTTGTTCACCAATTCATCAATTTACTCTTTTCATTCATTTACACTATCATTCACCAACCCACCCACTCAACCCATCACTCACTTACTTATTTACTCATTTGTTCACCAATTCATCAATTTATTCTTTTCATTCATGTACACTATCATTCACCAACCCACCCACTCAACCCATCACTCACTTACTTATTTACTCATTTGTTCACCAATTCATCAATTTACTCTTTTCATTCATTTACACTATCATTCACCAACCCACCCACTCAACCCATCACTCACTTACTTATTTACTCATTTGTTCACCAATTCATCAATTTACTCTTTTCATTCATTTACACTATCATTCACCAACCCACCCACTCAACCCATCACTCACTTACTTATTTACTCATTTGTTCACCAATTCATCAATTTACTCTTTTCATTCATTTACACTATCATTCACCAACCCACCCACTCAACCCATCACTCACTTACTTATTTACTCATTCGTTCACCAATTCATCAATTTACTCTTTTCATTCATTTACACTATCATTCACCAACCCACCCACTCAACCCATCACTCACTTACGTATTTACTCATTTGTTCACCAATTCATCAATTTACTCTTTTCATTCATTTACACTATCATTCACCAACCCACCCACTCAACCTATCACTCACTTACTTATTTACTCATTTGTTCACCAATTCATCAATTTACTCTTTTCATTCATTTACACTATCATTCACCAACCCACCCACTCAACCCATCACTCACTTACTTATTTACTCATTCGTTCACCAATTCATCAATTTACTCTTTTCATTCATTTACACTATCATTCACCAACCCACTCAATCAATCAATCATCAATTTACTAATTCACTCTTAAGAAACACAGACTTACAAGTATCAAAACATCTATTTTTATCTTATTGCAAGAATGTTGTTATAAAAACAGAACATTATTAGCCATTACGTTTAGTAACAGAGCAATAATAAAAGAAAGAGTTCAGCTTGAGTGATCTTCTTTTGTCTTTTACTTAATTCCTTTCCCACTAAATTACAAAAGTAAGGACAACGTTCTTGCAATTAGGTGTATATATACCCGGGTGTGTATATCTAAAAAAAAACGTCACCGATGCAAGTTTATAGCACTACGTTCCAAGCCGGCTTTATGGTCATTATTTGCGGTCGGTGATCAACACATATATTATACACCCCACTAATTGACATACTGCTCTCATATAAGGTCATTTCTCGGTTGTTTACATGATACAGAAAGAGAAACTGCAAGGTTCAGTAAGCGTAGCCCAATTACCATTAGCTGAAAGACTACAGACTCCAACGGGGTCATAGTCGTTATTAATTTCATTGCCTCTTTGATCGTACAACTGATACTAACAACATTTGGAATGTTTTCCGTGACTACGAACCAATGATCAAATTAATTTCCAATTACGAATTAACCCTTTGTTTACTAATTAGACAAATTCGAAGCATTGATCGTAGCCCAGAGGGATTGATTGCTCAGGGCGTTAGTTTTAGTTATTAGTTTGCTATTTATATGTGTCAAATCAACGTCATTTTCAGCCATGAGCAAGTAAGTTTCGATCAGTATCAAACGCACGTAGTTGGAAGATCAATTTCTGGTTGGCGAGGCTAAAACGAGGAAGGAATACGACTTTCAAGGTAAACACTATTATACTTATAGCCTAGTTACATCATTGGGAAAGCTAGAGAAATAATTCGAAAAAAACTAGCTCATTAATCAGCGTATTAGAGCTCTATTAGAATAATATATATTACAAAAAATGTGCAGCCATTTTGGTGGGCAACTATTTCAAAGCTACAGAAATACGAGAAAATAGTTTATATCAAAATATTTTTGGTCATTTGGGTTGAATATGATCTCAAGGCTGCATAAATTCGAAAAAAAAATGTTTAGGAAAAATGAACAATCAATTTGGTCGATAGTGATCGCAAAACTGTAGAAATTCGAAAGAAAAATTGGAAAGATAATCGTGAATTAAAGTTCCAATATTTTATAAAAACTATACTTTAAACAGAGCAATAAAAAACATAAATTATAGGGAATTGTTTTAGTCGAAAATGAGCTCATTGAAGAAAAGCAAAATCTAACTGATCAATCAGCAAATTAATATATTATTTGAAATAATACACTTGAGCAATTCTCACTCAAAAACTAATATTATCTACATATTAAGAAACGATACATTTCAAGATTTCACGGTCAATCTTCTCATTTTAATCGAGAATCTAACCATTCTAAAAATATCACCGAAGAAACACCAGTTTATCAATACAAATTACTATAATTACAATTAAACCATTATATATAGTTTACGAGGAACCGAAAGGGCGCCACAAACTCGATTATTTTCGCAGACATTATGTCCAAATTCATTTATCAACAAATGTTGAGTTTACATAGCGTGTGTGTAGTGGAAATTTAGGGTCATTGCATGCAGTCATTTTAATTAACTACCTTATATTATAGTTTTTGCGGTTTTGAGCAATATGAATATTCATTGTATTTTTATCTTACAATTTCTTAAAAGTGTACAAAAACAACAGCTTAAATTATTATTAATAATTGTAATCCCAGAATTCGTGTTTATGTGACATTGCTTGAAATTCTATTGTTATCGAATCGGAACTTGAGAGAACATGTTCGATAGAATAATGTTACAATTAAGTGCAGAACTAGTTTCGAATGTTAAAAGATCAGGTTGAAAATGTCAAAAATTGAAATCATTTTCGGTGTTTTGAGTCTAGTTTAATATTCTAGATGGCTTGAGTTTCTCGAGTATTGGAAACTCAAATTCTGATGTTTAATAATAAAAATGTTGCAATCCGAAAATAGAAACATTTTTTGGAAAAGTGAATCGAATTTTATTTTTTGACAAATGTGTTTTCGTAATACATATTTTATAGGGGCTATTTTTTTTTTACTTATTCCGTGATTGCTATAGTGCTCTTGCATTTTTCTCGCAATCGGAACTTAAAAAGTGTAAGCCTACTAAAAGAGTATTGCAATCGAAAATTTAACTTCGTTTCTTGCGTTAAAAGCAGGAAATGTACTATTCTATGCCAAAATGTCATCACTAGCATCGATTTGTAAGATTTTATTCATCATGTAGTTAGAAAAAGCTTCACTCACTGTCTTTTTACCGTTATCACAACATCAAAGGAATTTAATTTGACTCGGTATTCTTGCCTAAAGTAAACACAGTAGCTGAAAGCGAGTTAATGAGTTATTTAGCTTTCGGGGTTTATTGATTACATCCTTAAAGTTTTTTTAAAAACAGTAAGTGAAATATGAACTTCAATTCTAATTCATGAAAAGGTTTTTTTAATTGTGTCATTTTTTTAAGCTCTTAATTTGTATAAGTTAAATCTAAGAAAAACATTTTTTTATTTTAATTTTTTTTTTTCTAGAAAAAGTATTATTAATCATTTATAATCTATTTATTAATTTACTTTGACCATTTTCTTAATTTTTGTTGGATTTTTTTCGTTTTTCAATGTTTTTTATGAAACGATTTTTTTATTCATAATTCTTTTAGTTTTACTTATGTATTTTCTCTTTAGAATTTGCTTTGTGTATTTGTTTGTGTATTTGTTTGTTTAATTTAAAGTTTGTTTGTTGTTTATTTTTTGTATTGCTTATTTGATTATTGTTTATTTATTTATTTGTATTTTTGTTTGTTTATTTGTTCCTTCATTTGTTTGTTTGTTTGTTCATTTGCTCTTTATTTTGTTTGATAATTTATTTATCTTTATAAATTTATTTGTTTGTTCGTTTGTTTGTATATTTATTTATTTCATTATTTGTTTGTATGTTTGTTTGTTTATTTGTTTGTTCGTTCGTTCGTTTGTTTGTATATTTATTTATTTCATTATTTGTTTGTATGTTTGTTCGTTTATTTGTTTGTTTGTTCGTTTGTTTGTTTGTATATTTATTTATTTCATTATTTGTTTGTATGTTTGTTTGTTTATTTGTTTGTTCGTTTTTATTTTGCTTGATAATTTACTTATTCTATTAGTTGTTTATTTATTTATTCGTTCGTTCGTTTGTATACATATTTTGTTGTTAATTTAATCGTGTTGTTTGTTCGTATGATTCTTCTCTGCCACTTCATCCACGTTCTTATAATTGAGAAATCCAACCCTTTTAGTCCATCAAAAATATTTTTTAATTCTATTACTTCATCGAAAGCCTGTACATTTTCTTTTGTCTCTTTAAGCCGTTTGTTTGTATGCCTTTCTCACTAAGTAATGCAAAATACGACTGTATTTAAGAGGGCCAGCCGCCTTTTTCAACTAGCTTTTGTTAAATAACGGATAATCGCCAGCATGAATCGAGACGGCTAAGACGATTTTTGTATTCAGTATAGTTTCTTTGATATTTAACAATTATTCGCCAAAGGAGAGCGAAGTGAATCACTCTTTGACTAATAACCGAGACGGAGTCAAGGTTATTATTCACCGATATTCACTGAGCCTGAGGTGGATAATTGTTTTAGTATAAATACAAAAGCGATTATTTCAAAAAGTAAAAACAACTAGCCTTTTTTGAAGAAAAACAGGTCATTTTTTATTTCTAAAGCGCGCGAAACGCTGTAGGTGATTATCGAGAAATAGTATGAATTTCTCGACCAATCACCGCGCGTATTGAAACTAATTCCCATTAAACAATGAACGGTAATTTGGTGTAAAATTTTAGCTTTCATTTGTAAATTAGATAGGCGACTTGAGTTCTCAGTTGGTAGGCCATTTGGAATCTAAAAATATGTATGTAATTTGGGCTGATGTTGAGGAACTGAACTCCACGATTGTAATCTGGCCTTTGGGGATATTTTATCTTTCTTGATAGATCGATGATTCCAGTTCTAGATTACATAGTGCAATTACATAGTAAAATCACCCAAAATGATCGTGACATTACATGTCAGCTCACGTTTGGTTTTCTTTTCTTTTCTAAAAAAAATATTTCAACTTCAATTAATTAAGTTCTTTAAGATGATTGTGTTGATCGATTATATAAAGTGAAAGTTCTAAAAAAATATACTCCGAATTCTTCTTGATAATTGAGGACATATAAATTTATATATATATATATATATATATATATATATATATATATATATATATATATATATATATATATATATATATATATATATATATATATATATATATATATATATATATATATATATATACAGCGATTTGCAAAACCTTTGACTCATTTGTGCATATATAAATATATATCAAAATAATATAAGAAATTATGGGATATGATAACTGATATTTTTTTCGAGTTGCCTATGACTTGGGCTATCTGAAAAAAATATCAGTTATCATATCCCATAATTTCTTATATTATTTTGATATATATTTATATATGTACAAATGAGTCAAAGTTTTTGCAAATCGCTGTATATATAAAAAATATTTAAGTAAATTAAGACATCTTCAAACGCAAGATGATTTTGTAGATTGCGCAGTGAAATGAATAATGCCTAAAAGAAAACTGCTTAAATTGTTTGCGCTCTTATTTCTTTCATAATATTAAGATATAGATTATTGGGATGAATTTCGAATTAAATTTAATAATCACATAAAAAGTAATATAAAACTACAATCAAACGCACCAAATGAACAAGCGAAAACTGCTTTGGAAAAAAAATTAATATGTTTTCACATTTGGTGTGTTTTACTATAAGCTGTTTTATTTATTTTTTCTATGTGCGATAGTTAAATTTACTTCAAAATTAATCTTTATATTTTAATTGTTTACTTTTCAATTCTGTTGTCCTGGTTAAAATGACGTATTTCGGAGTAAAAATGACATCAAAATTTGCTTTGTAAATTGAATATTGAAAAGAAAGTCTAGATATTTTTAAGTAGAATTGACACTTCAGATTGCGATCTGCGCTTTCTACTATTTTTTTTTGTCATCTATTTTGTTTTTGCTGCCTTTTTGTTGCTTTTTTCGGAAATAACAAGGAAAACACTAATGATTTAGCGACAGTAGCTCCTTCAGCTAGATGCTGGTCTCCTAATAAGCCGACTATGCCGCTCTCTCCCCCTCTCTTCATCAATACTCCGTTTTACAGGTATATAAAGCTACTCAAGCTACACAGATTGGAACAAGTGTGAGGCCACTGACATGGGGAACGAGTTCGAGACCTCTCGCTCCGAAATTTAAGCCGCGCACTAACAAACTTGTTTCTACAAGAAATCTTTCAAGTAATTGGTTACTCCAAACTCGTCGTAATACGTTTTTTTTTCAACTACCTAGTGTATAATACTATGTTTTTTTAAACAAATTAAATACTATTTTTTTTTTTCTTTTAAGTTTTTGCGTCAAAAAAATATTATACTCTTAATTTCTTCTTTTAAGTTTTTGCATCAAAAATATATTATACTCTAAATTTCTTCTACTTTTAGGTTTTTGAATCCATGAACGCATTTGTCGTGATCACGTTTCCCATTCATTTTGCTTGGCAGTTATCAAGAGCTTAAACCTACTTCAAAATGTTGCCCTTTTAAAATCTCCTTTAAACTGTTTCGCTTTTGTTTATTTATTCAGTAATATTCACACTAAACTGAATCAACATATCATAAAAGTCGTGAAATTTTTCATCAACTCATTCATATATATATACGTACATTTTTTTTCTTCGTATTAACTGATAGTATTACATGGAATTATCGTGTTTTTGTTTATTTTCTCATTTATTCAGAAATGTTTACACTAAACTGAATCAACATATCGTAAAAGTCGTGAATTTTTTTCATCCACTCATTCACACATTTTTTTTCTTCGCAATTGCCGATAGTATTACTAAGCTTGGAATTATGGCGTTTTGTTTATTTGTTCTTTTTTGATAATTTATTCAGATTTATTCTTTCAAATTTCTCATTCATTCACTCATTCATTCATTTTCGCATTTACTGGTAGGGTTTTTGTTCATTTGTTCACCATATTTAGGATACATTCAAACTAAACAGGTATCACCATAATTGTGCAGTGTTTTATACACTTAATATATTTTATTAGCAATTAATAAAAGTTAAAATTACTCCAAATCATTGCATGCGTACATTCATGTTCCACTGGAAACTATTTATGGTAAAAATAGTACTAAAGGGTGGTTTTGTTTGCAACCATTTGTCTATTGACCTTGCTCATACGTGTATTTTTTCATGCACTCACACGAGTCATGCATTTCTTCTTAGCAGTTACAAGGGTAAAAACTACTCCAAAAGGATGACGAACCTGCCATTTTTCACCCACTTGTCCATCAGTTTCTTGATAGGAAAGACTAGTCTATTCTAATGTATTACGCGCTATCGAAGTATTGATGTCAATGATATTTATTATCAGTTTGGGAATGACTGTTTGGTAATAGTCTTTAGTTTATTTTTGCACTGAAAAACATATAGTATTATTGTAGTACAAATTGCGGTTTTTTTTTTTTTGTATTTTTTCGTTCGTTTATTTGTGCATTTATCTATTTATTCATCCATTTTTTTGTAACAGTCTTCAGTTTATTTTTGCAATGAAAAACATATTATTTTTGTAGTACAGTAGTACAAATTGCGGTTTTTTTTTGTATTGATTCGTTCATTTATTTTTTCATTAAGCTATTTATTCATCGATCTTTCAGCACGTTTTCTTCTACATATTCAACATTCATTCACCTATTTTTTCAGCATTTTTTCATTATTTTATCAATATTCACACATTCATTCAGTTATATGAATATTTCATATTCGGCAGTCATTCTAAATTCGCTCATTCATGTATGAATGATCAAGAATGATCAATCGGAGCTCCTGGATTCATTTTATTTATTCTGCGTTCATCAATCCACTCATTTATTCATTCAATGTTTACTTATTCATCAAATTTAAGCAGTCATTCAGATAAATATACGAATTCATCAATTAATTCAATCAATCATTTGTGTTTTTTTTTCACTCGTTCGTTCAATCAGTCATCCGTCCATCCATCCATTCATTCGTTTATTCATTCACACATTCGTTTACTTGCATCCCAATCAAAGATGAATATGGTTATTTAATAATTAATTCAATCATTGATTGAGGTAAATGCGAATTCATCAATTAATTCAATCAATCATTTGTGTTTTTTTTTTTACTCGTTCAATCAGTCATCCATCAATCCATCCATTCATTCGTTTATTCATTCAGACATTCGTTTACTTGCATCCCAATCAAAGATGAATATGGTTATTTAATAATTCATTCAATCATTCATTGAGGTAAATGCGAATTCATAAATTAATTCAATTTATCATTTATATTTTTTACTTGGTACAGAATCATCCATCCATCCATCCATTCATCCATCCATCCATTCATTCATTCGTTCACCCATCCATTCATTTATGCATCAACATGTATCCAGTTCATTTAACATTTTATTGCGTTATAGTTAGTTTTTACTCGGTTCAGAATCAGTTATCCATGCATCCATCCATTCATTCGTTCACCCATCCATTCATTCATTCATGCATTAACATTTATCCAGTTCATTTACTTTCATTCTATTGCGTTATAGTTAGTTTTTACTCGGGTTCAGAATCAGTCATCCATCCATCCATTCATGCATTAACATTTATCCAGTTCATTTACTTTCATTCTATTGCGTTATAGTTACTTTTTACTCGGTTCAGAATCAGTCATCCATCCATCCTTCCATTCATTCATCCATTCATTCGTTCATCCATCCTTCCATCCATCTCTCAATCCATCCATTCGTTCATCCATTCATTCATTCATTTATGTATAACATTTATCCAGTTCATTTACTTTCATTTTATTGCGTTATAGCTATTTTTTACTCGGTTCATCCATCCATCCTTCCATCCATCCATTCATTCGTTCACCCATCCATCCATTCATTTTAATATGCCTTAACATCTCTCTAGTTCATTTACTTTAAGAAATACAATAACTTTTGATATCCCTAGTTTTAATGTTGATACAATTTAGTACATAATTTTAGATTTTATAAAATATCATTACAGCTATTTAAATTTTTATATATACTTACATTTATATTTTGTATTTAATACGCAATTCAGCCTACTGGCTGCTATGTATTATTAATACTGAGCATCTATCTATCTACCTTCATTTTATTACAGTTAATGTCAACTATTTCTTTCATTTCCTTTTACTAAAAAACTAAATGTCATCCTTAAAAACATTTTCACTTAAGACAAGTATCTAGTTTTTTTACTACTCAAAGTATTGTTTACTATAAGGTGAATAATGTGCCCTTCTTCAGCCATTGTTAAGATCTTTCTGACCACGAATCAATATGAAGGCTCACCAAAATAGCCTCCATCGATAAGCAACCAAAACCAACAAAATTAAGCGACTGCTTTCACCTATACAGCAGTAAAATCTGTGGTCAAACCGATCTTTCAATATATTCCTTATTTAATGATTTAATTTGTTATTAGAAACTACAAATCTATAAGCATTAAATCTCACATAATCCAAAGGTGTTTTTCAGACAGAAAACTAACGTCATGTTTGACATTTTGTGCTGCTTATCAAATACAATTATAATTTTCAAGGTCTTGAAAACTGAAAATTACTGTGAATAGAATGGAAATTAGAGCTTCATTTAAGAGTGTTCATGGTCTTGCCCACCCACTTGTACATATATAGAAAATATTTCAGTTGTCTATATCGTATCAAGTCAAAGCTGTAAGCAAACATCCATTAAGAATTTGTCAGAGAGGATCGATTAATTCAGTGTCGACCAATGAGTTTGCGATCTTTGACTTTCTATCAGCAAGCAAAGTTGTTTTCTAGCCTCTCTAGTCCGTTATAATCAAGCTAACTTCAAAACGACGCTTACGAAAAGCTTCATATAGAATGTATTGAATCTTAAGGTATGTGAAATTATTCAGTATTCATTGGCTTTTAACTTAGTGCTTGTATAAATGTGACTACGTAATTGATTATATTTTGAAGTCGAAACGCAAATAATGTAAACCATCAAGTCGATATTCGTTGTCTGTTTTTTTCGACAAATAAATCGGCTTTTGGATATTATAAAATCACGGACTTGTATAGACAAAAATGACATATTTGTACCCAATCTAAAGTAAGTAAATAACCATAAAAGAGAATTAATTGAACACGAAAAGTGGATTTTTCGTTTAATAGATTAATTCCGATGGCGGAAGTCAGCAGTTGCATTTCTGAAAATCCTTCAGAAAATACGTGATCAAAAATGGCGGCGTGTTTTTTCGTAATTTCTTAATATGAATACTTGACATTTCTCTGTGTTTTGTTAGACGAATTCATCTCCGTTTTTATGGTATTTTTGAGATGCGAGGTCAGAGAGTTGAGTATATGCCCCAAGTAGCCTCGAGGATTTTAATTAAAATTTGATTAACTGGCAAATTAAACTTTGGACTATAAAGATAACGAGAGCAGTGCCCGTAAGTCTGGGTTTTAGTGGGGTAGCAAGGTAACTTGGTCGATAGTACGTACATTAATCGCTTTATGGCAAAGAAGTATGATAATCCTTTGTGGATGGTCAAAGATAAAGGATTGTGCTAATGCTTAATGACTAATGGTGGAATCATGGATTAGAACTCACATCGTGTATTTGTACGTCTGGGTGATGTTTGCTGTATGTATAGAAGATCATTAATAATAGCAACGATGATGATGATAACAATTATTGACAACGATGATGATGATAATATATAGTTAGTGACAATAATGATAATGGCAATGACAATGATGACGATGATTATTAATATTGTGTGTGTATGATTATGATCGTCGCGGAGAAATAAGCAATTTATGCAATTGCAATTATAGAAGCCCGAAAAAAAATTCGGGACTTCAACGGGATCATATAACCGCGGATCAGACCCACATACGTATCTATTATTAATATTGACAACGATGACGATAATGAATATTGACAACGATGATGATGATGAATACTGATGACAAAGACAATGACAACGATGATGATGATGAATAATTTTAAAGACAATGACAATGATGACGATGATTATTAATATTGACAACGATGACGATAATGAATATTGACAACGATGATGATGATGAATACTGATGACAAAGACAATAACAACGATGATAATGATGATGATGATTAATGATGACAAAGATAATGGCAATGATGATGATGATGAATAAATATAACGACAACGATGATGATAATGAATATTGACAAAAACAATGGCAATGATGATGATGATGACAATGGATGATGAGTATCGACAAAGACAATGGTAATGATGTTGATGATAAATAATGACAACAATGATGACCATACTGTGAATATCGGCAATGACAATGATGATAAACATTGACAATGATATCGATGACAATGATAATAACAATGATGAAGAAAAGTGATAATGACAGCGAAGTTGATGATGATGATAAGATGATGTCAATGATGAGGAATGACGATGATTACGATTACGATGATGCTACTATTATTATTATTATTATTGATGATGATAATGAAGTTGATATATTTAATGAATAATTCAATGATCATGTAATCATAATACATCTCATAGAAACACAACACCACCATGCACTGCTGTGAAATGTAATTTGTGGGGAGAGTCATTATTTGGGGCTTTAAATGCGGTTTGCCTAACAGCCTAAGTAGCTATAGGGAGATTAAATTATCATCATCATTAATCACTATAAGGCCTGGTTCAAACGTCGCATTTCATATGTGCCGAATCTAATGCAAATGAGCAAAACCCTATTGTTTCGGATTAATTTCCATTAGATTCGGCACAAAATATTCATAACATCGTAATTGCCCTATTTCACTATGACGTCACGATGTGTTTTAGTGGGGGGATAGAATCACCGAAAACAATGGCAATTTCAACTAAATCTTCCTTCTCTTTGAAAATTGAGCTTCATATTATCTAGTTTTTATGTTTGTTATGTGTCTATGTTAGTCGTCATAAAACGAATTTACTTCCCAACACCAGCTCCATATATTGTTACAATTGCCCTATTTCATTATGACGTCACAATGTGTTTACAGTGGGGGATAGAATCGCCGAAAAAAATGGCAATTTCAACTAACTGCTTCCTTCTCTTTGAAAGTTGAGCTTCATATTATCTAGTTTTTATGTTTGTTATGTGTCTATGTTTATACTTTCATATTTATGGCATTTTGTTGTCATTTCTTTGCTCTCCGTCTTGTAAATGCAATTTTATTGTGTATTCTCGTATTCTTGTTATGAATTTGTCCCCCACTGGCGTCCATGATCCTTAGCGTTAATGCAATAGAATGTTTTGATGTGACGTCATAGTAAAATAGGACAATTGTCATCGTTAGTCGTCATAAATTAATCGATACTTAATAATATTTAATTAATAACTAATACTGAGTAATTAATAGAATATTAGAATAGCTTAGAATTAGATTCGGCACATGTGAGATGAAACATTTTGTTATTTTATTTTATTTATTGTCATTATAATTATCTTGTAATTGTCATCATTATCGTCATAAATTAATCGATAACTAAGGATATTTAATTAATAACTTATACTGAATAATTAATAGAATAATATAAAATAATTAATAGAGAAATACTGAATAATTCAATTTAATTTAAAATTTAGCATGGCCCCAAAAACATTTCGGTTGTGGATCGGAATGTACTATTCAGTATTTCCAAACCTTTTTTAACTCCGACGAAGAGCTTAAGCTCGAAACTTCAGTAAAGTTAAGTCAATATATATTTTTTTACGGTATACGGTGTAACAATTTTCTTTATATTACCTATTATTTCAAAACAGTATACGAGCTATCTATGGGGAGTAAATATCGCTTTATATTTGTATTATTTTAAATTCATAAGACCCACAATGCCCTTCGGTCTTGGAATGCATTATTCAGTATTCAACGTTTTTTTATTTGAAATAGCTGTATACAGATATATAGTTCCTCTGCCACTTTGTCAAAATGCAATTGTCACACCATGAAATTTTCAACTTATAAATATGTATTACTTATTTTACTTTCGAACATTTAACAAAAACCCAAAAACATTTCGGTTGCGGAATGCGCTATTCAGTATTCAATATTCAGAATTTCAAAACAGTATACAAGATAGTTATGGGGAGTAAACATCGCTTTATATTTGTGTTATTTCAAATTCATGAGACCCACAATGCCCTTCGGCCTTGGAATGCATTATTCAGTATTCAATGTTTGTTTTGTAAGAGCTATATACATGTACAGGTACATACAGTTTGCTCTCTACCACTCTACGAGGGTGCTAATGAGGTTAACAGTTAACTGAGATTAGGCTCCAAAAATTAGTAATTAGATTTGGCCCCCAAATTAGCAGTTAACTGATATTCGGCCAAAAAACTGTAGTTAGCTGAGATTGGACCCAAAAATTAGTAGTTAGATTTGGCCCCCAAATTAGTAGCTAACTGATATTCGGCAAATGTATAATTAGCAGTTAACTGATATTCGGCCAAAAAACTGTAGTTAGCTGAGATTGGACCCAAAAATTAGTAGCTAACTGAGATTTGGGTACCCCAAATTTGCACCCTCCTCATGCCACTTTGTCAAAATGCAATTGACATACCATGAAATTTTCAACTTAATAATATTTATAACTTATTATACTTTAGAAAATTTAACATGACCCCAAAAACATTTCGTACGTCTTGGAATGCACTATTCAGTATGTTTGTTCTCTGCCACTTGGAATTTTAAACTTGTCAGTACTATTCAATAAAGGATTATATTAAGAGCGTGACGAAATGTACATGACGCGTGATATATTCCTCGGTATTCAGCGTGAGAGCATGGTATGCATGTTTGACATAGTTTTGGTTGATGGTTGGACTAATTGCATTGATTTAATCGTGGGTGGTGAATTGTTTGCCATCGATAGGTGATTGGGCTCGATATAGGGTTGGTTGACTTTCTCACCGTTGTTGAGGTAAATACAATGGTGACAATAATAGTGCATGGTTGTGATGGTGATATGATAATGGTGGTGGTTGATTGTTTGCAATCGATAGGTGATTGGGCTCGATATAGGGTTGGCAGAATTTCCCATTGAGGTATACACCTAACTCAAAAAAGGTTGAAGGGGCGAACGGCGATTGATGATTGGTGATTGCACGACCGAAAGAAACTGACTGTGGGTAATGCGAATTTCTTCTTATTCCTTTCTAAATTACCCAAACAATGCCTCCACCGTTCAGCGAGACCTACGAGACACTCATCTAAGGTCATCGCTGAACGTTGGAGGCATTGTTTGGGTAATTTAGAAAGGAATATATTGTTATACGAAGAAATTCGTATTACCCACAGTTCCTTTCGGTCGTTCAATCGCCAAATCGCCGTTTGTTCCTTACTTTTTTTGACTTAGATGTATAATATTAATGCATGCTTATGATAGTGATGATGATGATATGATGATGGTGATGATATATATGATGATTACGATTATAGCGAATATAGTAAGAATGATGATGACGAAGATGGTGATGTTGATGGTGATGGTAATCAGCTGATGATGGTAATGTTAATGATTTAATGTGGTGAAGATTGTAGTAATGATGATGATGATGGTAATAACGATGATGATAGTAGTGGTGGTGATGATGATGGTGGTGGTGGTGGTGATGATGATGATGATGATGATGAAGAAAGTGATGATAATCATGTTGATAATAACGATGATAAAGAAAATGATACCGATAATAATTTTATTATAATATCGATCAAGATAAAGATAAATTATTAACGATGATAACCATCATGGTAATGATGACAATAATATTTTTTTATAAAGGTCAAATCACGTTTTTTTATTCTTCTATTACGTCTATCAAGTCTTTAGTTTCCGCCATTACTATTAACACTAAAGAAAGAGCTCCCTTAAGGCATATAGGCTTTCGAAAACTTTTTTAAGAACATTACTATCTCCCTGCTTGTCTAAAAGGCTTACTATAAATGTACGTATATAGTTTAAACGTTTCCGTGCAAAATACTATGTAATTGCCTTTAATAATCCCTTATGACGTCGTAAGCTGTTTACTTATCCGAGATTGAGCGATGCTAGAATAAAACGGTATAGTTCAGCGTAGTGTTTACAAGTGTTGGTATTGTGGTGCTAATTTGTCAACCATTTTCACAATATATTTTTTTTTATTTTCTTTGTTCTAATAACAATGGTTGGTTGACAAAACCATAACAAAATACATCACTGTACATGCATGCACCTATAGGTGAGCGTAGTGTTTACAAGTGTTGGTATTGTGATGCTAATTTGCCAACCATTTTCACAATATATTTTTTAATTTTTTTGTTCTAATAACAATGATTGGTTGCAAAATCATAACAAAATACGTCGCTGTACGTCCACCTATTACAAATAATACATCGTAAAACATTAATAATATTAAATATCAATTTTAGATATACCAATATTAGCAATATTCGTGATATAGAAAATGAATTTGCGTCGACTGCGTATAAAATAAAGTATGATCGATTTTTATGAGCAGAGCTTTAGGACAAATCGTCCATCCTCAGTGCAATAAATAAATGACAAGGGACCTCGCGAGCTAAAAGTTTGTACATATCGGCATATAAAAATAAATTTAAAACTGTAATTGCGCGCACACTGTGTACATTGCGCACGGTTGATAATAATAATAATTTCGGTATATATACATCATGAGTCATGTGATCGCTTCTGACCAATGTTGCTCAAAAGCTGTATTATATGACGCTATATTGCAATTAGCCTATTAAAAAGTGTTTAAACTTCAAAATATTTCAATCTATGCCCAAAAATGTTCACACTTGCCGAAGTGATTTTACTTGCACAGTCATAGCTTTTTAAACTAACACATTTAAAACTTCCTTGAAAAAATTGTTTTCGCAACATAAACGTTTTTTAAACGTCCATTTCATTAAAAGAAAATCACGTTTTATTAAAAAAAGATATGATATTCATATTTTTAAATGTTTTTCTGGATCAAAATCGGGAAACGCAAAAGGGGTGGGAAGAATTCATAGATCCACAATTTGCTTGCGTGAACATGAAACAATTGCGCAGTATTCCCACTGGAATATAGAATGTCCGACAAATATCGTAGATTTCAGAAAGATTTACCGCATTTACTGTTTTTTACCTCGCGTACTCTTAGAAAACATAAATTCTAAGACATACTTATAACGTTTTGAGCAATCTATGTATATATAAATTCGTGCTGTATATTCAGAAAAACAAATTTGGCTTGTCGGACGTAGCAACATTAACTAAGATAGAACACAATGGGTAGGGGATCTATGATCAATCCAAAGCCTGGACATTCGTGAGACAAACAAATAACTTTCTACTTATCTCATATCCACGATGAATAACCTTTATAATTGTTTTATTTTTTAATAATTAGAGTAAGAATGTATTAGAGCTAGCGGGTAAACAAGTGTAGGCTGCGTCAGTGTTTCTAAGAAAATAATTGGGCTAGTAAAAATATGCGATAATTAGCGTTTTAACTAGACTGTGTGGGCTACTCTGTTTTACCTTCTTTCAAGCATAGTTAAAATACAATATGATATAATAACAATAACAATATTTTCCACAGAAGATCCACATAGTAGTTATTCTTGAATTCTGTCACTCACACTCACTAAGGTACCTCTACATTAAATATTTCCCATACATCACTCCTCTCATGTTAATTTTTGCTGAGGGAGGAAAAACCGGAATACTCGGAAAAAAAACCTCGTGGCATGTCAAGTCACATATGATATTTAAAGGTGCTCGAGTTGGGACTCGAACCCGGATCACAGCGGTGAAAGGCCGGTGCTCTCACCACTCGGCCAACCATGCCACACATCTGCAGATTAACTATGTATCAAATTGCATTTCATGAAGTTTTTTAAAACTTCATGAAATGTAATTTGATACATAGTTAATCAGATACAAAAAAAAACTTCGATGGTATTAGATTAAGATGAGGATATTCGCAGTAAACTATATGTTAACAGAAACTCAAAAGAGGTTAATAAAACGTAAAACACACCCATGCTCCGGAATATTCAGATACACAAATCTCAAATCAAGATGGCTGCTTCACTGAAAAGTCTTGCTAAATCAGTTTGGTGGCATTTATAGGATATATAGACCAAACATTGGATCGGTAGACTTAAACTGACTATGGACAAAATGTCAAATGCTTTTTTGAATATTTGGTAAAGCATAGAACAAAACAAAATATATGGTGGTTGCATGTTTCAACCCACGATGTTGCATTTTGAATACGAATTTGAAAAAAAAACATTGAAAAACATTTTGAAAAACCCGAAAACATATTTCTTCAACGGGATCATCGAGGAGAAATAGAATGATTGTTGCATCTCTTTGGGGTAAATAAGCTATTTGGTATATAATTCTTAAAGTACTAATTTTTAAATTTCGACATTTCTTGGTACGCGTTTTCTGGCCGATCGAAAAGGAAGAGTCGTTTTTCGTATCGCATACCTTAATATTTACTCCAATAAGCGCCGCGATCTCACTGACTCCTTCTTGATCAGCTAGGCTATCAGAACTACGAATATTGGAGACTGAGATATTTTAATGGGCGAGCGGTGAAATATAATAACTTTGAACTGAAGAATATAGCGTTTGATAAACATTTATTTACAATGTTATTCTAGAGTAACCGGCATTTGACCGTTCAAGTGCGGCTCTTATTCGAGGGCGGCGCTTATTCGAGGGCGGCGCTTAATCGAGTATATACGGTAGTCGGGCTTTCTTCGTTTTATGTTTTTATGTGGGCAAGCCTATCTTGAGGTTGAAAAGCAGCATGACAAACCCTAGGAGCTCCAGTACCTCTTAGCGGAATTTTTGAAAATTATCAATTTGCATTCCAGATACTTTTATACCACTGTCTGAGCCTCGCCCCCTCGCGCTAGTTTCCAGTTATTTCAAGAGCAGATCACGTTTTGAAATCCAAATACGTGACGGGAAGAAAGTCACATTTTACCGGTCTGAAATACCCCGATTCTTCAGAGTCTTACCGCTTTTACAACCGACAAAGCAAATCTATTTTAAAAGGTTATTGATTGAATGTCATGAATTATTTCTTAGTCAGTTTCTACGAAGTTTGGCTTTGTTTTATTGTCAACATGTGAACTGAGTAAAAAGTTCTCAAATGCGTTTTTTCTTCACAGTCTTACCGCTTTTACAACATAGCTAATCTCTTCTAAAAGATTATTGATTGAAGGCATGAAATATTTTTTATGATTTCTACAAAGTTTGTTTGGGTTAGTTTTATTGTCAACAGTGTGAGTTAAACGTTCTCAAACGCATTGATTCTTCACATTCTTACCGGTTTTCCAATAAAGCAAATCTCTTCTAAAATATTGAAGGCATGAAATATTTTTTAGTGATTTCTAGTTTGTTTGGGTTAGTTTTATTGTCAACAGTGTGAGTAAAACGTTCTCAAATGAATTTATTCTTCAGAGTCTTACCGGTTTTCCAACAAAGCAAATCTCTTCTAAAAGATTATTGATTGAAGGCAGCATGGATTATTGATTAGTGATTTCTACGAAGTTTGTTTGGGTTAGTTTTATTATCAACATATGAGTTAAACGTTCTCAAATGCATTGATTCTTCACAGTCTTACCCGGCGGTTTTCTTAAAGATTATTGATTGAAGGCATGAAATATTTCTTACTCGTGATTCAGTCGTCGAAGTTTCTTTGGGTTAACTTTGTTATACTGTCGTCATGTGCCTGAGTAGAACGTTCTCAAATGAGTTTTTTTCTTCACAGACTTACCGGTTTTCCATAAAGTTAATCTCCTCTAAAAGGCTCGGCGAAAAGGTTATGAATTGAAACCCTGATTTGTTATACTTGGTGTTTTGCTTGCTATACGCAGTTTGTTTGGGCTACAAGCTTTTTCGACATGTGATTTGAATATTATCTTTCAGTGTTCGCCATGCAGGTTTTTTCTAAACAAATTAAGCTAGTCTCTTTTAAAAGCAATCGAAGGGCTCTTCCATTTTTATAACGTAAAAGATACCAAGAATTTTCACAATTCTGATGCGCTAAATATATTATAAGAAGGTTCACCAGGTTTTTTAAACAAATTAAGCTTATCTCCGGATTTTAAAAGCAATCAAAGGGCTCTTCCATTTCTATAACGTAAGAGATACCGAGAACTTTCGAAGTCTGATGCCCTAAATATATCAGTAAGCAGGCTGATTTTTACCCCTAAGAGATGCAACAAGCATACTCAATACTTTTAATCAGTCCCCCCTGCATGGGGGTTATGAATTGAAACTCTGATATTAATACTTGTGCCTTGCTTGATACGAAATTGTTTTGGTTAGGTATTTTTGTTTATGTGAGTTTAAAGTTCTCAGTTACCGGGTATTCCTATAAAGACTACATATAAATCCTTATGAATCCAAAGCCTGGTTTTAACTAGGTTTTTTGCTTTATACGATTTTTTGAGGGGTTGAGTTGCTGTCATGTGCATAGTTTAAAGTTTAAACGCTGGGTATTCCTAGAAAGACTACATGTATATAGAAATGCTTATGAATTGAGCGTGGAATGGAAAGCCTGTTTTTTAACTTGCATGGCGTTTCGCTTTATACGAAGTTTTTTTGGTTAACTTTTTTTTCATGTGTTGGCCTGAATTTGGCGTTTTATACAAAATGTTTTGTTGTCGTGTGAATGAGAGTTTAATGTTCTCAGTTATCGGTATTGCTATGTATAAAGACTACATAGAAATGCTTATGAATCGAAACGGCCTGGTTTTTGAAATTGGCGAATACGAATTTTTTTGGGGTTACTTTTGTTGTCATGCGTGCATGAGAGTTACAAGTTCTTAGTCATATATAAAGCGAGCGCCGCCTGATTGATCACTTAGTGTTTTGAGTTGGTAGGATGTTTATTTGGGTTTTCTTTTATGGTTATTTGGTTGAAAGGATGTTAGAATTAAAATAAGATAATTAAAGGCAAAAACAATATACCAGATCCCACCTCAACCTCCGGCTTTTTCGTCAGTATCAATGTCAATTCCAAACATATTGTTCTTTTGTTTTTCTAATGTCTTTTAAAATTGCACTCAAATAGAAATTTAAAATATTAAAATAAGCTAATTGGAGGTGCAAACTATACCAGATCCCAGTTCCCACGTAGGTGCGTAGAATGTAGGAACAGGATTGCACCTCTACCTCCGGCTTTATTAGTCAGTATCAATGTCAATTGTTCTTTTGTTTTTGATATGTCTTTTAAAATTGCACTTAAAATACAAATTAAAATATTGAAATAAGAAAATTGGAGGCACAAACTATACCAGATCCCAGTTCCCATGTAGGAGCATAGAATGTAGGAACAGGATTGCACCTCTACCTCCGGCTTTATTCGTCAGTATCAATGTCAATTCCAAACATATTGTTCTTCTTATGTCTTTAAAAATTGCACTAAAATAGAAATTAGAATATTAAATTAAGCTAATTGGAGGTGCAAACGTTACCAGATCCCAGTTCCCAATTAAGTGTGTAGTATGTAGGAACAGGACTGCACCGTAATTTCCGGATTTTGCAATAAAATGTCACCACTTTGCCCAGTTGGTCAGGGTGATTACCGTGTCTTTTAGGGTTGAAAATATTTCCTGTTTTTTTGTCACTATTTCTTATTTGCATGTGAATTAAATAATAATAGGAATTAACAGTTCTAAGTCACCACAACATTGTAGGTCTCGGTGGCAATCACGAAATTATCCATAAACCTAGATATTGGGCAATCATTTTTCGATAAAATACTTATGTTTAGCGTGTAGTTGATGAGTTTGAGTTTTTGTTTTTAATTTCTTAATCGATTTCTTTACTTAATTTATTTATTCATTCATTTACTTATTTACTTATCTGTTTATTTATTCCTTCATTTATTTATTTATTGAATTTAGTTATTTATTTAATATTTTATTTATTTATCTATTAATTTAGTTGATGAGTTTAAGTTTTTGTTTTTAATTTCTTAATCGATTTCTTTACTTAATTTATTTATTCATTCATTTACTTATTTACTTATCCTTCATTTATTTATTTATTGAATTTAGTTATTTATTTAATATTTTATTTATTTATCTATTAATTTATTTATTTTGAATTCAAATAGTTACGTATTAACGCAATTTAGTCCAATAAGGGGCGAACCATTTCATATTTGATTTGATATTATAATAACCAATTCAAAGTTGTTTTGTAAGTTCGTAATGTATGATTTGTTAAAAGTAAATGTTGCCGTTTAACCATTTAGTATGACACGAGCTTTCGGAAAATAAATGTCAAACTTAAAAGTCGAATTGGGGAAACATTTACTTTAACATAATATTGGGCTTAAATGTTTGCACGACTTTGTTAAAAATTCTGTAATTCAAATAAGAGGGTTTTTTCCTATTTGTGCTTTTATGATGTTTGTTTTCTACTGAGTTTCGACTAGTTGTTGTTGTTTGTGCGCTTTGGTAATTTTCTTATTATTTTGTTATGTTATTTACTTCTATTATTTCAGTTTTCCATCTAACTTTTTTTTACTTTGCGAAACCACTTTTTTATCGATATTATATACAGTTTTTGGTCAAAAATCTTCGTTTGTACTTTTCGGTCACAAATTCTGGAATTATAAATACAGTTTATTTAGTTTGCCCTTGTATTTTCAGTTTTCAATTTTTACTCACGAAGCCACCTTAATTTCTTTGAAGAAATTCAAATAGTTCAGTTAAGTCGGTTTTTGCATTTTTATTTTTTTTATTACCCGCTTGCGTTTTTGGTCACAAATTCTGTAATTAAAATAGTTTATTTAGTCTAGCCATTCTGACATTAATGTTTTGAAGTTGTCCAATTAAATTTTACCTACAAAACCATTTAAATTTTGTAAAAGTAAATTGTCCGTTTTGAATACATATTTCTTGTAGTTTTCCAAACTAAATTCATCCATATCGATATCACTCCGTCGTTTTTGGCCAACGATTCTTGAATTGAAATAGTTTGATTTGTCCGTTATGCGAGCCAATCACAGTTCACCGTGAAGGAGACACTCCTCTGTGTGCGGTTTTGCAATTTGTTGTCTATTCTCCAAGGCTGGATGGAAGTGATCATAAAAACCATATTATAATTTAAACCAGACAGAACACAATGGTGTGTCGGAAGGCCTTGATTACTTTTCACCTGGCTTTGACTGTTTATATCTAGCTTTTCAGCATTTGCCTATCCACAACCACTCGACGAGCAAAGCTTTGCTGGCAGGATTTCTTGCCCTGAAGGTACGTGAGTTTAAGCTCTACTTCACATACAAAAACCTAGTGCTTTAATTCTTATTTTGGTATAAACAGAAGGAAAAGCATTGTGTTTGTGGTTAGGTTGTCATTTTAGCGTTTTAAATACTTCAAGTTCTGGGTATAAAACGAAAAAATTCCATCTTGTATGCTCGCTAGCGCTAGCACGGTTTCCCTCAACTGCTATTTGAGATGTTTGAGATTATTTTAGATAAAGATTTAGCAACAATTACGAATATTAAGATGGCAAGACACAATAGATATTCCTTATCTAGATCCTAAGCCTCTTCGTCATCTTTATCACAGCAATCTTGCTATATAATTAGCTAAATCTAAAGACTCAAAATACAAAAATATTGATTCGTCAAAACATTTTTTGAATTATTTATTATTATGTTACGTCGGTTTATTTTAGGCTTCAGTAAAAAGAAAAAAATCGCTAAAATTTTCACGGTTTTGAAATCAAATCTTATAAAAACAAATTTATACTTGAAATTATTAGTCTCAGTTCCAGCGTTTAAAATTTTATAAGGGAGCACTTGATAAGGTGAGTGCTTTTTTGTAGCTTTTGAAATTATCCACTTGTAGTATTTTATTCGGTGAGTTTTGATTCCAGAGAATAACGTCAAAATCTTCCAGAAAATTATGAATGACGAGTTTGGTGTGTTTTATGACAGGAACAACATAAACCCACGAATTGTAGTATTTTTAATTAAACTAACGACAGTTTTACCATGCACAGCAAACAATGGAAGCTCACGAAAGAAATGAATCTATCATAAGCACTCAAAATACATAATCGTTATATTTAGAAACAGAATAAATGCTTTAAAATTGCAGTGTTGAATTTAATTTTCGCGTTGCTCAGAGAAGGTTCCAGTTTACCATGCGCTGCAGACATTGGAACCTCACAAAAGAAATAAATCTATCATAAGTACTCAAAATACATAATCGTTATTATTTAGAAAAAAACCGTTTAATTTTCGCGTTGCTCAGATAGAAAGTTCTACCATGCACTGCAAACAACGATAGAAATGAATCAATCACTCAAGAAGCAAGTTTTAATACACAATTGTTATATTTAGAAACAAAATAGATGCTTAAAAAGTACAGCGCTAAACGTTTAATTTTCGCGTTGCTCTAAGAAAGTTCTACCATGCACTGCAAACAACGATAGAAATGAATCTATCATAATCACTCAAGAAGCAAGTTTTAATACATAATTGCTATATTTAGAAACAAAATAGATGCTTAAAAAGTACAGCACTAAATTTAATTTCCGCGTTGCTCAGAGACGTAGACTGCTAATTTTTCCGAAAAACTTACTATTTATTGATGAAGTTGTCAAAATAACAGCGAGCTAGCGTTTCCTAGCAACGGGTGTTTTTTTGAAAGTTGCAAAGGTTTTGTTCTAGGCCGATAGACTTTGAGATAACCATTCATCTAGCTGTTCTAGATCCCGGCATGACGTCCCGGGTACCAGCAAGTAGATAGCATTTCACCTGTATGCATCCGAGGAAAGCGGAGATAGAAAATGAATTTAAACAATGTGACAAATAAGCTATTGGGAATTTGAATAGAAAGAGAGATTGAACATTGAATATGCGAAACAATTGGGGATTGAAATATGATATATTCAAAAAACAAACATGTTAAAAAAATGCGATGTGTTTCGGGAAAACAAATTGAATTTAAAAAAAGCGATATATTTATCCCGGAAAATACATGAATTTAAACTATGGAAAATGCGATATATTTCAAAAAAGACACATTTACAAAATGCGATATATTTCATAAAAAATGCTAGAAAATGCGCTATATTTCAAAAATTAACAAAATAATTTTAAAAATGCGATATATTTCGAGAAAAAAAATACTTGAATTTAGAAAATGTGATATACTTTTTGAGGAAAATACTTGAATTTAAGCTAAGGAAAATGCGATTTAATTTAAAAAAGATACATTTAAAGAATGCGATATATTTCAGAAAAAAAATCTAGAAAATACGATATATATATATCCCGGATAATACATAAATTTAAATTAAGGAAAATGCGTTAAAAAAATGCGATCAATATCAGAAAAAAATCTAGGAAATGCGATATATATATCCAGGAAAATACATGAATTTAAACAAAGGAAAATGAAGAAAGTATATTTCAAAAGTTAACAAAAGAATTTAAAAAATGCGATATACTTTAAAAAAAACTTGAATTTTGAAAATGTGATATAAATTCAGGGAAATGCGATACTTTTTCAAAAATTAACAAAAGAATTTAGAAAATGCGATATATTTTAGAATATATTTTAGATATCCCAGCACAAAATGAGATAAGAATTGAATGAATGGAAGAAAGGTAAAGAAAAACAGAAAATATTTCAAAAATACAATTAGCGAAAAACACAAGGTGAACATTTTTAAAATGCTCTATTATTAGTTTCTGTGCGTCACATAAAAACGAACAATGACAAATAGCAAGACAAACACTAAACTTCTGTAATGGGATTTTGTTTATACGTCCTACCAGTTTGTTTGAATACTACTGCAGTTTCACGTTATCTGACACCGCTCCACTATTTGACAAAAGGTAGTTTACTAGTTTACTCGCGTCTTTCCTTTTATATTTGACAAAAGGCGCATCTGCACAGGGATGGCCTCAATTCAGACTAAATTCAAACGTTGTCTGACACCGCTCCACTATTTGACAAAAGGTAGTTTACTAGTTTACTCGCTTCTTCCCATTTATATTTGACAAAAGGTGCATTTGCACAGGGATGGCCCCAATTCAGACTAAATTCAAACGTTGTCTGACACCGCTCCACTATTTGACAAAAGGTAGTTTACTAGTTTACTCGCGTCTTTCCATTTATATTTGACAAAAGGCGCATCTGCACAGGGATGGCCTCAATTCACAGTAAATTCAAACGTGTTTTCTATTGTTAAGCGACAATGTTTCCATGTTTTGCTTGGAATTTGTGAATAATTTTGACCACACATTAAGGCTTAGCCTGTGCAAATGCGCCTTTTGTCAAAGAGTACAGCGGTGCTAGATAACGTGAAACTGGATAATTATTCGAACACGTAAAAAATAAATGTTATGTCGTTATTGTGAATTTCTCGGAATTTTTTAATGCACAAAGAATAAAAAATGAACGGATTGTTTTGATGTTATTTTTACGACCTGGTTTCGATGTTTTACAAAAAGGTATAATAACACTGAAGAAAAATATGGCTGAACACGAGAATAAAGCTATTTTTGTTCAAATGGTAAGATTGCTTTGGCGTCCAATGATACTGAACAATAAAATATATCAATAAAATGCCAACCACAGAATAGAAGCAATTAAAACAAAGTAATAATAACAAAAAGAAGAAAAATAGGAATGATGAATATGGTTAAAAATACATTTGTTTTTAAGTAGTTTGTTATTTGTTTGGCTCACAAGTGTCGAAGATTTCGACCGCGACGTTTCGAAGGCTACTGCTATTTTTCATCAGGCGATGGGTAGACTGGAATAAGGTTAGAGATCATATATTCCTTTGGGGGAAAACTCAGTGTTTTGGTGAATTCATGTATTTAGTAATACAGTTTTAGCGAAATCAAGAATGAATCAATACCTGAGCCAGAGAAAATTGACCAATAAAATAATCATTTTCATTGTGCGGCAAAATTGTTTTTATTTTCGGTAGATAACAAACCCACATTATTAAAATGTTGCAAATTTGCCAAGTGCAATTTAACGGCGTCCGATTAAAAGAGAATGTATATATAAACATGAAGAATTTAATTAAAAGGAATGGAATTTTTGATGTGACACTACAGATACAAATTGAACCAATGGCTGCAATTTTAAGATTGAAATTTACCTGATTGGAATTGAGTATAATAATGAATAAATAGAAAAAAGGAGGAACTTGGATGATAATAATTATGATAATATTAATATATAAGAATATATAAGAATATAAATATGATTAATTGTGTTTTACAAGAATAATATAATATTAAACAAATTCCTATATATATTACAATACAAAAACAAAACATAAATATAAATATACATATATAGCATTCCTAAAAAACGAAATGATTTATTGTAATCTGAAAAAAGTTAATAAATAAATGTTGCCAAGATACTAAAATATGGAATTGAGCAAAACGGTGATACTAATGAATGGAAACAAGCTGTGAAAAAAATTTATATTATAACTCTTCGGCAAACATTGTGTCACAGCGGGTTTTGTATACAACTTTCACTTATGGAGACACAAGACAACAACAACATTGAATGATTTGAGAATGAAATTATATCATAGGAAATATTAAAAAGAGACGATGGCCAATGTCATTATAATTGTGTTTTTTTTTCTTGGGAGGGGGGACTGGCAAAATTTTATTGGGCATTTTAGATAAATTAGTGACTTAAAAGGATGAAAAAATACAATTACATTAACAAAATAACCAAACCAAGCCAGCCAACCACCGAGCAAACAAACAAACGAATCGGCAACAAACAAAACGCACAAACGAACGAACAAACGAGCAAACATATAAACGAACCAACAAACAACAAATAAACAAACAAATAAAGACAAAAAGTCTTTAAAACTGGGGTATAGATTTCATATATATATATCCGAGAAACCACAAATTCACTGAATTTACTCAGTTATTTGAGTAATCACTACTCAGTTGTTTTTTGCAGTAAGTAACTGTGGATGCATCGATTTACTCAGTTATTCGAGTAACCACTACTCAGTTGTTTTTGTAGTGAGTAACTGTGGATGCATCGATTTACTCAGTTATTTGAGTAATCACTACTCAGTCGTTTTTTGCAGTAAGTAACTGTGGATGCATCGATTTACTCAGTTATTTGAGTAACCACTACTCAGTTGTTTTTGTAGTGAGTAACTGTGGATGCATCGATTTACTCAGTTATTTGAGTAACCACTACTCATTTGTTTTTGCAGTGAGTAACTGTGGATGCATCGATTTACTCAGTTATTTGAGTAACCACTACTCAGTTGTTTTTGTAGTGAGTAACTGTGGATGCATCGATTTACTCAGTTATTTGAGTAACCACTACTCAGTCGTTTTTGCAGTGAGTATAACCGACTGTGGATGCATCGATTTACCTAGTTGTTTGAGTAACCACTACTCGGTCGTTTTTTGTAGTAACTGTGGACGCATCAATTTACTCAGTTATTTGAGTAACCACTACTTAGTCGTTTTTGCAGTGAATAACTGTGGATGCATCCATATACTCATTTAGTTGAGTAACCACAACTCAGTCGTTTTTGCAGTGAGTAACTGTGGATGCATCGATTTACTCAGTTATTTGAGTAACCACTACTCAGTCGTTTTTGCATTGAGTAACTGTGGACGCATCGATATTACTCAGTTATTTGAGTAACCACTACTCAGTCGTTTTTGCAGTGAGTAACTGTGGTATGCATGGTTGATCTTCTTATTTGAGTAACCCGCACTACTAGTACTTTACTTTACTTTACTACTTTACAGTGGTTGTAGATGCGTCGATTTACTAGCTCAGTCTCACTCGGTCATTAGGTTCACCACTGCTCTTTAGCTTTTACAGTGTTAAAATGAATTAGCTACAGGACTAAAGCCTGGTTTTCACTACCGACGCAACGCAAGCGCAAGGGTTAATTTCATAGTGATAACGAGACATGAATAACTGAGCGCAAGCGCAAACACACTATTTACTAGTGCCACGCGCAAGCACAAGCGCAAACGCAAGAAAAAAGGAAAATGTTTGATATCTTGCGCTTGCGCTTGCTTTATCACTGCGTCAAACGGTTTTCACGACGAAATAAGGTCTCTTCCGCATGCGTTTGCACTTGCGTCGCTATTGAAAACCAGGCTTAAAGAGGCAAAAAAGGAGAGAAATGTCAAACAACGTAAACAAACTCTGACATAGCTTTTCCTTACAAAGTAATTTTAAAAATCGGAGGAAAAATTCGCAACTTACCCACGAATGTTTAAAATTAAAAATCAAACAAACAGAAAATGACGATCAATTTAGTAAGTTCGATCAGAAGAATGAAAATAACGTTATTGAACGATAAACATAACCTGAATTTATATAACGGATGTATCATTGAATAGCCGAATAAAATAAACAGAAGTGGGATTATAAAAACAGGCAAAAATGAGATAATTGTTACAGAATAACAAACAACTGATTTTATTATTTATTAATACGTGTTTCGGATATGAAATTCAACAACTGAATAAGAATCTAACAATTCATTAAATTATGAAAGTCTTGTGAAATCATTAGTTTAAAGCACAAACGTGATTTTAATTATGAATCGCGGATATGAAATTAAAAAAGTCACTGAATAGCAAAGGAAATACATAGAAAAAATAATGCATGTTTTTTTTATAACTTAAGAAAATATATTAAAAATAATCATTCATTAGAAAATAACACAAAAACTGAATAAACTTAAATGAGCTAGAAACTAGTCTTCAAAATGAAAAGACGATTTATGATCAATAGCTCACGCAAAATGAATTTTTGAATGAAAAATTAATGAAAAATGGATGAAAGAATGAATGAATGAATTCCCATTGCATGGAAGCCAGAAAAGCCGTCTTATATGACGGACAAATCGTCTTATATGACGGACAAATCGTCTTATACGAACGGACAAATCGTCTTATATGACGGACAAATCGTCTTATATGACGGACAAATCGTCTTATATGACGGACATATCGTCCTATATGACGGACAAATCGTATTACATGACGGACAAATCGTCTTATACGGACAGACAAATCGTCTTATATGACGGACAAATCGTCTTATATGACGGACAAATCGTCTTATATGACGGACACATCGTCTTATATAAAGGACAAATCGTCTTATATAAAGGACAAATCGTCTTATATGACGGACAAATCGTCTGGTGTGAAAACGGGACGAACACAAATTGAAACAAAAAAGTCGTTTGATTATATTCAATTTACATTAGACAAATTTACGCACGACTTTCCGGTGGAGACGGTTTGATTTGTCCGTTACATAGTGTGAAAAGAGAAATGAATGGCCAAAGAACGAACTAACGACTTCAGGAGCAAACACACAAATGAATAAGCAAACGAACCCCAGATCGAGCAAACAAACGGACAAAAAGAATACATTGATGAATACATTGATTCTAATTTACATTAGACAAATTTACGCACGACTTGCCGGTCAAATTGGTATGATTTGTCCGTTACCTAGTGTGAAAGGAGCAATGAAGGAATGAACACACAAATTAATAATAAACAAACGAACCCAGAACATGCAAACAAACGAACAAAACGAATACATTGATGAACTGACGAACGAAGGAATAAACACACAAATGAATAATAAGCAAACGAACCCAGAACAAGCAAACAAACGGACAAAAAGAATACATTGATGAACTGACGAAAGAACTGAGGAACAAACAAACGAGAATTGTCAATGAATAAAGACAATACAAACAGATAAGATAGATGTTTACTAAAATAGAGCCAAATCATTTCAGGAAACGAAAACAAGTGCAGGAGGTCCATATATAATGCATAAATCAATAACTAACGAAAACAGTAAAAACAAATACATGAGAAAATGAAATTAAAATAGTCATTTGTGTGACCGAAAGCTGCAGGACTGGTCGTTAACCGTTTTCATATTTTCAAATAAATCGTAATTCTCTTGCCATATATAATGCTAGTTTGCGTAAAGGATTTTATAGCATCGAAACACACAATAAAATACGAATTGAAGCCTGCCTGATTCAGTTATTTGAGTAATTTCTTTCGACTATAATAAAACACAATTCTCTTCAAAGTCAATTTTCCATTCAATACGTACTGTACGTTCTTTACGTAAATAATTTTTTAGTAATGAAACACACAATTCAAAATACGAGGTTTGTTAGATTCAGTCGGCTTTGTGTAATGTTCTTTCGACTAATAATAAAACACAATTCTCTAACGTCTTTTTACCATTCAATACGTACGTTAAGTTCTTTACGCAAATAATTTCATAGCATCGAAACACAATTTTTCTTTTAATACTCTTCGTGGAAGACTTCGTGAGGTCTTATTTCTGGTGATTTATTTTGAGATTCCATTGATAACTATAGATCATTTTTACCCAAATATACCCTATCAAGGTAGTTTGTCATCAATCATTGCCTCTATGATAAGCCAATTGTAGGATGACCCATTGTAAATTATTCTTATTGATCATCAATGATAGATCTCACGAACACATATTAAAGGGCTATACTATGCTGATAAGACAGCAAATTCGCTTGGGCTAGTATAATTAGAGCAATAACATTGTTAATGACAGTAATATGAATTGTAATGTTATCGGGAACTCACCCAGTTTAAAGTTACCTAGTTACCTAGTTCAAGTACCTAGTTTAAAGTCACCTAGGTTAAAGTTTACCTTGTGAATAGAATAATGTTAATATTGATGATAGTATTGATGATGATATATATATAGTACTGATGATAGTAATGATGATGATAGTAATGATGATGATAGTAATGATGATGATGATGATGATAGGTATCGATGATAGGTAATGATGATAGTATTGATCATGATAGTATTGAGAAATGTATATAATAATATAATGTACATAAATACACATTCCGAAAATAGAAAATCGCACGCTAAAAGCTTCATAAATACTCCAGTGTCACATTCGTCCAGCGCCGCTGTACTATTTGAACTTCTATTTGCACTGGCTAATCAGTTTTAATCTTGGACTTGTTGTAAAGTTATTCATAAATTCCAAGAATAGTACGGGAAAAATATTACCGCTTGACAATAGAAAACAATAATTAGGTAAAAAATTACGGTGTTACAAATTTCATTCTATTACCTATCGTTTATATCAAACACCGACGCAGCCTATACTAGTTTACTCGCTAGTTTCCATGTACCGTTTATATCAAACACCGACGCCGCCTATACTAGTTTACTCGCTAGTTTCCATTTACCGTTTACATCAAACACCGACGCAGCCTATACTAGTTTACTCGCTAGTTTCCATTTATCGTTTATATTAAACACCGACGCAGCCTATACTTAGTCTAGTTTACTCGTTAGTTTCCATTTGACGTTTATATCAAACATTGACGCAGCCTATACTTGTTTACTCGCTAGTTTCCATTTACCGTTTATATCAAACACCGACGCAGCCTATACTAGTTTACTCGGTAGTTTCCATTTATCGTTTATAAAAAAAACCGACGCAGCCTATACTAGTTTACTCGGTAGTTTCCATTTATCGTTTATATTAAATACCGACGCAGCCTATACTAGTTTACTCGGTAGTTTCCATTTATCGTTTATAAAAAAAACCGACGCAGCCTATACTAGTTTACTCGGTAGTTTCCATTTATCGTTTATATTAAATACCGACGCAGCCTATACTAGTTTACTCGCTAGTTTCCATTTATCGTTTATAATAAAAACCGACGCAGCCTATACTAGTTTACTCGGTAGTTTCCATTTATCGTTTATATTAAATACCGACGCAGCCTAAACTAGTTTACTCGGTAGTTTCCATTTATCGTTTATATTAAATACCGACGCAGCCTATACTAGTTTACTCGCTAGTTTCCATTTATCGTTTATAATAAAAACCGACGCAGCCTATACTAGTTTACTCGGTAGTTTCCATTTATCGTTTATATTAAATACCGACGCAGCCTATACTAGTTTACTCGGTAGTTTCCATTTATCGTTTATATTAAATACCGACGCAGCCTATACTAGTTTACTCGCTAGTTTCCATTTATCGTTTATATTAAATACCGACGCAGCCTATACTAGTTTACTCGGTAGTTTCCATTTATCGTTTATATTAAATACCGACGCAGCCTATACTAGTTTACTCGGTAGTTTCCATTTATCGTTTATATCAAATACCGACGCAGCCTATACTAGTTTACTCGGTAGTTTCCATTTATCGTTTATATTAAATACCGACGCAGCCTATACTAGTTTACTCGGTAGTTTCCATTTATCGTTTATATTAAATACCGACGCAGCCTATACTAGTTTACTCGCTAGTTTCCATTTATCGTTTATATTAAATACCGACGCAGCCTATACTAGTTTACTCGCTAGTTTCCATTTACCATTTATATCAAACACCGACGCAGTCTTTACTAGTTTACTCGGTAGTTTCCATTTACCGTTTATATCAAACACCGACGCAGCCTATACTAGTTTACTCGCTAGTTTCCATTTATACAATAGAAAACACATTTGAATTTATTCTGATTGAGGCAATCCCTTTCAGTGTAAATGCGCCTTTTGACAATTGTACGGCGTTGCTAGACGACGTGAAACTTGAATTTTACAATTGCAAACTGTTACTTACAGAATGAGTTTGTTATTGAGTAGTAAATTCGTTTCCAATTCTACCACTACAAAAAAAGGCACAAATATGAACATGATGCAGGAAGGTCCACAGTTCCTAGCCGGGTCGTCAAGTCGCTATTCTTTCACCCCAAACACTTTTTTTTTAATTGATGTATGTGATCAAATGTGAACATCAATGATGATAAGGACAATAATTGTATTCAGTTTTAATAGGAGTTCTAAAATAATGATCATAGCAAGAAAAATAAATTATACCGATTTCTCCTAGAAAAAAATGTTTATCACAATACAACACGATGAACACGAAACTAATTGCTATTTGTTCTAGGAGTTCTAAAATAATGACCATAGCACGAAAAATAAATTATACCGATTTTTCTTAGAAAAAAAAATATTTATCACAAATCAACACGAAACCGATTGCTATTTTCTCTACCTGTGTGTTGATTAAGGGTTCTCATGGTGTTTTCTTCACTGTTAGTGCACGTAAACTGAATTGAGGCTTAAACACATCACGATTGAGAAACATAAAGAAAATAAGTAAATAAGAGATTAATAAAATGACAACACAATGCATATATGTGTAGTAAAGTTAGAATCAAAATAAATAATAAATCATGCTGGAATTCGAAAAGAAAAAAATGAGGCCCAGATTGAAATGATAATGGTGATAAAAATGATAATAATGGTCACGATGATTATAATAAGGGGTCCAATAATATTAAGAATGCTAACAATAAAAATAATAACAATAAATTAAAATTAATAACAATAAAAATGATGATAATAAATGCTTTAATGTGATACCATAATTAATATTAAATGATAATAATAATAATAATAATAATAATAATAATAATAATAATAATAATAATAATAATAATAATAATAATAATAATAATAATAATAATAATAATAATAATAATAATAATAATAATAATCACAATTATTATTATTATATAATGATTATCATTCGACAATATAAATGATAGGTAATAAAAAATGTTGACTTAACTTTACTGACGTAGCGAGCTTTAGCCCTTCGTCGGAGTAAAAGCAAAAGTAAAAGCCTATACTAGTTTACTCGCTAGTTTCCATTTTTATTCGACAATGTAAATGATGGTGATAACTATTTGTTATCTATTTATTATTTATCATTATTCTGAGCGCATAAAGAATATTAATGAAATGATGATCATTACCAATATACAGGTTATTATAGAAAATCGCGCACGCTGATTGGTTCAATAACTTCGGACTGTTTTTCGACTGTCAGTTTTTCTTCAAAAAAAGGGCTGGTTATTTTTTTCCTTTTTGAAGTAGTCCCCTTGGTATTTGTAGTAAAATAATTGTTCTCCTCAGGTTTGGTGAACATCGGTGAATAATAGCCTCGACTTTGTCTCGGTTATTATTCAGTGATATTAACCTCGCCGAAGATGACAGTAGATATCAATAATGATAATGATTTTATGATTTAAATGAAACACTTGTATCTATTTAAGTACTATTTATGTATGATAGCCTCGACTTTGTCTCGGTTATTATTCAGCGATATTAACCTCGAGCTCGCCGAAGATGACAGTAGATATCAATAATGATAATGATTTTATGATTTAAATGAAACACTTGTATCTATTTAAGTACTATTTATATTTTCATGTTTTTATTTCATCAGATATAATTCAATATATTTATATAATTGTCATACGTTATTTACATGAGCCTCTGGCTTGGATGTAAGGGCGACCCTATCACACGTTATTACTTTAAAAATTGATTACTTGATGACATAAGTTTGACGATGATAATGATGACATAATTTTGACAATATCAATTTAACTTTTTATGGTCAATGACATTGGCATTGTAGTGCATCATTATGACTGATCATCATCAATAAAGGTGATAATTATGTTGATTTTTTAAATGATTATGATAATTAAAGTGATAATAATGATGATAATGAGTGATTATGACAGTTTGTGGTAGTTGTGGTGGTAGCTGATAGAATCTAAACACCAAAAAAAACAGATCATTTATTTCCCTTAACAAAAGATAACTAAAAAAAAAACAATTAAAATGAACTGACAAAAACGGTGAAAAAGAGAGAGAGAAAAAAAATGCAGACACCCAGTGCCTTGAGCAGGAAATTGTAGCCATTATCACTCATAGCGGGGTTGGTAAAAATAGATATGCTCTTTATAAATCCATTATCTGTAATTTATTTACCTAATTATCTGCAACTCCACCAAAGAAAACAACTTCCTCTAGATAGGAAACTATCATGAAATAGAGGTCATTTCTAAATATGTGAGCTATAACCCTTTTATCATCACAGTGAGTGCTTTCAATCTTACTATACTATATTTTGATACCTTAATTAACATGTTCGTCTCTGGTTTCTAGGAGCGGGTACTAGTCTGACTGAAAACTAATTGAGACACAGAGACGTGACAGAAAAAACCTTGTTGTCATAGTCCAACTTTCAAGTATGATCTGTAGGCGGAAAGTTCCCAGTGCGCGTCGCCAGTAAATCGTCAATCTGCACAAGCCAAACATTTATGGCACAGTGAGGACGTCAGTCAAGCAACAAGCATCCAAAACGCGCGGTTGAAGCGCTTATATTGACACCAAACCTGATTCCTACACGCTGATTGGTTGCTGCTGGCGATAAAAATATAAACTAAGGGGACTGTCTAGTAGTGTAGTATCGTCAATCAACGCAGATCGTGATTTTCTTTGGAGTGAAAGTACTACTCATTGAAATCGAATATAGTGAAGAAAAACATCAACATCGCATATTCGTGATCACTTCAAGTCGGTAGCGTGGGATAGTCGAAGCCCATCGACCTCCTTGCTATTCAAATTGTTTGTATACTTCAGTCATCAAGCTTGAAGAAGGCTCTCTCTCGATTTCTCTCTGTCTTGTGCTTCAAGAGCTAAATCTACAATGTCATTTTTGGGTACAGGGAATTCATGGGCGCTTGGTGTTCTAGGAGTTGTAATAACGATTGAGAGTCTAGTTGTGTGCTACATGGTTTATCGCTATCGTATATTACGGACTTACACTAATGGCTTTGTGGTATCGCTATGTTTATCTGATATTCTATTCGGTGCGGTGTTGCTGCCAGTAATGATTCATAACCTCTATTCCTTAGAAACTGGATATCTAATTGCTGGGATCCTGATCGCAAATGTCACCAATATGTTTGCTGTTACATTAGACCGATTTCTCGCCGTTATGAAACCACTGATTTACCACGTTACAATGTCAAAACACTTTACAAAAATCTTAGTGCTTACTTGGTTGTTACCGATTGGTATAACCATTATACCAACAACCTACCATGGCGACCGTATGAACCCCATTCACAGATATTACTTGTTCGGGATTCTCATTATCGGAATCTTAATTCCTTATATATGCATCTTGGTCGCGTATGTCATGATATTTAGAGAGGTATCCAGACAAGTACGAAATCTCGCCAAGCTGCATGCTTATAGACTTAATCCCGATGCCGTAAAAGAAGGGAAAAGAGTTACCGGCGAAGCAAGGATGGCGCGCGTCTTCGCGATCATCTCCGGCGTTTTTGTGCTAACATGGCTACCGGTCGTGTATATGACGACCGTAGAAGCGATCGACAACACTAAAGTAGGAGAATTAGCACCCGACATGCTGGTTATTGTTTCATGGTATACTTTGTGTTTGGGTTCGCTCATCAATGCACCAATATATGCTCTTTTCAAGGCTGATTTTCGTAAAGTTTTCCAAAAAGTTTTACGGCTTAGGAAAACGAGATTTCAATATATGCAAGAAACATCAAGCACCTTCATACCACATCAAATTGCAGAGAAATCGAAAAAGACGCATAATCATAACATTGAGGAGAATGACAACGAGAAAGAATTACTACCGCCGAAGTCACCTTGAAGTAGCACACCAGCTGGTTCGATCAACAGCTTGAAAAAAATCCGCTCGAGTTCTACTTGATAATTATTCAGCTTTAGACCCGGGTTGGATTGCGCCCGATGAGCTTCCAGGGCGAAAACAAGTTAATTGTACATCACCTCAGGTTGTAAAACACGATTAGTGAAATCAACCCGGTGTGAGTGGAAAAAAAATAGAATGTTTGATCATCACAGACAGGACTAACATTCAGTCCCAAAAAATCGACTCTTTCTACGAAGAATTCGCCAATGGATTATTCTTACGGAGTCATAGACATATTTTTACTCGTAGAAGGATTTTATATTAACTAGTGTAAACTATCGCTTACGTTCATTTACACATCGATCAAACTCGAAACAGACGCTGTTTAATAGCGTGATTGGGGTGATAAATTTCTTCCTTTTGCGTGCCCAGAGACACTATTTTCGAGTACGTGCCAAAATTAACAGGAACAACCTAGTCAATTTTAATGTAACCGTCTAAAGGAGGCTGCTATCTACTGATCTGTTTTCTTAAACAACTCTTAATCAAGATAAAATAATCTAAGGTTTCTTAATGTAAATAATCCAGATGTGTCCAAGTGTATATTGAGCTCGAAAATTATTAAATAAAGGCATATATGTACTGTATCAATAGCCTTGTTGAGTTCGTTAATACAAAAGTGTATTCGCGTGAGAGTTATGTTACTCTTTATATAGCCGCTTGGCGGTTGAGATAGACTGACGCCATGGCTACTGTTAAAATATCTAGACGGCCGCATTTAAGAAGCGCTTTTTCAACAAGTTAATTTCACGGTGTCTCAGATAAAATCTTTATATAGTCATTGATATTTAGTATTTACGTTTTAATTATATAGTTAATATATTGCTGTCTTTATGGCGCTTGTTTTAAAAATGGACAGACGCCACAGCTACTGTTAAAATATCTAGACGGCCGCATTTAAAGAAGCGCTTTTTCAACGAGTTAATTTCACGGTGTCTGAGATAAAAATCTTTTTATTGCCATTAATATTCAGTATTGTACTTTCCATTATACTTTATGGCGCTCGTTTTAAAAATGGATAGACGCCACAGCTACTGTTAAAATATCTAGACGGACGCAATAAAGGAGCGTTTTTTCAACGATGGAGTTAATTGCATGGTATCCGCGATTTAATCTTTATACAGTCAGTGATACTCATTATTTTAGTTTTAATTATATAATTAATATATTGGTGCATTTACGGCGCTTGGTTTTTTAAATGTTTGTCGACAAATACAAAAGCTATTGTTATAAAAATATCTAGACGAACGCAATAAATATTATAAAAACGCGCTTATGTACAGCACCCGAAAATAACCAGTTATACTCATTATAATGATATAGTGTAAATGTAACATTTTTTTATGCCAATTCTTTTTCAAATAGCTAAAAGGGACGCGATTTACTGGTGGAGTTATTTCAATAGAATAAATATACTAAAGAATTGTAGTGCGGTGTGCAAGTTAGATCATTAGCTAATGATATAATGATATGATTAATATATTACGTTTTTCATGGCCGCTTTCTTTAATAGAAATACCTAGACGGACGCAATGGAATTGTGCTATTTTCAACGAGATATAATCTCACGACATTCCGAACTGACGCCAGTGACATTTCTAAAGTAGAATTGAGTGTATATTTAATTAATATATTACGCTTTTCATGGCCGCTTGTTTTAGAAATACATAGACGAACGCGATGAAAATGCGCTATTTTCAGGTAAAATCTCAAGACATTCCGAATTACTAAGTCAGTGATATTTCTAAAGTAGAATTCATGGAAGCATAACTATGCATTTGTAAGGAGAGCTGCCTGTGACACGGCTCCTTAAACTTGTATATCAACAGGAATTAACCATAAAAGATTTATTTAAACCAGATCTCTGATAATTCAGTCACGGACAATCTAAAATAGACCACGCGATTGTGTTTCTAAGTCAAGAATAAGGACTGACTTTCTGTGTTATAGTGCGATAAGAGTGAATTCAAGAAGCAAGAGTTTATCTTTCCGGTTTTAAAAGTAAATCTATTCTGGATATCAAACAGACAGATCTATCGTTTTCGCTCGGTATTTGAGTACTTGAGAATTAGGTGTTTAAGCAATTCACACCCCATATACCTCTACAATTATAACACGATGTCACCGTACAGTTGTCTTTGACAACGTTGTTTCAATAAGCTCTTTGAATAATTGTGAGTTTTAAAATTTGATAAGCGCATGAAATTATAGATAAGGGTCTTTTTCATTAACTCTTGGAACACCCTTTAGTGCATCACTATCTTAATCCCATTGTGTTCTTTTCTTGTTATTTGACTATCACGCGCTAACTTTATTTACACTTTGTTTCACGGGTTAATGACACCACTATCCCTGGCATGAAACACCCTTTAGTGCATCACTCTTAAGTGTATCTTTATTCTATTGTGTTATTTTCTTGTTATTTGACAATCACGCTTTAACTTATAGACTTTATTTCACGGGTTAATGAGAACAACTCTATTATCGTTCTAATTGGGACGAAAATAAAAATATTGCGCAATAACATTATAAGACTGCACGTGGTTTGTCAGTGTTGTTGTGGGCTTTAAAGTTTAATGGGCGTATGGAACAGAGATGTGGTCATTGACTATTCTACGATCAGATACGTACAAATCAGGCGACAAAATTAAATATCTCGCGAGTCAAACTCAGTTAGGATTGTGTTTTATTAAACTGTGAACTTTAAAATTTGATCAGCGTATGATAACTAATAGATTACAGCACTGACTCAATCATCTTTAGATACGTTCAAATGCGACGAAATTAAAGATCTCGCGATCAAGTTAAACTGAGTCAGCTGAGTTAGGCTTGTGTTGTCGTGTATTGAACTGTAAGCTTTAAAATTTTGATGAGCGTATGATAATATAGATTAGAGCACTGACTCAGCCACCTTTCAGATACGTCCAAATGCGATGAAATTAAAGATCTGGGTTAGAAGTTCGGTTTGTAGCCATGTGGTGCAAAATAGAATCAATCTTTTTGCGGCTTTTGGTGGGTTTTTAATTTAACGACTCTTTAAACCGCATGCCTCATGCAGATATGGCACTCAACATACTGCAGAGAAAAAAAACAATCTTCACTTTGTAAGACCCTATACTTATTTCCTTTTGACACCGACTATGATAAATGTCTACATGGTCATAAAAGCCGGTACCGACTAAGACTAAAGTATAACAAGTAGGTTTTATTTGCTTAAAAATAATCATTGATTATTAAGACAGCAAGAAATGCTGTCGCCATGACACGATGCTAATTAATTATACACGTTCATGACTGAAAAGCGAAATAAAAAGTGTTTATCATGTTTGCAGCAAAATTCGGTCACTTCGCGGCTAATAGTGTTTGCGTCAAAAATAAAATTGTCCCGCATGGTTCTAAAATTAGGAATCGAAAGAACAATAAAATATAGAAGAGATTCTATATTAACAAATGAAATGAAAGAACGAAAAGATGGGATGTTAGAAAATTAAGTAAGACAAAGATTTTATTAAGATAATATTATTATATATTACTAAATGGATCAAAGATGAGCTACAAAAAGGCTAAGAACTAAAAAATAGCGATATAATTAAAAAAATGCTGTATAGAGTATAGAAATTGAGCAGCTTTGTTCAGGCGTAATGACAACCTTTGTCGTTACATGCATCATCACATTGTTGGAAACCGAGATTGATTGTGTATTATCATCAGAAGATGAAAAAAATGTTTTATGTGCGTAGGTGACTCAAAACGGTCCATTTAGTGGGCAAAAAAAAACAACGTTTTGATCAATACCACATTGTTCGAATCTCAAATAAAAAAACGGGAAAATAAACCGTTAAAAACAAACGAAAAATAAACACATATGCGAGCGGGTATATACGAGCATCATATATAAAATTACAAAAATTAATATACGAGCTTAACTCAAAAATTAACCAGAATTGAAAAATATATTCCGGTTTCAAAGCAAAAGAAAGCTGAGACCAACAAATAGGAAAACATATGTTTTAATATGGGCATACTTAAAGTAAGATTCGTTTAGCCATAACTGTGAAGTGAAAAATCTGACGATCGAATCTTACCCGTGAAATAATTTCATAAAAAAAAAATTAACATTGTTGTCATTCAAAACGAGTTTGCCATAGAAACTTGAAGAAAAACCGAAAATGAAGATTACTTTTTTGAGTATAAAAATATAATTTCATAAAAAGGGATTCCTCATATTGAATAGTTTTCATTCTAAACGAATTTTCCATGGAAACTCAACAAAACAAAACAAAAATTAAGAAAACAGAAAATTAAGATTACTTTTATGCCGTATAAAAATATAATTTCATAAAAAATGGTTTCGCCAAAACTTATCCAAAACGAATTGGATTATATAAGGTCATCACAAAACAAAACAAAAAAGTTAAAAACAGGGTTTTTTTCTGTGTCGATTTCTATACGTATTATTATTTCATTCAGTCATTGTTTCTCACAGAGTGAAAACGATAACAAACGTTCTCGATTTATTAAATTCGAAGAGTAAATTTGATTTTGGCCGAGGTAATTACAATCTTTGAGACTTCCTCTGTTTAAAATGAAGTACCACTGGAGTGGGCCAAAACAATTATGACACACATTGTGTGAATTGACTATGGTAGCAAGATTAGGAAGATAGCAATTAAGATATCTCACTGGAAATTTGCAAAAGTAAAGCGGCTTAAAGCAGGTGCACAAAAACAAAATAACACCACATGAGGCCTAGAAGTTGGCCCAAACATAAATATATTGAAATAAATACATTCCGAGTTCCAAAATATGCAGAACTTAAACCAGTGGAAGTAGAATTATGTTATTGTGGAGGGAAACATCTTAAAATATATAAAGATAGGAAGAGGCAGCAGAATCTGACAACAATCTATTGTATAATCGGTCTGCAGAAGCATATTCAAACATAACTACATCGAAAATAAAGACATTTCTAGGTATTGTATAAACAAACCGAACTGAAGTCACAAACAACTGCAGAATTATACGATACATCGGATCATAAAGGAGGGAGAAACAGCTCAAAATATATATAGATAGGAAGAGAGAATCTGACAGCAGAATCTGACAACAATGATAAAAATTATATTAAATCGGTCTACAGAAGCATATTCAAACATAACTAGATCGAAAATAAAGACATCTCTGGGTATAATATAAACAAATCGAACAGAAGTCACAAACAACTACAGAATTATACGATACATCGGATCATAAAGGAGGGAGAAACAGCTCAAAATATATATAGATAGGAAGAGAGAATCTGACAACAATAATAAACATTGTATTGAATCGATCTGCAAAAGCATATTCAAACATAACTGATACGAAAATAAAGACATTTCTAGGTGTAATATATAAACAAACCGAACTGAAGTCACAAACAACTGCAGAATTAGACGATACATCGGATCATAAGGGAGGGAGAAACAGCTCAAAATATATAAACAAGAGAAAACCTGCAGGTCTGAAGCAGCCGACACATACATAAATATATCGAGAATAAATACATTCCTAGGTAGGTCCAATATAAAGAGACCTGAAATAATAAGCAGCTAGCAGAATTGAGATACATTGCACGCATCAGAAAGAAGAGAGACTGCAGAATTGAAATTGCAAAAAATGTCCTAAAAACTGATTCAAACCATAAATGACCCAAAATAATAATAACTGCAATATATCATAAGCAAAACTATAAAATACACCGGTAACCGAACAGATTGACTGAATAAAGAAGGGACCAAAAAGAAAATATAGAAAAGCCGAAAAGCCGAAAAGGAAAAAGAAAAAAAGAAAAATAACTGCAATATATCATAAGCAAAATTGCGATGCATCAAGAAGGAGCGAGAATTGAACAGATTGACTAAATATACAAAAAGAAAATATAAAGAAGAGGAAAAAGGGAAAACAGAGCTAATGGAGCCGGAGAGAAAAGGAAATAATAGGCCTGGACAAGAGAGAATTTCAACAGGGAAACATATATAGAAAAACTGACAAGAGACAGCGACAGAGATCAAACAGCTTATAATAATAGTCAGGGACTTTTAGACTTCACTGGCTTTGTGCCTTCACACTAATACACTTTACTAGAACTTTCCACTCCCACTGTTTTCTAACATTCATTCTTTTCACTCCAATAATAAGATTTTGTTTCACTGTTTTTTAAATAACTGCAACCCATACCAGATTCTCGTCTAAGCATCGACTTAATAAAGAATTCAAGATAATTGCATCTTGCGGGAAATTAAATTTTGCACTAGCTTAACTCAAGTATAAATACAAAATTATCAAAGTTTTGATTACAGGTTTTTGAAAAATTATATATTCCCGTTGCTATATTTAATTTAAAAACCGCTGGATATCAAAACATCTCGCGTGGTATGTAAAAATAGTTGATGTTTGTTCTGTGTGTGGCGCTTCTAGTGAAAGAAAAGAATCGGACGACCAATCTACCGCTAAAATCGAGCGGCAAAATAAAAATCTAAATACCCAAAAGCCGATAATTATTTCCAATATCAAAGATGAAAAACGACGCTGTTTATATTAAACTATGAATGAACCTTGTTTAACAGTTTCCTAAAATACTTAAAGTAATTATAAATGGGCATGGAAGGGAAGTTAAAATGTCTCTGACTATGAGTCACACCGTTCAGCATGCATTTCAACCCGCAGTTTCAGCGATGACTAACAATTTTGGTTTCTGCGGTGTCTCTATCCGCTTGTTATATCCAATCGGTCACAAAAGTAATATACTCAATGCATAATTGATATGGTTCCTGACTGTGATATTTAATAGTGGCGAACACAAATTAAAGCGGGGAATTGCAGAAACAACTGTATCGAATCTACTGGATAAATATCAGAATGGGGTGAATGAATAGAATGACATTTTCATTTTAATGGATATGGTGATAATTGTTTTTGTTTTTTTGTTTTTGTTATAAACGGGCCCAACCAGTGTTAGACCAACATTGTCGCGATACGGTTTGTTGAACACGAGAAAAAAAGAAATATTTGATGATATTTCATCCAACATAAAAAAATTGTGAAAAATTTCAATTGCTGAAAACAAAAACAACAAAAAAAAGAATAACGTGTTGTACCGTATCAGAAATACCGTATGTAATCTTGAAAACAAATCCATTACCATATATGATATTGTAGGTGAGAAGTAAAAAAAGCGCGAGATTTTTTTTAACAGGTTGAGATTTCAACAGAACAATAGGCATATCTTTGATACGACATATAGTGCTACTCTATACTTTACGTGCATGGACGACCGTTTTAAAAATTTCATCAACTTGAACATTTTGCATAAAGTTTGATGTGTAGGCAAACAAGAAAACAAAGTTTAATTTTTAAACCAGTCAATTTGATATTTGGGCAAACCCAAATGAAACTTATAAGGTCTTATTAAAAAGCTAAAGAAAAAAGTTTAGATATATATAGATAGGGAGCAAATTTGTAGCCTGAGGATTTGTTGTTCAATGATCCCCAACCCATGGATGGCATGCTTGGGTGGTCTAGCTGTGGCCTAGATGGGTTCGATTGCCGTCACGGGCGACAAGTGAACAGAGTTTGTTTCATGTGTTACTCTCTCTCTCTCTCTCTCTCTCTCTCATGCCACTAGGGTTTTTTCCTGGTTACCCATTTCCCTCCCTCCGCAAAAATCAACACATGAGCAGAGTTGTGTTCTAAAATATTTAATGTAGTGCTAGTACTAGTGAGCATTAGCCGGTTTTCCTCCCTCCACAAACATCAACACATGGGCAGGGTTGTGTTCTTAAATAGTGCTAGTGCTAGTGAGGGTTATTCGGTTTTCCTCTCCACAAACTGATCAACATGTGAGCAGTGCTGTCAATTCTAAAATATTTATTAAATAGTGCTAGTGCTAGTGAGGGTTATTCGGTTTTCCTCTCCACAAACATCAACATGTGAGCAGTGCTGTGTTCTAAAATATTTAATGTTGGGGTAGAACTAGTGAGTGTGCTAGCGTGTGAAGAATGCTTAATGACTATAACAACTGGATGGTTATGTATGGAAGAGGGTACGAACAGCAACTTTGTTTGGGATATACGTTGATAGGCCACTGGCTAGGGAGATGCGGTAACGACGACGTAAAAGAATGACTTATAAACGAAAACATCTACTGAAAGCAGAGATATAAAAACACTAAGAGAAGAATTTTATAAACAAAGAGCATACAAAATAAGCATATAACAGTATCGAATGTGTTATGAAAGTAAACAATAAATATTTCATAAAAATGTATAATAAGCTTATAACGTCTACTGAAAGCAGATATATAAAAAAAACACTAAGAGAAGAATTTTATAAACAAAGAGCATATACAAAACAAGCATATAAGAGTATCGAATGTGTTGTGAAGGTAAACAATAAATATTTCATAAAAATGTATAATAAGCTTATTAAGATATCCAATGTGTTGTTCAAGTAAACATCCAAGTGTTCTATAAGCAAGTAATTATGATCGACAAACTTAGACAGTTCGGAGGTCAGTTCCTGAATGCTAATCCAGGTCAAGATAGAACTCTTCGATAGTTTAATCCTTAAATACGTTTCTTTTAATCTGCGTAGTTTTTATCGCAAGATTTTAAACTTTCCCCTTCCCTCCATCAAAACAATTTTGTTTGTAAAGAGAGTTTAAGATTCACGTTTACACCAAACGCCAAACGTCAAAAGTAACCGATTTTTCTGCGTTTACTCTTTACCAGTTGACATCACCGCGTAAACAAGGTCCTTATCTTGCTTGTTAATACACATTTTATTCATTGAGATCTTTTGCGCAGTTATTTGAAGCTTTTAAAGCAATATTAGAAAGGCCAATCTGACGTTTGGCGTTACCGTAAACGTGAATCTTAAACTCTCTTTAAACTTAAACCTTAGATACGTGTACACCTTTTTGCAAAAGGTTGTACCAGGTGAAAGAGTATTTAACGACAGAAAGGGAGCCTGGGCGTCACCCAAACACGAGCAATCGAGGTGCTTCCATATAGTTTCGACTATTTATAAGTGATTCTGATATCGGGTGGCATGGGCTTTCGAGTGGTACGTTAAGCATTGATTTCTGTAGACTTCGAACAGTCCCTACTTTTCCCTCCAGATTCCGAGGAAAACGAGAAGCGCTGAGAGAGAAAAAGTAGTACTTTAGTAAAGTAGTAAAAGTACTAGAATCTTCCTCTCTCCCTCCTCCCCTCCCCATCTTACCCCCAATCCCCGCTCGTCTGCGTTTTATTAAAGTTAAAATTTTCGAAATCCGGAGAAGATATATATGATTTCGTTCTACTGTAAAAAAGGTTCAGTGCCGTGTGCGTGCCTTGATGCAACCGTGATATTTCTAGAATTTTGATGTGCCTTGCCGTGCCTTTACCGCGTTCGTGACATGATCTTTTCATAGTCATACAAAATCTGTTCTCTAGCATCTCGCCAAGTGGTCCAGTTTTGAGTCCAGACTCGCGTGTATTTTCTGAAGAGTTTGACGTTCACACTCTTACAACGACAGCTCTTCGGTTTTCTAACCGCAAAAGAAATCAACATTTGGGTTGAGTATTGTGTGATGTAAATATTACCCACTGTCTGAGGGTTATTTGAAAATGACTCCCGGCCTGTATCTCGGCCTAGAACCATAATTAAATCTATATCTATATAGGGAAAAATATAGGTATATAGATACGAAACAATAATAGCGATACTGGGATAAGTTTATATAGGGATACTGGATTTTTAAAAGACCTCTCTCCCCCTTACTGGTCCTCATTAGCCTGCACAGGCTAGACGTCCTCACAGGTATTAGATTAATGGTCGAGATTGGAAAACAGACTTTGTCTTTATCTATTATACCCAACAAAGATTGCTTGGTTGATTGGCATGTTGTACACATTTGACCTAAAAGTTACAAGACGTGAGGTTCTGGTTTACAGATAGCATTTTGCTTTTAGCTCCAGGCAATTCGTAAATATCAATGATATAGCCCCTGGGGGATTTAGGGGAAACGTATCGGGTATATATATATATATATGCTCGTCGGAAATTTAAAAAAAAAAACACTTAAAAGCACTCTGGAAGTCCTTTAAAAAGGGTGATATTGTTAAGGCCCGTGCAAACGCACGCAACATTGTTGGCCAACAACACGCAACAATGTTGGTCCAGCATGTTTGGCCCGTTTAAACACCCTGTTGGATGATGTTGGATGAAACGTCATCCAACATTTCTTTTGTTCTCGTGTTCAACAAACCGTATCGCAACAATGTTGGTCCAACATGTTGGGCCCGTTTAATCGGGGCTTTAGGTATGATCCATGTTTTACTGCTACATTGGCACACTTCACTACTGTATGTTATACACTTATTGGATTCATCCGTGCCCATAATGGCAGAATATGTAAGTCGATAATTCAATTAACATGGGGCGAGACTGCAGGTCGATCAACCAGGCAGTCATTCGTCAGCAAGTGTGTAGCTATAGTTCGAGCAAGTCAGTGAAAACAGTCCCTTAGGCCTAGTTCAAACGTGGCATCTTACATGTACCTAATCTAATGCCATTCAGTGACCACGAATGCAGTGGCGGATCCAGAATTTTTGAAAGGGGGGTGGCTAGAGGTATATAACTATTCCCTGACAGCAGGAGCCTTTCCAAGGCCCGAAAGCGTTGAACTGGTCCATAGAGGGGGTGGCTAGCCACCCCCTTCACCACCCCTGGACCCGCCCCTGGAATGATAGTTCCAAGTCGAGGCTCCACTGAGTTGCTGCAGCACATGATAAATTATAGCAACGGGAACCTTGACTTGGAAGTATTATTCATGATATATCTTATATATCGTGTGGAGTTCCTCAAGGCTCTGTCCTTGGACCGATTCTATTTTTACTTTACATAATTGATTTTCAAAACTCATCAGATATACTTGATTTTCATCTTTTTGCTGATGACTCCAATCTTTTTTATAAGAACAAACGTTTACAGTCTCTAGAAACAATAATGAACAATCAGTTGCAAAGAGTAAGCTGTTGGCTCTGTGCCAACAAACTTCTACTTAATTTGGATAAATCAAATTTCCTAATTTTCCATCCTGTTCAAAAAAGAAATTACTCATAATGTATGTATACAAGTTAAAAACAAAATCATCAAACATGAAACTGAAATAAAATACCTAGGTATAATGCTAGATTGTCATTTAAATTGGAAGTCTCACATATCATTTGTTTCAAGTAAAATAAAGCATAGTATTGGTATAATTTGCAAAGCCAGACACTATATCAATTTAGATATTCTTGTAAATTTATAGTATTGTTTAATTTATCCATATTTAATATACGGCATTGTTACATGGGTTCACACATATCAATCTTCAATCAATCCTCTTCCCATTCTTCAAAAGAAGGCGTTGCGCCTAATGACATTTAGCAGCTTTGATGAGCATACCAGTCCAATTTTTCATAAATTAAAAATCCTGATCTCGTTTTCATCTATACAGCATTATTCATGTACGACTATGATTCACAAAATTTACCTAATAATTTTCATCAGTACTTTTCACAAGTTAGCAAAAAACATGGCTACAACACTAGATTAGCATCTAAAAATAGTTATTCCTTGCCTTGAACCTACAAAAAGATTAAGCAGAACCAGATTTAAGGATCAAATCAGTTGTGATAGGATAAGAACTTATGTTTACTGATGTATCTTTTATTACAAATCAACACAATCTTTCATTATATTAGCTTAGTATAATCATATATGTATGGTACATATCGATCATTGTTCATTGTATATGTTTATTTCAAAATTCAGACTTGATCCGTTTCTATTTATGTTATTTCTATTTAATGTTATCTTTTTTTCGTCTCGTTTTATCTATTCTATAATATTATGCTAACTACAAACACATTGACCATAATATATATGAAATTACTTATGTAAGCTATCTATCTTGGTTTACCAGCAATGGTTATTATAGGTAGCCTGTACCTTATCTTCTGTTTAATAACAAAAATTGTAAATTATGTATATATATCTAAGGTACTGAATAAACTTCTGTCATTGTCATTGGTCACTGAACGGAATTGTGAAAAGGTCTATTTAGGATTTGTTTGTTCATTTGTATTAGATTCGGCAGGTGAAATGCGACGTTTAAACTAGGCCTTAATGAGGACATTGATCAATGTTTTGTTTGTACATATTGAGGGACATTTTAATGTTAAAACTCACGTCCCTAGTGGTTTGTCTGTTAGTTTCAAGGAAATCTCGGCCTTTAGTTAATGAGGACATCAATGTTTTCTTTGTACACGGAGAGGGAACTTTTAATGTTAAGGACATCCCTAGCTGTGGTTTGTCTGTTTATGTCAAGGAAATCTCGGTTTTGTCTTGTGGTCTCATAAATTATGATTTAGGTTTTGTCGCCATAAATGCACGTTTTTCAATTACTGCGGTTTGGACGATATCATTCAGAATTAATTGTCTCCCGAAAGGAAAAAAACAATGTTGTATATTGTACACAAATCAAGTAAATTTTAATGCTCTGTGGGCGATAAAAGAAAGTTTTTAAATATCTTGATTGATTGTCGGATTGATTCATTGATTTTTTTTTTCTTTTTGATTGATTCGTTGATTTGCTTATTTGTTGATTCGTTTACTAACTGACTGTTTGATTGACTGGGGCCGGTTGTACGAAGGGTGGATAAAGTTATCCGCGGATAAAAGTTAGGATTTATCCGGTGTGGATAGCGCTATTCAGGCTTCGTACAACGGGCCCCTATTGGATTGATTGATTGCCGGGTCGATTGATTCATTTATTCAGCTAGTGATTGATTGACTACCTGACTGATTGAAGTATGTATTGATCGATTGATCGATCGATTGATTGATTGATTGATTGATTGATTGATTGATTGATTGATTGATTGATTGATTGATTGATTGATTGATTGATTGATCGATCGATTGATTGATTGATAAACTTGATAGGTTGATTGATTGCATGATTGATAAATAGATTAATTGTTCATGGATGGAAGGATATCAGATTGATTGTATGAATGATTAATTGAACATGTTGAAGTATGCATTGATTGATTGACTGACTGATTGATTGATTGACTGATTGATTGATTGTTAATTGATTGATTAGTAATTGATTGACTGATTGATTGTTAATTGATTGATTAGTGATTGATTGACTGACTGATTGATTGATTGACTGATTGATTGATTGATTGATTGTTAATTAATTGATTAGTGATTGATTGATTGACTGATTGATTGATTGATTGACTGATTGATTGATTGATTGATCGACTGACTGACTGACTGACTGACTGACTGACTGACTGACTGACTGACTGACTGACTGACTGACTGACTGACTGACTGACTGATTGATTGATTGATTGATTGATTGATTGATTGATTGATTGATTGATTGATTGATTGATTGATTGATTGAGGTGTTCTTAACATCACGGTTCAAGTTAGGAATCTATGGTTTTCGCGCGTAAAAGTTTATAGATATGAAGTTCAGACTGCATCCATGGCAGTTTTCATCACTGGGAAAGTTTTGACTGACAAGCCTTTTAATTTATCGCGCAAAACGTACTATAAAAAGTGCTATAACATGAGGTTCTTAACAGTTACAACCACTACTATTGATCACACTAGAGCATTCTTGCCAACGTCCATTAAATGTCTTATGTTGTCATTAACTAACCTTTTTTTACGTTTTTCATAACTGCTGTGCCTCTTTTAAACTCTTCAGTCGAGTAGCGGTCTACATGGTGTAAGACTGTAGTGTGAACATATTTCTGTGAAAAGAAGACATGTACAACTGATTGGAAAGATTTTGATGGTAAGGATCATTAAAAAGGAATGGGATACGAAATTCACGTATTTCACTATGACTTCACGGTTTGTTTACATAGACAAGAAACGTAAAGATTTAGACCAAAATATTTTTCTCCTTCGAGATGTTTATTACTTATTTTTATTGTATTTTTGGTACAACCGTTTAACTTTTTAGTTAATTCTCACTAAGATTTATTTTACTGCAGATTGTCCTCTATAGCCTGAGAAAACAGACGTTCTTTCGCTTCTCTTTAGTTTCGCGGGGGGAAGAGGTCCGAAAGAACTTCTGTTTTCTCAGGCTATTTGTCCTCTTGCAATCATTAACATTAGCATTAGCATTTTGGGCTACCTGTGGTCACTTTTTGGGCTACCTGTGGTCAAACCTTCAACATGGCTTTTTTGACCAAAATTTGTAATTTATTCAAAACTAGCTAACTGACTTGTTTAGCCTTACGGTTATTTCAGTTAGCGTGTACTAAATTAAGTTCTTTAATAATTTATGTTAATTAGCTTGTACAAAATTAGTACTAAATAAATCAGTCATTGTCATTTTCATTGTCATTGTCATAAAATAATCCACTGTTTTGAAGTGATGAAAAATTAAGTCCTGTTGATGAGATGTTATACTGTTTTAATAAAGAAAAGGAAAAAAAAAATAACAGAAAGAAAATAACTGAACTCTCAGAAATTTAAGGAATGCAAGAAAGTTCTAAAGGAAGGGATAAGAAATCTGGAATACATATTGGAAGAAAGGGTGGGAAAAGACCAATAAAAAAGACCAACCTCGTTCCCAGGGCCCTCTCCCAAAAGCAAAGAGAGAGGGCCCTTGGAACGAGGTTGGAAACTAAAAATGAAAGAAAGGGAAAAAAATAGGTGATGGAAATAGAAGAATGATAAGAATGCATATTGAAAGAGTGTGTGGGTAGAGTACAATGAAATAAAAACGACGTAGAGATGAAGGTTTGATTGAAAAGAAACGAAAGATGGGAGGTAAAGATATGAAAACTAAAAATGAAAGAAAGGAAAGAAAAATAGGTTATGGTAATAGAAGAATGATAAGAATGTTGGAATGAATATTGAAAGAGTGGGTGGGAAGAGTACAATGAAGAAAAAAACGGCGGACAGATGAAGGTTTGATTTAAAAGAAAAAGAAACATGGGAGGTAAAGAAGATATAAAAACTAAAAGTGAAAGAAAGGAAAAATCATTAGGTTATGAGAATAGAAGAATGATAAGAATTTTGGAATAAATATTAAAAGAGTGGGTGGGAATAAAAAATTGAAAAAGACAAACAAAAGGAAAAATAAGAAGAATTAAGTGATAGGAATAGAAAAAGTTTAGAAATGCAAAAAAAAATCACTAGGAAAAATGGATGAAAAAGGGATATAATAAGACCATGTTAACGTTGAAAAGAAACGATGGTGCACGTGAAACGTAAAAACGAAAGTGAAGAAAAGAAAAGAATTAAAGGTAATAACGTAAATCCGAAGAAATGCAAATGATAGAAAAAGACAATGATAAAAAGAAGAATGAGAAGAAAACAGAGGAGAGAAATAAAGAAAAAATATTATAAAAGCGCTAGAAAAAAAAACGCAAAAATTAAACAGTATTTGGAAAATACAAAAAGTAAGCCGGCCGAAACTACGTAAAATACTTTAACCACGGTTATAAAACGGATAAAGCATAAACAAAAATTAATATGGCAATAAAATGACTTTTGGAGGGCATATTGTATATTTGCGGCCTGAGTACCCTCATTATCATCAATATATTAGGTCAAGTTTCATAAAAATAAAGACATTTGGGAAATTGTCTGAAACAGGTCTGATGTGGTATGATTTATGGCCCGCCAAAATTCATTTTCGCCCGCTGGGCGCGCGTTTTTAATAGGGCAGTTTGTTATTTGGCCTAGAATATTGATGATAATTGTGGATAGCAGAGAAAACGAAAACATAGATCTAGAAAGACCATCAGCAATATGGACTCAAATACATGCTGTGCAAATAGATATTTGTCGGCGCAACTCAAAGTCAAAAGTGTGCGATGCACAGCTAGCTCCCCAACTTTGCCAAGCGTAATGGGCTTGAAAATTCTATAATGGCGACTAAATTTGGCTTAAACAATAAACGTGCCAAAGAAATCTTTATAGAGTACCGAAGTGTGACGTCACAATTTTTTTATCTTTTCCTATTCAAATAATATCCATCATAGAATGCTAGTAAAAAAATAGGCTGCCCGAAAATTTGGGATCATTTGAGTGTGAAACGGCTGAGATATGATTTTTTGAATGTAAAATTTTCTGCATACAAATTCTGGCCTGGTTCTAACCGGTTGAAACCAGGGCAAAAATAAGAGACTTTGTATGGAGAAAATTTTACATTCAAAAAATCATATCTCAGCCGTTTCACACTCAAATGATCCCAAATTTTCGAGCAGCATATATTTTGACTAGCATTCTATGATGAAAGTAGTCTGAATACGAAAAGATTAAAAAAAAATAAAAAAATAGTGAAGTCATCACTTCGGTACTCTATTCAATGCTGGATATTTTGGCATATTTATCTAAGACATCATTTACCACATAGGAGAGCAATTTTACTAATTTATCTTTCCCTTGAATTTTTTTTTTTTTTTTTCAAATAACGAAGAAAAAAAATAAAAGATAACTAAAAAAAATAGTGGTTGCTATAGCTTATATTTTAACGAATTTTTGGAAAATTGTGAAAATATTTTCTAAAATAGGTTTGATCATTTAGTGTGGAAATCTTTACAAAAAAAAATTATACACATTTTTTAGAACACCACGGAAGATTTAGTATTAAATAAAAAGGTATTTTGCTTTTACTCTAATGAAGGGCTAAACTGGCTCAAAATTCCAGTAAAGTTAAGCTATTTTTCACGTTGTTACAGATTTCATTCTATTGCATATCATGCATGTATTTTGAGTATTTTATCGTATAAAAGTTTGAAATTAAAATAGTATAAGACAAGGAAAAAAGGATGAAAAAATTAAAAGACAAATATAAATGAAATAAAATGAATATAGAATAAAATGAATTAAAAGCAAAAGAAATAAAAGTAAAAATCGACTAAAAATAAGATACCTAAAATAAAACAAAAGAATAACGAAAACGATACAATAAAACATATCTGATGAAATGGTTGAATTGGTACACAAAGAACAATAACTTGTAATTAACTGCGAAGGAAAGTAAATGGAAAAACAGGAAAAATATACAATTAAGAAACATATCAAGAAAAAGTATTGAGACGACCAAATAAAATGAATTGAAACAAATACAAATACATAACAAAAACAAATGTAAATAGACCAAATCGCAACCTCGTTCCCAGGGCCCTCTTCCTTTGCTTTTTGGGTGGCCCTGGGAACGAGGTTGACCAAATCGGATACACTGTTGCTATGTACGTTTCCAACCAATTCCACATCACTGGGAATTAAAACTTTTTTTCCAAATATTTTCCAAGTGATATCGGAAATACATAAGGCAAAGAATCTTATTCCTAAAACATTGAATTGGGAGGAAACTAGCTTCCTCCGCAGGCAACTCTTTTCAGATTATTTCCGTTTTGGGTTTCCTGTGTTACCTATACGGTAGGACGAGAGGAGACTGGAAGCTAATAAGAGGATTTCTCCTCATTCCCCCTCGGCCCGCCCGTTGACACAGGAAACCAAGAAATCCGAAAAATCCGAGCACTAAAGAAGGAACGCCTGCGGAGGTGGCTAGGAGGAAACATACATAGCAGCGCTTTAGCTTAAGCGCATAGTAGAATTAGTGAATCAGCACTTTATAAATAGAATTATTATTATTGAGCCGATTTAGTCTATGTGAAAGCAAGATGAATATATACCGTTGTTAATATTGTGTTTTTCATCCCATAAATCTAGGTTTGAACAGGGTACAATTCCAATTTCAACTCTTATTAGATGAACCAGATGTTTCTTCAATTCACTAACAAATATTTCAGGGAATGATTTTGGGGTTAGCCGTTGAAATGACTAGTGCTAAAGTAGCAGGAGCTTTTTTAAAAACCAAGTTGTCCCTTTTACGTCTTCTCGCTTTAACAAGCGTACGATCTTTGCCTAAATAAATTAATGCAGTCAAATGCCTTTCGTGTCCTCTACTCTTAAAAGCCTCCCAATACGGCCTCCCAAAACGGATTTGCTTGGCAAAGTGTCTAAAAAAATCCTCCAGTAAAACGATAAGTTTACTGAAGTCCGCACACTAGCCTTTGTACAAGCTGCGAAATGGTCCCGAATTTACGTCATCAATGCCCTAGGGGCAGTCTCCTCAAAGTCCAAATTGCCGTCCAACCCGAAGGGGCGCGGTCGATTTTAAAGTTTAGAGCGCTATTTCTACGCGAATAAATGTTCAAATCCATTTTTTTTTCCAGTTCATGACTTAGCTATATATCAACTTCTTAAAACGCCAAAAAACCGCGAGAGTTTATATACACTTTAAATGCTCATTAAAATTAAACGAGGCTTAACGTCTGGTTTTCTATGCAAAAATATTTAAATTTTCTTTCCGTGACAAAATGTTGGACTCTCCTACGCTAAACGCAACCCAATATGACCGTTTACTACGAATGCGGTGTCTTACGGGATCTCGAATATGCACATGAGGAGGTAGAATTTAGTTTGATCAAATTAATCTTAGTTGATTTTTAACATTATCAATCCGCAGTATCCGGTACGCTCCTCGTATCTCTTTTGGGCCCCCGGGGGGGGGGGGGGGGGGGGGGGTATATTTGCCAATTGTTTAATTCAATTTAAATCGTTTTTTGTGCTGGCAGAAAACGTAGCCTAGCAAGCTAAAACAACTAAAACATAACCCTATCCCAGACAAAATGTCAAAAAGATACCCTATCCCAGACAAAAACCTTACCCTACCCCAGACAAATTGTAAAAAAAATGATACCCTATATACCCCAGACCTAAAAGCCGAAAAACCATACCCTATCGGGCGGCACATACCCGTATAGCAAATAAAGGGGAGTACCCCCCTGCCTTTTGCGATTACATCAGCGATTTTGAAATTCGAATTTCGACATTTGCTGGCAACTTTTAGGGTATAAAAAAAGGAAGAGCTCATCGCTTTTTCTATCCATAACTGCGTTTTATTCGTTTGATGTTCGGTTTTATGTATTGTCTCTTCCAGTATCTTTTAGAGGTATTTTTCAAACATCCCGACGATCATACCACCGCGTCTTTTAAAGCGCATTTTCATCATTTTTGTTACTGGTATAACAGTGGCGGTAAGGGGTTTTCGCGTTAAATTGTGAAAGCGTTTTTATATTAACGTTCGTGTTCTGTGATAAGCATGTTCTAAACGTCGTGAATCATTGCATTCTCTTGATTTTTTACAATATCATTGACATCAGCATTAAGCGTCCAGGATTAGAAGTTGTATACCAGTACCAAATGATACCATTAGCGGGATCTGAACAATAAACTTTCCAAAACATCTGTCTCATGATACCAAGTGTTATTCGTCCTTTTTCAAGCGTTGATTTGAAAAGAACTGACATCAATGATTCACTTAAGCTTAAGTTCATTTTTTTTGTCTTCTTGTTGTGATGGGATAACCCAGCCATATCCTGGTTTACAATATGATGCAAATCAACATTAATCGTCCAGGATTAGAAGTTGTATAATAGTATCAAATGATACCATTAGCGGGATTTGAACAATAAACTTTCCAAAACATCTTTCTCATGATACAAATTAAGTGTAATTCGTCCTTTTATAAGCGTCGGTTTGAAAACAACGGAAACCAATGCCTCACTTCAGTTCATTTTAGACAATGTTTCAACGTCGATGGAGATTTGAAATCGAAAATGAACAACTCGACTGCCATTCCCAGCCAGTGCCCGTTACGTGATCCTATCACTTGGCATCCCTCTTTTACCAACAAAGCAGTGAATATGTCCAGTCGATGTGCTGTAGTGGTACATCTTTTGATGATTCCCGCCGTCGTTTTCTTCAATGGTTTAACTCTCTTCATCGTAGTAAAGTATGAAGCTCTACATGAACAGCGGTTTGTTGTGCTTGCTCTTCTTGCGATTACCGACTTTCTCAGTGGGCTTACAAGTCAACCCCTGTTTGTTGCTAAAGAACTACATCATTTATTGATGCTAGATGCTAACTGTGATATTGATAGCGCTTTCTATCTCTGTGGCATGCTCTTATCGGTTGCATCTTTTTACCAGGTAACCTGTCTTACGTATGATAGATACGTAGCCATTACGGACCCGTATCAATACGCCACTCCCATTACGATACGTATGCTAATTTACGTAGCAGTGACCAACTGGGTGATAAATAGCGTCATTACTATTTTAATTGGAACCATAATACCAATGAAGATGAATATTATCGCCCTTGCCGCTCCAACCGTTCTTCTATTTTGTATTATATACTGGTACATTCAAATATTCAAAGTTGTGAGAAGGCATCGTGTTAGCTTAAAAGCACAACAAAGTACAAATGATAACCATGAATCTACGCTAAGAAACTATATTGTAAATCGAAAATCAGCTATGACATCTTTGTGTCTCGTAGCCACGTTCGGGCTTACCTTCGTTCCAATTACGATTGAAATTGCTTTTACGCTTTATAGAGGAAGTGAGATAAGAGGTCCCTTGTACTTTGCATTACACCCATGGGCTAATCTAAGTTAACATTCTTGCTCACTAATCAGTCCTTTACTTTAAGGACTGCGTACTTCTGAATTACGAAAATATTACAAACGTGTATTTGGTATACGGACAAGAATTAAGCCTACGGTCCCGGAGCAGTTTGCCATGGTTCAACTGACTGGCAGTGGAAACGCTGAACCGAATAATATTGCTGTTTCTCAGCAATCGGAATAAAAGAAAATGGGAACCTGTAAACGTGAAGTTCGTCTTTTAATCAGTCGATCGTTACATTTAGGAGCACAGGCAGCCCAAACTTATTTACTGTCAACTTTGACGAATAAAATTACAAACAAGACAACATGACTTTTTCATGTGTTTTTAAAGTCCTTACTCGGTGGTTAAAGTATCGGCTATGCTTGTTGTATCTTTTCGGGATAAGCAATTTCAAGGTACGTATCGATAAAGGAAGAGCCCGTCATTTTTGGATACAAAGTAAGGCTTTTTTTCGTTTTGTTTTTATGTGATATCTCTTAGGGGTCACAAATCGCCCTTGCCACGCCCTTTTAAAATGACGTCCGGTATCTTTTAGGGATATTTATGAAAATTCCCCAAGAGCATATAACCGTTACTCTTATCCATGAGCTCCCCACACCCCTTTGGTGACTATATTGAGTAGGTGATTTACAACTAGATGCTCTTGGAGCGTTCACTGGGTTGCCTGTGCAAGTATTCTAGAGCTAGATGATAGACATTCCATCGATAGAGTAGTAGATCCCCGTTGCTTAAGTAGATCTGTGTACGAGGTTGTCTTGTCTTGAAAAACATAGCGGATTGCTCGCTTGTTTACTTTCTCCAACTTGTCTTTCGAGGTTTTACTACAAAACTTCCATACTTCTGAGCAATAATCAAAGTGAGGTACAATGAACAATTGGTAGATATATTTTCTTGTCTCAAAAGGTAGCAACTTTAAAAGGTAGCTGTCGTTTAATTGCTTTACTAACGCTTTTTAAGTTACATGTTTACCTAACCTACGTTGAGCTGCTGTGCTGAACTAACATGTCTTTTGAAATAACTAGACCGGGGGGAGGGGGGGAGGACGGGGAAAAAGTACCGGGGATGCTCGTCGTATCTCTTAGGGGTAAAAATCAGCGATTTAGTATCTTTTATGGTATCAAATGCGAATTTTTGAAAATTAGCATTTCTGGTATCACTTAGGATGTCGAAAAAGGAAAGAAGAGCTAATCGATATTCGCTTCTGATACGTATATTAATATCATTAATTAATGTGGTATCTCTTCATCCAGCCACGCCCTTTTAAAAAGACTTCCGGTATCTTTTAGGGGTATTGTTAAAAATTTCCGACGAGCATCGCCGGTACTTTTTCCCCGGAGAAAAAAACATTGCATTGGACTTTGAAAACAAAAAATTATTAAATGTTATTCTGTAAAATGGTGAAGTGAAGTTTAAATAAAGGCATTATTATTATCATCATTGGTCATTCTTATAGCGGGTGTAACTGCGTGGCAGTGTGACATATATACACCTAATCCAAAAAACGTTGTCGGGTCCGCCGCACAGTCTTCGCGCCAAGACCGTGAAGATGATAGATAATGAACTAAAAAACTTATATGAAGTCGTATGTATGGCTAAAAAAAGGCTAACTTTTTTCAATTAGTTAAAAAGATCAATTTACCTGACTTTGAATCACTTTTCTCCTCCATAATTTCATCGCAGAAGGGCGTGAAGTCGAGCAGTGTAAAGGTCAAAGACAAAATAAAATGCTACTAAAAATTGAAAAAAGGCTAACTATTGTAAAATATAACGTAGAAAGCGGTAATTTAGTTGAAAATTCTAGTATTTTACAAAAGAAAAAGGTGGAAAAACGACCATAAAATGCTGTCAATGAAGTTGTAGTTTTGTCCTTAGCGAAGGAATGTTTTTTCTCTGTTTGCATAATAAGCCTCATTCCCGTGCGCTATAAAGGCGCGGCTACTAAGTTTTGGCTTTGGTCTATAGCTTCTTGCAAAATGAATCTTTTTTTTTTCTCAAATTTTCACAAGTTATTGTTATGGGTTTCTTTAATAAAACATCAATTTTCATATTACTATAATTAGTGGCTTATGAAAGTCGTCGATAAACGTAAACTGTTTTCCAAACCATTCTTCAATGGAGAAATGCGTTCGGTGGGTCGAGAATATTGAGCTCCATATATCAGTTATCTTCCTAAAGATAAACCAACAATTCGGGGTTTTTAGTCCGGCATTGTTCCTCCTGTTATCTCGGAAAGACTGATAAAAAACTATTTTACAATGGTTCTGCCCACTCTATCAAAAGCTGGTTTACATTGGCCACTCTTTAAACTGATAATCTATTTTCCCAAGACATGACATTGAGCATGAACGCATGATTGGATACATTAATCACATGACATTGAGAATGGACGTATGATTGAATAAATTAATCACATGACAATGAGCATGGACGCATGATTGGATAAATTAATCACATGACATTGAGCATGGACGCATGATTGGATAAATTAATCACGTGATATTGAGCATAACGTATTTGTCTTTGTCCGGTCGCCATTGCATCATTCCTTCAAGTTTCGTTGATAGGAAATTACTTATTAGGACTGTTTTCTTGATAAAGGTATGTTGTCTGTAGGCATGTGGCCTACCATTATCTTTAGCTTTTTTATCGCTACGAGCTAAGTTCAAACTACTTACAAGCGCACACGCCGTACGTAGTAGAGCTACACTAAAACATGCTAAAAAAACGGGTTCGTCCACGTACCCAAAGAGAGAACTATGAGAATCTACGAGAAAACTTTGAGAATACTAGAACTAACTAGCCAAATAGCTTATTTGGCAGTGAGCAGTTGCGATCCTGAAATAGATCAAGGTAAACATGTAACTTACAAAGCGTTAGTAAAGCAATTAAACGTCAGCTACCTTATAAAGTTGCTACCTTTTGAGACAAGAAAAGATATCTACCAATTGTTCATTGTACCTCACTTTGATTATTGCTCAGAAGTATGGAATTTTTGTAGTAAAACCTCGTAAGACAAGTTGGAGAAAGTAAACGAGCGAGCAATCCGCTATGTTTTTAAAGACAAGAAAACCTTGTACAAAGATCTACTTAAACAACAAGGATCTACTACTCTATACGAAAAAAGACTGAAAAAATATTGAAACAGCTGTCTTCAAGGCCCTCCATAAAGAAAACAGCTAGCCCAGAGTCTATAAAGGATATACTACAGCGCCGGAACACATCATTAAATTTAAGAGGCACGAACATGTTGAAACAACCAAAAATAAACTCGACGAAGCAAGGGCTGACATCTTGGAGATACATTGCCCCCAAAATATGAAACAGCCTTCCAGAAAATATGAGAAAAGAACAAATCAAAATTGATTTTTTTTTTTTTTAAACAATTAAGGAAAATTGAAATAAGTAATCTTTTATAACCTTTCACAACCATTTTAATTAATTTGCTCGAATACTGTAAATATTTTTTGTACATTATTTCTCACCATAATTATCATATCTCCCTTCTTCCCTCTTCCCTCCCCTTCTCTCCCCAAACCCTAGAGCCGCCACGCAGGCTATATTCTTATAATATATGTACATATTCAAATTTCTATATTTCTATATATTTGATATTTATCTTTTGTTTGTGTATTTTTGATTTTTGGCAATACCTGTAAATAAGCAACATTTGTTATAACAGAGCTAAGTGTACTTACTCTGGCTGCCAGAGGAATTAGTTTCCGTGGCCAGTACTATATGACGAGCGTGCGCGAAGCGCGAGTCGAAAAAAGCATGATTTTTCCATAGTTAACTATGGGTTTTTCGAAACTCGCTTCGCGCTCGCCATAGTCGACCCGGAACATAATTCTTCTAGCACCCAGGGTTAAGTGTACTCGACCACGTTAGTAAAGTTATCTTATGGGTGGACCATTTAACTTTTGAGGAGGGGTGGATGATTTCGAAAAAAAAATTCCCGCACGGCCAAGATCGCCACTCAAATCTTTGCATTTCTATCAAATAAATTCCGTGCGCATGCCAGCGGGCGAAAAAAAATTCCTGCACGGACCAAATCTCGTTTGAGTCGATTTATTTTCTTTTTCGGCTTAGGAATTTCCCACAGAATAGTCTCTGGTCTCTATTATAAAATATTTGATTTAAATCGCGCGCTCTGATTGGCTGAAAAGCGTTCTCTATAACTCAACAGTGCACGGAGCGTCAATTTGTTTGATTTTAACTACTGAATATTTTATAAAAGAAATAGAAAACTCGACAGCAGTGCTCTATCGAGTTTTATAATATAGCTTAGATAGTACGTAAGCTCTGATTGGTTTATTCACTCAAAAAAGCTATGCTCTATTTCACCGGTAGAGACATGGTTTTTGATTGACAGCTCACAATTTTAATAAGACTATTTCTGTAAGCCACTACATTTACTAAAATCGGTTATTAAAATGTAAAAGACTTCCCATCTTATGACCTTTCTATTAACCTATAAAACCCTAAAGCCTACGGTGCAATGACATTCAAACGCGACAAAAATCATAAACATGGTTTTGAAAATACGCCGCCTTTAGACAAACTGTAAAGTTGGAAGTCAAACGTTGAATTTGATCAAAGCAAACAAAAACAAAAGGAAAACAGCGTTTCAAAGTGGCAATACTTTTTACTTCAGTTTATCCTTGAAATATGAAGATAATTTTTAAGATAATTTCATAGTGAAGAAGTGAGATTTTTTTGCAATTGAACTTCATTAATCTTGAACAAATACATGTTGAATTTATCGACGGCAAAATATTATATTTTGTTTTAAAACAAACAAACACACAATCAAGTACAGAATTATATATGTGTTTTCTTGTTTTTTTTTTATTCTTATAAATAAACCACGTTTGAAAACACGCAATGTGAACATAGACAAAAAGGCAGAATTATCTTTCAATTGTCTCGTCAAAATAAAAACAGAAACTGATCAACTTTAAACCTGCAAACGTTTGTAAATAAATAAATACATACTTTCAGCAGCCTAAGCAATCTTGTAGATGTGGTCTTTGTTCTTTTTAACTTGAAAACGTTGTACACAACAAGCTTGTCTTGTTCAAACTGTTTTTTTTTTTCTCTCAGTGAATAAATTGCTGTCAGTCGGCTCGGCTTTCACCACTCAAATAAAGTTCAAATTCGCTTGAATTGCTGTATATATGTCAGTCTCATGCAAGAGTTCAGCTAAAGGTTTTTGTTTTTAGGCACAGAAATCAGCCAAAGCTATATTTTAACGGTTTTTTAAGTAAAATTCCTTCTTTTTAGCTAGCAAAAATAACCCGGGAAGAAAGTGAACAGCACCTTGGTCCCTTTTGGTCAAGATTGCTCAATAGTACACTGATTGTGATTGGTTCATTGGGCACTGGTGTTAGTTTTGAGAATTACAATTTTAATCAGCAAATAAAACTACGTTTTTACGGGAAAACCTGCATTGCTATATTATAAAAGCAATAGAAGCCAGTTCCTATGACTCTACCAGTGAAATAGAGCACTTGGAATGTTGTTAGAAACACTCGAAAAAGTTATAAAATCACTCGCTTTCAGCTCGTGATTTTATAACTTTTCTCGTGTTTCTCCCAACATCCCGCGTGCTCTATTTCACCGGTAGAGTCATAGGAACTGGCTTCTATTGCTTAAATAGAGCACTTGGGAATTTTAAAAAGACTCGAGAAGCGCCGAAAAGCACTCCGCTACGCGTCGTGCTTCTCCTAACGCTTCTCTCGTCATCTTAAAATCCTTGCGTGCTCTATAACACGACAGAGCACGCTGCCTCGTTTTCTATTTCTTCAGTACATAAATTAGGTACTTTAAGGTATCAGGATACAAAATGGACCCCTATGTGCGCGAATTTAAATTAAGTGTACTCTTTTCGTCTTAACTCAGTAAAAGTATATATTTTCTGAAAGCTGAACAAATGCAGTTTTCCGTAGTGAAGTTTGATTTTAATGATTTTTAAAATTTCAGACGTTATTTGCCAAGAAATGAAATTTGACCGTACTTTATTCAAAATGTTCGATGTCAAGAAGTACGCATTCTATGACACTTAAAATTACATAAACACATTTAAGAGATAACGGGCTTAAAAACGGTGTCTGCGTTTTGTTATATTTGCCTTACATCAATTTTAATTTAACGTCATGAATGTTGAGCAATGACTTTTTGAGTGTTGTTCGACACAAAACACATCATAATTCGTCAATCATCAATCGCAAACACCGTCTTTTACGTAATAAGTTTTTCTGTGAGTCCTGAAAATCTCATTTTAATCCATTGAAATGATCTTGACATCCGACTCTTTAAAGTTGCGGAACTGTTTCTTAACAGTTTCCGGTCTTTATCAAGTCACAGATTTTCTTTTCTTTAAATTTTCGATCAAAGGAAAAATCATTTTTAAATTTTTTTGCATTGAAATAAAAGATTACGATATTATCTTTCCGAAAATACCAAAAATGTAATTTCGTCAAAAGAGGTCGGAAATTTGTATCCTGATACCTTAATGGCGTAAGTGCATGACCTGAAATACTACATGGTCGGAAATCATCGCCAGCCCGGAAAAACGACTCCGAGATGTTTCTCACTATACATAGCTTAGGAACGCTCGTCAACAAGTACAAAGGGATACCGTCGAAATTAGTGTCGCTACTCGCTTCGCTCGCAGCAAGACTCATGTTGTCTTTTATTCCGATTGCTGAGAAACAACACTATTATTCGGTTCAGCGTTTCTGCTGCCAGTCAGTTGAACCATGGCAAATTAAACTGCTGCGGGACCGTAGGCTCAATTCTTGTCCGTATACCAAATACACGTTTGTAATATTTTCGTAATTCAGAAGTACGCAGTCCGTAAAGTAAAGGACTGATTAGTGAGCAAGAATGTAAACTTAGATTAACCCATGGGTGTAATGCAAAGTATAAGGGACCTCTTATCTTACTACCTCTATAAAGCGTAAAAGCAATTTCAATCGTAATTGGAACGAAGGTAAGCCCGAACATGGCTACGAGACACAAAGATGTCATAGCTGATTTTCGATTTACAATATAGTTTCTTAGCGTAGATTCATGGTTATCATTTGTACTTTGTTGAGCTTTTATACTACGACGCTGCCTCCTCACAACTTTGAATATTTGAATGTACCAGTATATAATACAAAATAGAAGAACGGTTGGAGCGGCAAGGGCGATAATATTCAACTTCATTTGTATTATGGTTCCAAATAAAATAGTAATGACGATATTGATCACCCAGTTGGTCACTGCTACGTATATTACCATACGTATCGTAATGCGAGTGGCGTGTTGATACGGGTCCGTAATGGCTACGTATCTATCATACGTAAGACAGGTTACCTGGTAGAAAGATGCAACCGATAACAGCATGCCACAGAGATAGAAAGCGCTATCAATATCACAGTTAACATCTTGCATCAATAAATGATGTAGTTCTTTAGCAACAAATAGGGGTTGACTTGTAAGCCCACTGAGAAAGTCGGTAATCGCAAGAAGAGCAAGCACAACAAACCGTTGTTCATGTAGAGCTTCATACTTTACTACGATGAAGAGAGTTAAACCATTGAAGAAAACGACGGCGGGAATCATCAAAAGATGTACCACTACAGCAAATCCACTGGACATATTCACTGCTTTGTTGGTAAAAGAGGGATGCCAAGTGATAGGATCAAGTAACGGGCACTGGCTGGGAATGGCAGTCGAGTTGTTCATTTTCGTTCAGTCCAAATCACCAGCGACGTTGAAATCTGGTCTAAAATGAACTGAAGCATTGGTTTCTGTTCTTTTCATTAAAAATGACGAATAACACCTCACTGTTATTTTAATGGAGCCATATTAGCCCCAAGGTGCTGTTTTGGCTTTTTGAAACAAGAACCAATTTGGCCCTATCATAGAGCTGTTTTGGCATAGTCAGTATTAGAGCCAAACTTGTATATATACCCAATCGGGGTGGTTCATGTATTTTGCAATAACCACAATGCTTTATTTTGATGGTCTTGCTATGTTAAGCAATTGAAAACACCGTTCGCCAAATCTAATAGTATGCCAAATTGGCCCTCTGGGTTCTACTTTAGCCCTCATCTTATAGTGGCCAATTTGACTACATTTATAGGGCTAAATTAATCTCAAGGTGAGCCAATGGCACATACATACGAACAAGTTAATTACCAAGAATTGATATAGTATCTATGCCCTCGCAATCTGTAAGGCTAATTTTTAATTACACATTCAAATAAATGGAACACATTTTATAACAAAATATATAAATGACCTCTGAGCGGTTTAGTTGTGACACTGAGTTCGGGTAGCCTGAGAAAACAGACGTTCTTTCGATCCTTTTCCCCCGCGAAACTAAGTTATTTAGTTTCGCGTTGGCAGGGAAGAGGAGTGAAAGAACGTCTGTTTTCTCAGGCTATTAAAGTTCGTTGAGTGTCCCGAATGTTTGCGTCCCGGCCAAACCAATACTGTGAATTTCGGCATGGATTTATAGCATGGATTTCATGACTCAGTACTGAAGAGATTATTAAGTACTCTATATTCTTTGCTCGGCAATTTAACCATTTGTTTGCAGCATATTTGCAGTAATAAAGTTTTACAAAATATAGTGTCGAGTAGATTAGAGGCCTATCCACTTCCATAAGTTGAATATGATGAACATATAACGATATAAAATCACATCGTAAACATATTTGAACATTGGAAAAGCCATCTACGTAATTTCGTTTTTTAGCTTTTATTATTTTCCGATTTGAAAATCATGGGAACGTTATGCATTCACAAGACAAGCACATCATCTCTGCAAAAAATCTCTTGAATTTAGACCTGCATTCACAAGAAATCAAGATTTTTCGTTAAATTCATGATTTTTTCGCGTCGTTTTAGTGTCGATTTTTGGAACTATAATGCGTCACATAAATTAGTGTTTTGGGCAAGTATTACTAATTAAACTGATCATAATTAGCTTTACATCGATTCTAGAGATACTAGCGGACCAAAAAATGTTAAAGTTTGTTTCGATAATCTTATAGGGAACTACTTACCAGTCCCGCACGGACAAAAAACAGGTTCACGAAATATACATTTTAAAGGGTTTTCGTGCTATAATAATAATAATAATAATAAACTTTATTTCTATAGCGCACTTATCCTATGCTCAAGGCGCTTTACAAAGACATTAGGAGCCGGAGAGGACTTTTTTTTGTACGAGATCTCCAGTCGAGCTAAACAATAGGTTGTGGTTTTGATAGTTGTAAGTGTTGACAGATAGTGTTATAAGCCGTTGGGATTAGCAACCACAGTAATCCTTATTCTGACAGCGCGCGAACAAATGCCAGGTTCGGATCGTAACGAGATTAACTAAATATGGATAGTTTTGCTCCAAATATGGCATGAGCCCCAAGGTTTGGCGCGGAATACAAATCAGTGAGCGAAGGGAAATATTGCGCCAACAGACGACGAGAACTCTCCTCAAAGTCTGTTTGGTTATACCTGATACTTGTTCCGATAAGAACTGGTACATAATAGATTCAAAACTGCTTGGTATAGAACTACGGAAACTAAGGAATCTTTCAATCACTAAAGTCTTTAGTTTGATGTTGAGACCAGCTCTCTCAGAAGCAAAGCTAATGGTAATCACTTGATGTATTTTAAACAAAGCGGCTCAATCCTAACGTCATTTGCCTTCTTGTCCATCTACTTTCGAAAGGGAGCTTTAGAACTACCAAGGAACACAAAGTTGGACAATGTTTGCCGTAAGGTAATCAAAACAATTAACTTCGCAGATCCCGCGCAATCACAACAAAGCGCGCCAAAATCATTGTGTCACTGCAGAGCCATAATTGTTACAATGTTCCAGCAAATACGAGAGTTCGAGGATAAACTGAAAGCAAGCCAGAAAATGATGAGCAAAACGAACATCAATCCGCCGAAACAAGCCTCTACGCCGCTCAACGATGCATCTAGAAAGCGGACATATGCTGACATGAATTCGTCAGTGTGCGAGGTCAAACGGGACCAAAACAGGCCTGACTTTAATAAATCCAGGAGAGTTCCCGATTGGCAAATACTTTTGATGAAAATTCAAGGACGACTCTAAGATAAATATGACGCAAAGTCTATTCAATTTAACGAGTTTATGTCGAACCAAGGTAAAACTTACGACTTCTACTATATTTCGTACTAACAATAAACTATAGACGTTTAATTTATAAACATCTAAACATTCTACACTCGGAAAAAAGTCTAATATCATTTGTGAATGCAAATCAGCACATTGAGTGTTTAATGAAAGTAATAAATAATACATTTAATGCTAATTTTTTTCTGATGGTTTGATTGACACTACAAATTAACTTGACTAATTGTAACTCTAAAATAACCAAAATATATGCATTCATTATATCCGTGAAACACAATTAACTATTTTATGCAAAATATTGCTAATTAAACAATAGAAACAAAGGATTTTGGACTAACTTGCGCAATTTTGTTAGCAAACTTAATTTCATTAAAATAAATATACAGCACCTTTTCCACATGTTCATGCGTAAAAATATTACTTCAAAATGAAATCTTTCCTTGGTGGTTTCTAGGTGTTGTCGCCCGAAACCAGTGGAGTTAACAGGTGATTCGCCCGTAACTCTGCGAGAGACAACGTTTTACAGTATGTTTTTATACAGTAATAGTAGCTTAGAATCGATCAATTAAATGCGTAAAAATATTACTTCAAAATGAAATATTTCCTTGGTGGTTTCTAGGTGTTGTCGCCCGAAACCAGTGGAGTTACCAGGTGATTCGCCCGTAACTCTGCGAGAGACAACGTTTTACAGTATGTTTTTATACACGTATTAGTAGCTTAGAATCGATCAATTAATGCGTAAAAATATTACTTCAAAATGAAATCTTTCCTTGGTGGTTTTTAGGTGTTGTCGCCCGAAACCAGTGGAGTTACCAGGTGATTCGCCCGTAACTCTGCGAGAGACAACGTTTTAAATTATGTTTTTATACACGTATTAGTAGCTTAGAATCGATCAATTAAATGCGTAAAAATATTACTTCAAAATGAAATCTTTCCTTGGTGGTTTCTAGGTGTTGTCGCCCGAAACCAGCAGAGTTACCAGGTGATTCGCCCGTAAATCTGCGAGAGACAACGTTTTACAGTATGTTTTTATACACGTATTAGTCGCTTGGAATCGATGAATTAAATGCGTAAAAATATGAAATATTAAACTGTTTTGTTCGTGCTTGTTGGTAAAGAATAAATAAAAGACACAATATAGATTCAGTAGCAGCAACTTTTAAATTGCAAATTGTTTCACGGTCAAATAAAAATCACTCTTTGCACTCTGAACATACATGAAAGAACAAACAGTATGATATCTATGTTCTAAATTCACTTATTTTTAAAATCGTATGCGTTTGTATGCATTGTAAGCGATTATTCAAATATTTAGATTTCGACTTGGGTCGGAAAACTTGCGCTACACAAGATTGTTACACATTGTTCATTATGAACAAAATACAGTCGGCAATAGTAATTATGATTTATTTTAACCCACTACGCTAGCTTTATATTAATTGCTTGATTTAATCTTTTTATCTTCACAACACCTCTGCTATGTTCTCTGACCGCAGGCATTGGGATTTATAGGGCGCACAGCTTGAATCCAGCGGACCTGAGGTCCGGTGGATTCAAGCTGTGCGTACAAAAAAAAGCCATCTCCGGCTCGTAATGGATAATTAACTATTTACAACTGATGAAAAATTAAATTATAAGTAAAGATTCTAAAACAAATATGATTTATAAAAATATAAAAATATGATATAACTACTTCTAAAATTCACAATATATACAATTATAAAAAAATAAAATAATAATAATCCTTAAAATAACATATAACTCGGAAAAGAGCGCGGTGTCACCCCATTTTTATTTTATAGATGAATTTCCCTTATCAGAACTCTTCATTCCGTGAAATAAATATGATATGGTTTTCGAGCTCAAAATGTGGTATTTTTCACATTTTGAGTTTATTTTTGCATCAAAATTCTCGACATGCACGTACTTTTCGCAGTATTTTTTTGCCCAAAGGATTTTCTTGAGTAAAACATGGCAAATAATATGTTTGTTAGGAAAGTGTCTTTCTTTTGCAAATGCTTGTTAAAAAGTTTGTTATCGGGAGAATAGAATAATTAGCGTTTTATGTTTCAAATTCCGACAATTTTTGTCACAAAAAATGACCAAAATGGGCCCCAGTCTGCCGCCCTTATCTCCGAAACAAGCACGGTAACCCATAGCCTCCTCCGCAGGCAACCTTTGCTTTTGCTTTGCGTTTTTTCCCTTACTTTTCCTGGGCCTTTTCTTCCTCTCGCCTTTCTCTCCCCCAGTCTCTCTCTTCTTGCAACACAGCGATCCCAAACAAAGGAAAAGCAAAAAAAAGCCTTAGGGTTGCCTGCGGAGGAGGCTAGGTAACCCATTATTTTTATTTTATTCAAATCAAATGTATATCTCAGGCAATGTGAATCTCAGGCTATCTTTCCTGGGTTGCTGTTCGAGCCGAGAAAATTTCATAACGTTTTGTCTTTTGCGAAATCAAAATATATATATAAAAAAAAAAAAGAAAACGCATGCCCTTTGTCCTATTAATTTTGAAGCGAACAATTTTACATGACTTTGATAGTTTAAGATTTGAAAATTTTAAACAGCCTTGCTCTGAATATATCGAATTGTCCTTGACAGTGAAATTCAATAAACGCAGCTCGCAACAAAATTTGAACAGCCTTGCAAATTACTGAGCGTATTTAGCGTTTGCTCATTCGCAATTTTCTAAATTTTAGCATAATTTGGAATAACTTATGTACGAGTCAAATCCAAAGGTGCCCATCCCCCCCCCCCCCCCCCCCCCCCCCCCCCCCCCCCCCCCCCCCGGGCAAACCCCGGGCATTTGACAAGACTTGAGTTCCGTATAGTGGGGAATTTGACGCCGATTAGCTACTTGAACGGGCGGGCATTTGACGAGTTGTCGGCCATCTTTAAAAATACCCAGAAAGCATTGGAGTCCTAACCACAGGTAGCCCATGATCAGGCAAAAGTCACACGGGAACGGAAACGAAAAGCAAAGAATTGATAGATAGTTTTTCCTTGTTATACACCTATTTCAAAAAACGTCAGAAAGAATTGGCGATTGAAGAACAGCGATTGCAAAGGAGCTCTGGGTACTGTTCTTGCACAAGTAAAATTAAATTGACGAAGTATAAATGCTTGTCTTTGTGTTTTAGAGTCGAAAAGTGCAAAGAAAATCCAAGTTCTTTCAGTTTTTAAGATAGATTTGTGAATTATGTCGAGATCCATCTTTCGGTCGTGCAATAATTGCATTCTCTTCTTCAACGTTTTTTGAAATTTCCCTTCATATTAGATTGTACAAGTTTTGTCCGCCATGTTCATAAGACGTCATGAAGGAAGTTTAAGTATTTTCTTTTCTACTTTAAATAAAATTTGAGTTTATCACTGACTCGAGCTCGAGGGGCGGGCATTTGACCATTCTGTTGCATTCAATAGTGGGGCATTTGACTGTTCAGTTTGCCCAGATGGTGGGGAATTTGACCAATTTTTTTTCAAAAAGTCAAATGCCCGGGGGTTTGCCCGGGGGGGGGATGGGCACCTTTGGATTTGACTCGTACATTATTTGTGCTCAAGCAAAAGTTTGGTTTTCAATATAACTTTTAGTGATTTCGAAAAATGTAATGTTTTAAAAAACTCTTCGAGCCATCAAAATATTTGGCTTTTTCAATAAATTTGCTTGTGAAGGACTGCAGTTAAATTTGCAATGAACTTTGAATCCCTTCTTGCTCTAGCGAAAATGAAAGTTGTCGCAAAAGTTTTCAATACTTTTTCTTACCTCGACTTTTAGCAGTTGCAAAGCGGCATAAATTGTTTCTTTGAACTTTTAACCAATGAAAAGCTCCATGAAAAGGTTAAAAGAGTGAACATCTTCGAGTTAACTTCTCAGCAATAAACACCCGAAACAAAATGGTGGACCCAAACAGCGTGCAAAATTTGATGACGCGCCTGTTCAGTAAGGGCGGGAAAAGTTTCAACGCGGGCGCGCACTTTCGGCGGGAAATTGAGTCAAGTAAACAAACACAGGAATAAATACTGAAACCAAGGAAATAAAAACAAGCAAAGTTATAAACTCAAACAAAGCAAAGAAAAACAAACAAAGAAAAAAAAGAACGAAAGAAAAAGAACAAACTTACAAAATAGCAGAATTTCTCAAATATAATTTCTTCAATGCATTCATGGGCATTTGATAGAATACCATTATTTTAACAGTGCTTACAAACTATTATTGTTTATCAAATTGTTTCATTAGAAACACCAGTAGAGTCTTTAAAATAAATACAAGTTTTATACATTAAAAAGCATAGTATTGATTACAGAATACTAATTCAATATTTTGAACATTTTGATTTTGTTATTGATTGACTCACTAACAGTGATTCTTAATATACTCCAAACTCAGACATTTGATTACCTTGTTTAGAAAGTGTTCTCTTCTTCTATTACAGTGACACTCGAACCGTGAATACATTTGAGTTTCTTTGTAACTTTTTTAATCCATATCCCATGAGATAATACATAATTTAGAAATAAGATTTATTACAAACACTTAGTGCATTTGAACTCACTGCTTCATTTTTAGAGGTTTTGAAGCAGTATAAGGTTCAGAAAATAACAACATGAAAAAAGTCAAGTGTTCACTTTTCGAGTATCCTCACTGTAATTAACACCAGGAGAAAAAACAACACCAGGAGAAAACACCTATTACTCGTAACCTTTGATATTTTTAGTTGACAGCAACAGCAACAACAACTACAACAACAAACAAACCAAAAAGAACGAAGGTATCAATAAAATTAATAAAAACAAAAATTGTTTTCTTCAAAGTCATCTATTGATCAGAATAAGTTAGCAAATAACTTTGCTAGCCTGAGTTGCCAGTGGTCCCTTTCTCTCCCTCGCAACCCCGCAGACCGCCAGCAATGCAGGCTAACAACCAAACAAACAAACAAATTTTAATCACAAAATTCACAGAATATGGACAATCGCTGTACATTCCCCAGCCATCATTCATTTGATAAGGCGTCTGATGCTTTTTACGACCTTGCAACTTTCTGTTTTAATTCCATTACTTTCACTGAAACTTCGTCTTTTAATGATGGATTGGAAAAATATGCTGAAAAAAATTAAAAATTATTAATATGGCTGATGAAACAAATTTGACACAGTATGAATCCTAACACAGAATTATAATGCCTTTCGAAACAAAACAAAAACATTTAGAGCAGAAAGTATTTTCATCAACACTATTTGGCATCAAAATGCATTTAATTTCAACAATGCATGGGCTTTTGTGAGAGTTTTGTATTATTGACATTATTAATAATTTGCACAAAAATGTCAAAGTCCAGTCCATAACACAGGTAGCCCATCCTCACTATTTGAGTTGATTAACTAGAGAATATAAACCCTTCTAATAAATGCAAGAACACTCTGTTTTCAATTATTGTTGTAAAAGCCATTCTTTTGTAATTTATACAATGTGAATGCATGCATCCTCGGGAACCCAGGGGTATTCCTCTGTCGCTCGTTTCTCGCTTCCACAACATATACCCCTGGGAACATGGTCTGTTGGAGCTTGTTCCGGAAGTCAAAATTCAAACTTATTTAACGACTTTCTTTGAATGGTTATCTTGATTTTCATTGGTTGACCTAATAAGGTCGACCAATCAGGAAAGAGCTGAATTTTGACTTCCGGAACAAGCTCCAACAGACTACGTTCCCAGGGGTATATGTTGACAGTGGAAGCTAGCGAGAAACGAGCGACAGAAGAATACCCCTGCATGGGTTCCCAAGGATGGAATGCATGCACCTTTTCACGTTTCTCATCAAACAGCCTCAGCTTCTATAGGATGTAATATATCCCTTAAAATTTGATTACAGCACATGGAATTTTTTAAGGGATTCAATTGTTTTAATAAATTGTATATTCCTAAATTACTGTGAGCTGTAGTAAAATTATAAAGAACATATATTAAACACTTTCAGGGCTGAGGTCGTGGATGAGAACTGTGAAAAGGTCTATTAAAAGGAATAAATATAACATCAACAACAGCAACTACAGTATGCATTGCAGCTATTTATAAAAGGGTCTATATAGGGGTCTTGATAAAACATGGATTTATTAGACATTAACAAAGTCCATCTGTAGTCTAACCTTCATTCAATTTTCAGCCATTTTTCATTACTACGCGCCCAACAGAGTTTGTGAAGGGAGTTGGAGATTCTCTTCCGTCAATCAAACATAATTTGTCTAGACATTTTACAAACAAGTCATCAACGACAGTTCAAAGAAAAATCATTTTTTTCCCGGACCTACAGATATGTTTTAGGTATCAGACTGTTCAAACTAAATAAGTATCATGTCTTTCATAAGACAATTGTATTTTTGGCTCAATTTTCTCTTTAAAATAACATTTCTGCCTGTTTTCTGTTTACATCAACCGTTGTTTACAGTTCAAGTAATTAGTTGTCTAGACAAATTGTGTTTGATTGACAGAAGAGTATCGCCATCTTCGCTTCACACATTTTTTGTCTGACTGCGCATAGTAATGAAATCGGTGGTAATAGCTGCTTCCTCTCAATCATACAAGTTTTATCATGCCTCCTAAATTCTCTAGTAAATCAGCACAGATAGTGAGCTTGGGTTTCCTGTGTCCATAATTCTATAAATTATACTTACCAGATGCAAATTCTCTCACATTATCAGGCCTTTGCTTGTATACACTCCTACATGGAAAACAAATTACATCACATATATAAACAAAAAAACTCCTACTAGAGATGAATACATATTATGGTAGAATGCTTATTAGGTTTGTTTATAACTTTGCTGAGTTTGGATGAAGAGACAAGTATTTAGACCATCATTGTCATCAGCAGCATCATCACCATCATTATCAACCTTATATTATTATCATCATCATTTTTAAAAGAATTATCAACAACATCATTATCATTATCATAATCATCAACACCATAAAACTTTCTGCACATTACTAATGGGATTGCATACATGTAGATTAAAACTTTGCACTTATAAATAAATAGGTTTTCACAACTAACTTAGAACCTATTTTGGTCTGAATTGAGAAAATATTAAATGTAGATTATAGACTATTGAAGTTGAGACCAAGAGGGTTTATGGGAAGTGAAATTATCATTACATATAGACGACTTTCGTAAATGGCTGCCACTAATTATCATCATTTTTAAAATTGATGTTTTAAGAAAAAGAAAGCTATCATATGATAGACATTCGATCACCATAGCTTGTGAAAGTTTGAGAAAAAACGATTAAATTTGCAAAACAAGGCATCAAAGGCCTCAGCAGAAAACTACATGTATAACAAATCTCTACATTTTTCATTGAGCATAACTTCATTGAGCATCAAAACCTATCAAACATGTCTATTTCAGGTGGTTCTTCAGGTGCTAAAATATTAAAATATCTGTTTACTTGAAAAATCATTTTCAGGTACATATTATGGTATTTATGAAAGTGGTCCATATATGTCATCATCATCATCAGTTGGCTGTATTAGAACCGTGGACTGAAAGACATCTCCAACTAGCTCAGCCATAGCATGCATCCTGCTCGCATCATGCTCACAACAGGAGTTGTGTCGTGTAAATGCACTCTACATACAACTTGTCTACGACAAACGCATGCAACACAACAAAAGTTGTAGGATTTTGAAATATGTTTTAAAAAGCTATGACAGTCGTAGCCGTCATAGCCAAATATGGTAAAAAAGTGACTTATCATGTACCAAAACTTCTTTGTGTGGTACCGTGGAGTGTTTTGGACAAAATGGCGGTTAAAACAAAGCTGCCGGCTCTGCTAACACTTCACAAGGGGAAAAAGGCAGCAAACAATATTCTTTACTAATTAACGAAAAAAGACTTATTAACTTGTGGAACAAGGAGCTAGTGTTCTTCCAATGCTGACATTAAAATTTTTTTTAGAAAGAAACAAGGTTTGCTTCACTCAAAATTTAACGTGCCTTTTCTGTGTGATGTACGACAAGTTGTGCATGTGTAAATCAGAGGCAAGTCAAGTTGTAAGCAGATAGCATGCGACAGTTGTAGGCAAAAGTTGTACCATCTAAATCGGCCTTTAGAATGCTTGACTGCTAGAACTCTCTAACCAGCTCAGCTTTGGAAGAGCATATAAATTTGCTTTTAGAGGGCCTCATTTTGCCGGCTTGCATTCACCTCATACACCTGGGTCCAGACCATTCACTTTGAGGCTGCTTGTTGGCTTATAGATGAAATTCAAGGGCCGTAATATATTTTCAAAAACAACTCTGCAGAGTAGTACTTTTCACAGTGCTCGTCAATCAACTTCAGCCTCAAAAGCCTGTGATATATTCCTTAGAATTTGACTACAGCTCGCGGTAATGTAAGGAATGTACACATTATCAAACAATTGAACACTTAAAAATTACATGGGCTGTAGTTATTAAAATTGTAAAGAATATGTGACATGCTTTTGAGGCTTAGGTTGATTGACAAGAACTGTATGTGAAAAAGACTATTGGCAGCGTGTGTGTGTACACAAAATTGTTTATTTACTCACCCAAGAAAACCTGATAGCAAGAAAGAAACTTCTGGATGATCCCGCAGGTATTTCTCATTGCCAATTCTTGTTGAAATCTTAACAACAAACACATAAAAAAAAATTAATAGAGTTAAATTATAAATGTTATATAATTTAGAATTATTAAAAATTTAAATAATAATTAGGAACACAACAGTAAATGTAAATAAACCACTTTGTCACTGTTGTAATAGAAAAAATAGTACCAAGAATTAAAATAGCTATAAAGATTTCGCCAATATTATTACCGAATTTGATTTGAACTTTGGCAGCAAAAATATTAACAAATTTTATATCGAAAGCTTATAAAAATTATCAACAGTTGTACACAAGGCATAAAAACATTTTGATACTACTACAATATTACCCTTTGCAGCTTATAGCTGCTTTTGGCTATAGCTTTTCAACAGGATTATTTTTTCACTGTCAAAACAGATAAAAAAAAATTCTCACCTTGAATTGATTTAGTTGCAGTTGTTGGTCTGCCGTCAAAGCGCCTGAATCATGTCCCTCGCTGCCTTGAATGTTGAACATCAGCTTATCGAATTGTTGATTGTTTGCCATTTTCAAATATAAGCGAGGAAAGTCAAAATAAAATTATATTTCTGGACAATTTGAAATTGTATTATTTTGAAAATTTGTATCTTCCAAGATGGCGGCGCGTTGCTAAGAGAAAAGTTGAGCCCACGATTCTGTGATCAGCGCTAAAAAAGCAAAGGGAGCCCACGCAGACAAGATGACTTTATTTCCTGATTAGTTCAAAAGTCAAACTGGTATTAACAGGTGGTTAAACGAGGTTGTTTCGAGAAGAAAAAAAATACACAGCATAAAAACAATAACTTCTTACATATTACTCACAAATTACAAAATTTTAATTACATATATATCTTATATTTATATTTTAGTTTTTCCCTGCATGCTCCTTTCCTTATTTTCGTCGTTTTTTGTGACTAAAATATTAAAATCTCAAAACATATTTTGATTGAATATCATTTATTCGCATATTTTCTGATGTATATTGTGATAGTTAAGACCGAAAAGTCTCTTCAAATAAAATAGAATTACTACAAATAAAAGAAACTCAACATTTCAATGAAAATTATTGAATATTTGGGAAATGGATTGGTTATATCATGATTAAAAATAGAGTTCTTCAAACGCACGTACATGTAACGTCCAACCAACTTCGTTCAAGACATGAAAATATCTCTCTAAAGCGCGAAGAAATGGGCGCAGAATCGGCCAATGACGACGAAGACTATAGCTGCTGTTGCTGTTCATGCCTTAGTATCTCCAAAACCGCTGCCACCTTCCTAAAATACGTCTTTATTTTATTCATTACTTGGGTCATTTCTTTGCTGTTACTGATGCCCGACCTACGAGAGAAGGCCGTCGGTAATAACACCTTGTGTGTGAGCTATCTTAGCAAGGAAACATGCAGCAATTTCTTTGGATATAATGCCGTATATCGGGTGTATTTCGCGATAGGATTTGTCCATTTTGTAATGTCATTGTGTTTGATTGGAGCCACGAGTTCGGAGAGTGGCTTGAGAACAAGGATTCATCATGGTCTTTGGTCGGTGAAGTGTCTTGTTTTGATTGGTAAGTTTATTCACGTATAGTACATGCAGTACATTGACTGTTAAAGCAAGTAGTACGAAGATACTGAGATATTCATGTAATTTTGTTTCTAATCAGCGTTTTTTTAGCTAGATTGTCATCAGAAGCAGGGGCGGCGCAGACTGGAAGCTGGAGCCCCCTTTAATATTTAATCAAAATACTCCTAAAACAGTGAAGACTATACTAGGAGATAATTAACACACAGCTTTCTAAGAATGTTGTGAGGTTAATCTGGAGTAATAAAACCCAAGATTTCACTCTAGCAACGTCAATCAGCCCCCCCCCCCCCCCTCCCTCCCTAAACAAACGCTGCGCCGCCCCTGAGAAGTGTCTACTAGCTCTACAAATACTGAATATAGCCGACACTTTGACGATTGCCGTTGTATAAACAATGGAAGACATGCAAACGAGTAGTTATTGCAAATATACTCACAATATATTTTCAAAGTATTCAAAGTATATAGCTCTAAAATTAATTTGTATTATTTTAATATTACCAGCTGATCATCTCTATCATAATCATACTCATCTTAAAAACCCATATATGGTCACTTACCAGCATGCACCGCGCGAATGACTGAATTTCGTGGACCATGAAAATCGCACATTTAGACATTGTTTGCAATTAGGTTAATCGTTTAGGTCGTTTAGCGTTTTGTTTTATTTGTTTGATCGTTATGTTACCGACTGTGAGTTAATTATTACACTGAAATCAAAATAGTTAACGCAATGCATGCTGCTATAAATGACCATGGGTCTTTAATTACCACCAAAGCACTTAGTGTCACCAATAATCTTTGGGCCATATACTGTATCGTGATCACCTTATACAACATCATTATCATCGCTATCAGGATGATCATCAGCCTCGTTCCCAGAGCCTTCTCAGCCGACTCCAATGCAAGATGGCGGTCGTCGGGTGGAAGACCCTGGTGTTGACAGGAATATATCATCAATATTATCATCGAAAATAACCCTTGTTTTTGCCATCCCTATCATTATCGTTATCAATTAACGTCATTATCAACGTTACCATTAATATATAGAGGATATTACATGGGCGCGCGGAAATACGAATTTTATCTTCGAGTGTTGATAAGATATCCCACGAGTGAGCGCAGCGAACGAGTGGGATATCTTTTCAACACGAGAAGATAAAATTCATATCTCCAAGCGCACATGTAATGTTCTGTTTATTATATAACAGAATGAAAAAAAAATATTTTGAAAGTTGATTGGTTGAGAGTGATATCACACATGTGCGATATCAATGATATCTTCATGACTAGGATAGGCTTTTTATCTAGTTGATATCACTCGGTATACCACTATATGTTATATAATAAAATCATATAATCATTATATTATCAGTAATTAACTTATTGTGCAATATCATCACTGAGGGGGGCGTAAGGGTTTGCGGTGATGCGGTTTCGCGTAATTTTTGGTGCGGTTTTGGGTTTTTCGTTCATAACTGCAGTTTTACGGTTCCACAAATCTTGCGGTTGCGGTTTTAGCAAATTTTGGTGCGATTGTGCGGGGTTTTTTTCGATTCTTTTATGCGGTTTTGCGGTTTCCATCACTCCCTTATGCCCCCTCATCGATCACTGTTACCATCGGTGCCCTTTAACATTCCACGTACATCCTGCATGTTCCACACATTTATCTAATAACGTACTTAGCTGTACTTCATGCATGCAAGTGCAAGCTTATGTTGCCTCCCCGTTTCTCGTAGGTCTTGCTTCAGTCATGTTCTTCATAACTGGCATCACTTCTGTATTCAAGATATTGATGTACGTAGGGATGGCCTGTGGGTTTTTATTCAGCTTGGCTGAGGTTCTTATTCTGGTAGACTTGGTTCATCGGTGCAACGACTCATGGGGTGGAACAACAGACGATGGCTCGACAAAGAAATCATGGTATGATCATATCTATTTATATATTTCGACGGCTATCAATCAATCAATCAATCACTTTATTAAAACCTCAAATCGTCTAGCTTTGTACACATGCAAGGGTAGCTCAAATCGTGGAGACATGTTTGAGTTTTTAGTTAACATGCAAATGCAAACAACGTTTGAGATTGGTTTAAAAACATATGTCTTTCCAAACAATTGCCCTAAACCTAACTGCATGGCAAACAAAAGCGCAGTACTGTGTTAGGGGGCCAACCAAAACGCAGCTTTCTACTAGTGCTGTATTACTGAAACTGTTTGACCAACGACGTACTATATCTGTTTTGTTTAATCTACAGGGTTTTGTTTAATCTACAGGAGTGGTATGGCAATGTTTAGTTCGATAATTATGTATCTAGTAGCCATCATTAGTGCTGCTATTCTCTACGTCAAGTTTACTGGTAACGACAAATGTACAACAAACAAGTTCTTTATTATCTTTATTATCTGCCATTGCCTGGCTGCTTGTGGTCTGGCTATGATACCAGCAATCAGGAGGGCCCAGTCTGGTACAGGTAAGTAAATAGAATAATAGCGAAATAGACATAAAAATAGACAGAATTGAAATACAAGCATGCAGGAAAGCAATTAAAACAGACAGGAATGCAGACATCCAAACAGCTATAGCTGCATGGCTCAAAATTGCTGTGATCGGGACGCAGACAGATAAAAAGATAAACAACAAATAAACCAACAAACCAAATTAACCAACCAATTATATATATCCAACAAACCAACCAACTATACAACTATACAACAAAACAATCAATCAACTATACAACTAAACAACAAACCAATCAATCAACTATACAACTAAACAACAAACCAATCAATCAACTATACAACTATACAACAAACCAATCAATCAACTATACAACTAAACAACAAACCAATCAATCAACTATACAACTATACAACCAACCAACCAACCAACCAACCAACCAACCAACCAACCAACCAACCAACCAACTATACAACTAAACAACAAACCAATCAATCAACTATACAACTAAACAACAAACCAATCAATCAACTATACAACTAAACAACTAAACAACAAACCAATCAATCAACTATACAACTATACAACAAACCAATCAATCAACTATACAACTATACAACAAACCAATCAATCAACTATACAACTAAACAACAAACCAATCAATCAACTATACAACTATACAACTATACAACAAACCAATCAATCAACTATACAACTAAACAACAAACCAATCAATCAACTATACAACTAAACAACAAACCAATCAATCAACTATACAACTAAACAACAAACCAATCAATCAACTATACAACTAAACAACAAACCAATCAATCAACTATACAACTAAACAACAAACCAATCAATCAACTATACAACTAAACTGTAAAAAGACAAAAACAACTAAACAACGAACCAACTAACCAACCAAAAACTAAATTTGCAACCAATCAATCAACTAACCAATTAATCATTCAACCAGTCAATCAACTAACCAACTTATCAACTGCATCCATCCATCCATGCAAATATCATACCCAACACCATCACACCATGCACGTTAGTACGAACAAACAACTATAATTCCTTAATTTCTAACTGAGCAAGTTTTATTTCTACAACCCAGGCTCCTTGCAGTCCGCCATCATGATACTGTTTGCTCTGCTATTAACCTGGTCAGCGGTGTCCCATCAGCCCTATAATAGCTGTACAATGACAATCCCGTCTAATCTACACACTGGTTTAAGCCTTCAAGCCATCATCAGTACTATCATTGTTTTTGTTGTGCTTTTCTATGGTAGCATTGGTTCATCGCAAGCGAGATTAAAACAAAGTAAGTCCATCGACCCTTGAAGAAATAGAAAACGCGCGCGCGTGCTTCGTGTAGTTATAAAACACGCGTGGCTGTCAGAACACGAGAAAAGCCATACGCGAAGCATTCTGACAATCCCCAAGTGCTTAATTAATAACTGCAAACTGCACAGGAAGCAAGTTTTCTATTTCTTTTATAAAATACAAATTGATCAACATGCAAACATGCGTGGTGTGTGCAGTTATAAAGCACACGCGGTTTTAAGAACACGAGAGAAGTGTTAAGAAGTGTTGCTTCTCGATCCGACAATTCTTGAGCTAGTGTTCTGACAATCCCCAAGTGCTTTATAACTGCATACTGCACAGGAAGCAAGTTTTCTATTTCTTTTATAAAATACAAATTGACCATCATGCAAACGCGCGTGCCGTGTGATCTCATAAAGCAGCCACGCGCCTCGACAGAATGCGTGATTTATAATAATTATTTTATAATATGATTTAAAGAGGAAAGAACTTCATTTTGTTTATCCATCTCGACAACAGCTTTCCCATGACTTTTCCCATCGAAAAATAGAAAAATCCTGGGTATGAGGTTGCCATTTTGAAGGAAATATTTGCGTGCTGTACTGACTAGTTCAACGAGTTGTCTGCACTGTACAGTTACAGTGCGATTACTCGAACCAATTAAGGCCACCCCAAAAAATTTGTCACAAATTATTCAATCACTATGCAAGATAATTCTGATGTTATTTGTTGACACATTGACATTATATGTCGACGGTGAAATTTACTGAATCATCAATTTCCTGTTATTCTATTATTAAGATACTTGAATGTGATTGGATGATTTGTGAAAAATTTGTTTGGGTGGCCTTGGTTGGAGTAGTCGCACTGTAATCTTCATCGTGACCGAAAAGAAAATTTCCGCCATGCAAAACCACTAAAGTTCTATTTTTTTAATTGTCAATAATCAGTTATAAATGACTGGTTGATTGATCGATTGAGTGCTGGTTGATTGATTGATTAAATTATTGATTGACGTAGTGGCTGGCTGACCTATGCTTGATTAATTGATAGATCGACAAAACACAGCAAAAACACGAATTGTCATAGCATTATTTATACGTCACTTAAATGACGTCATCTATTTCCAGGAATATGGCCAATCACAGACGAGCAAAAATATCACGACAACGATCATTATAGCTTCTCTTTCGTTCACTTTCTTATGTTCCTTGGCTCATTTCACATCATGATGAGCCTTACCAACTGGTACAGCCCTGGAAGCAAGGTTTACGTCCCATCATGGGTATCAATATGGGCCAAAATGGGCTCATGTTGCATCTGCATGTGGGTTTACTTATGGACGCTTCTGGCGCCGCTATTTAAATCAGAGGAGCCACAACAACAAGAGAAAAGAGACCTGAGAAAGGAATTCTCGCAATCCTTAGACAGTTCGAAGTTAAATTCTTCAGTGAGAAAAGTTTCGGAGGCAAACTCAAATACAATTGCTAAAGAAGAAGGTCCAAATACCACAACGTCGCGTCCTTCGAGTATATTTGGTCGAGAAAACGATAGCAAGTCTCCGTTTTCCGTAAAAGAAACGCAAGGCGTACTTATTGCGCACGGAAGTATGAGCCGTAAAGGATCGATAAGGGAGGCCACGCCTGAGAATGGCAATAAGAAAGAAATGTTTAGACTGGAAGGGAAAGTAATGAAATTACAGGAAAAAATTGCTAAATTACAGACCAAAGTAGCTAATTTGCAAAGACTAGAAATGTAGTTGGTCTAAACGAAATGCATATTATTGAACATGTGATTATATTTCGAAAATCAGTTTTTCGGGCTTGACCCCGACGATTCGAGTTGAAGATCAGTGAACTGCCTTTTAAAAATGACCATTTCCCGCTCGTCCAACAAACGACAAAATTCAATTCATTTCGTCCGAGATGTAAACATGAGATTATGGGGGTAAACATTTTTTAAAACTAACTATAGCTATGGGGAGGGTGTAAGGATTTATCTACTGATTTATTCATCATTTTATAAGACAAATTTATCAAATGTATTATATATATAACTTTGAAAGGAAAACATTTTTGCAAAATCAAAAGCTGATGTTACACGCGACGATTTTTCGCGATACGGGGACAAGTCTAATACATGTTACACGAGCTGTTTTTTCAAGAAATATTTCTACGAATTCAACATGTTACACAGGACAATTTTTCGCGATTTCTGTAATGGCAACATCGATCGTCCCCAGCTCAGCTCCACCGCGCCATCTTGTTTGTTGACATCAGAACGGTCCCCGAAATGCATTCTGGATAGATGTTGCGACAAAGCTGTTACACGCATCGATTTGCTGAATATTCGTCATTTCGCATTGCGAGTTTTTGAAGTTGAATAAAAAACTCGCAACGTGTTGCCGTATCCGAAAATCTGTGTACGTGGCATGTCACACACATCAATTTTTTTGCGAAACGGCGTATCGCGAAAAATTGTCGCTGAAAATCGTTGCGTGTAACATCACCTTCAAGTTTTTTTATGTTTCACCAACCGGGGTAGGGAAGGAAGGGAAGTAGTTGGGTGGGGACATTTTTTACGTTCCACCGTGCAACTGAACTAGTAGTTTGCACTACTTGGTAAAGAACAAAATAAAACAATGGGTTTCTAGACTACCGGCCAACTATTACTGCATCGACTATTCTTTCACTAACCAGGGTAGGGAGCTGACAACTATGTAGACCTTCTATGGTAAGAATAGCTGGTAAAATTGCCTTATGTCGCCTCTGATTTCCCTATATTTTTTCTAAAATCGCACTAAGTAGTATTAAATAACGGCGACTTAAGGACCCGATCGCGAGGCAGGCCTATTTGTATTATCTATATTGGGCAGGGTTGGGGAACACATTACATGCAACACCGAAATAAAATTCAATTGTTTCATTCAATTTATTCATCAATGTTTAGACATTTTTATCAATTACAAGATTTTATTTATATTTAGACGATTGCAAAACGCTTTCATAGAAAATGAACTAAAATATCGATCACACGCCTATAATCACATTTAATTAAAATACTCATTTTAAAATTCATTAATCGAATTTGACCATTTTGAAATAAATACATTCTTATGTTGAACACTTGATTATTGATTCTAATAAGAAACTCAATTGAAACATTCTAATCGCCACTTGCATGAGGTTCATTGGAAGTTGCCATTTTGTGCTTCGACGGATGGCTACACTGCAAATACAACTAGTGAGTTACCTAAATAAACGAGACAAAACGGCTTAAAAGAGCGGGTGGTTTCATCAAAAAGTACCCCACGTAACGTGGTTGTACACTCAGTAGTTTGAGAAACTATCACTCGTTTTAGCAGTAAGTGTAGTATGTGTGTAGTATGTGTAGTATGTGTGTAGTATGTGTTTTTGCATGTGAGTAACTGTGGCTCCATTGATTTACAGTTATTTGAGTAACTAGACTACTACTAAATCGATTTTGCACTTTATAAATGTGGATCCATTGATCCATTGATTTACTCAGTTATTTTAGTAACTACTAATCAGTCGTTTTTGCAGTGAGTAACTGTGGATCCATTGATTTACTCAGATATTTGAGTAACCACTACTCAGTCGTTTTTGCAGTGAATAACTGTGGATGCATCGATTTACTCAGATATTTGAGTAACCACTACTCAGTCATTTTTGTGGTGAGTAACTGTGGATGCATTGATTTACTCAGTTATTTGAGTAACCACTACTCAGTCATTTTTGTGGTGAGTAACTGTGGATGCATCGATTTACTCAGATATTTGAGTAACTACTAATCAGTCGTTTTTGCAGTGAGTAACAGTGGATGCATCGATTTACTCGGTTATTTGAGTTACCACTACTCAGTCGTTTTTGCAGTGAGTAACTGTGGACACATTGATTTACTCAGATATTTGAGTAACCACTACTCAGACGTTTTTGCAGTGAGTAACTGTGGATGCATCGATTTACACAGTTATTTGAGTTACCCCTACTCAGTCGTTTTTGCACTAAATAACTGTGGATCCATTGATTTACACAGTTATTTGAGTAACCACTGCACTACTCAGTCGTTTTTGCAGTGAGTAACAGTGAATGCGTCGATTTGCTTAATTATTTGAGTTACAACTACTTAGTCGTTTTTGCAGTGAAACGTCCTAAACGTCAGTAAGTACAACTCTATATCGTTTAAGTAGCATATTGCATCTGCAAGCTACAAATGCCTATAACGTTTGAGCTCATGCAAATGGCGACGTGAAAGTTTAACTCGGATGGGCTGCCTGTGTTATGAGGTCACATGATATAGTATTTGGACCTCACACTTTTCAGTGTACACTGTAAGGTGGGCTCTTTTTTTCCAAATGACTCTACATAGATTTTCAATTAAAATAAATTCTTTTTTTCTAGAGTGTATGTTTTGTACATTATTATAACTTCTCGATGTAATTGGAAGGAAAGAGACCTTCTCTTCCTCTTAGCTTGCCCGTCCACCATCCTGATGAATCTACAAAGAAACAAGATATATATCAAGAGAACGGTTTGAAAATTAATGTCATGTGATAATGGTGATGATGATAATGCTTCTTCTAGCTGTGGATGATAATGAAGGTGGTGGTGATGATGTTGGTGGTGATGGTGGTGGTGGTGGTGATGGTGGTGATGATGATGGTGGTGGTGATGATGGTGGTTGTGGTGGTAATGATGGGGGTGGTGATGGTAATGATGATGGTGGTGGTGGTGGTGGTGGTGGTGGTGGTGGTGGCGGTGGTGGTGGTGGTGGTGGTAATGATGGTGGTAATGATGATGGTAGTGATGATGGTAGTGGTGGTGATGATGATGATGGTGCATGGTAGTGATGATGATGATAACGATGATGATAAAGATGGTTATGCTGATGATGATAATACTGCTGCGGTAAGCTGTGGATGATAATGGTGATGATGATGATGATGTCAATTATTATGATAATGATAATCATGATTATAATGATGGTTTTGGTAATGATTATAATGGTGATGATGATAATGCCGATGAAAATAGCCGTAAAGATTACAATGATGGCAATGTAAAATGATGATAATGATGGTGCATAACATTAGCGCAATTAATCGTAACATTAACGCAAAAAACCGTAACATCAACGAAACTAACCGTAACATTAACGCAACTAACCATTACATTACCGCAAGAAACCGTAACATCAACAAACCATTTCTATTTACAGTAGTGACATACCTTCTTTAACTATCTCAATGATCTCATCGGGTTGGAATGACCGTAACATCATCGCAACAAACAGTAAAATTAACGCAACTAACCGTAACATTAACGCAACTAACCGTAACATTAACACAACTAACCATAGCATTATCGCAACAAACCGTAACATCAACAAACCATTTCTATTTAAAGTAGTGATATACCTTCTTTAACTATTTCAATGATCTCATCAGGTTGGAATGACCGTAACATCATCGCAACAAACCGTAACATCAACGCAACTAACCGTAACATTAACACAACTAACCAAAGCATTATCGCAACAAACCGTAACATCAACAAACCATTTCTATTTAAAGTAGTGACATACCTTCCTTAACTATCTCAATGATCTCATCAGGTTGGAATGTCAACTCATCGACATCAGACGCATCGTATGCATACAGTGTTTTACACTTAGGTAGACTTGGCATTGGTTTTGGTGCTAGGCGTGGCTTAGACGGTGCAGGGGGCTTGCCACGTTTCTTCTTCGATGTTTCCCTTTGAACACTGCAAAATTTATCAAATCGAGGTTAAAAAACAACAATCATTTGGGACAGTCAGCACCAAATCGAAACATCATTTAGGATTGGTCTAAAAAAGAATAGAGTCTTCCCAAACAATTGCCCTAAACCGGGCTAACCAAACAATAACGGTACTGTATTAGGGGGCCAAGGAAAACGTAGCTTTCGACTGGTGCTGTATTACTGAATCATTTTCAAGGTGGTAGCACGAGAAAATCCAAAATAATAAAATAAAATAAAATTTGCTGACAAGTGCACTGCAAAATGCTTGAATGATGGTTGACTTAAAAGTCAGACATAAACCTATTCCAATAAACGTTGGTCATCATTATATCACAATTACACTATAATAATAACGCTTGAATATTATTTTCTTCTTAAATACTGGTATCTGCACCATTCAAGCGTAATTAAAACAATTCATTTGAAATTTAATGAGCTCCCAGAATTCCTATCGGTCTCAAATCAACCATTTCGAGATGAGCAACGTTCATTGAAATAGGTGTATACACCTCCCAAAAATCGTTGTCTCGGTTGATGGACGAATTAAACGACGAAAGGGATATATAATATAGTAGTATTTAGAGCCAAACAACGATTTCTGGATGGTGTATTCTCTACTAGGGTAGCTATTGTAATTCAAATCAAACAAATTGTAATTCAAATCAAACAAATTGTAATTCAAATCAAACAAATTGTAATTCAAATCAAACAAATTGTAATTCAAATCAAACAAATTGTAATTCAAATCAAAACAAATTGTAATTCAAATCAAACAAATTGTAATTCAAATCAAACAAATTGTAATTCAAATCAAACAAATTGTAATTCAAATCAAACAAATTGTTATTCAAATCAAACAAATTGTAATTCAAATCAAACAAATTGTAATTCAAATCAAACAAATTGTTATTCAAATCAAACAAATTGTAATTCAAATCAAACAAAGTTGAATTACAATATCTACCCCATGGTTATGCGAAAGTAGAGAATATAAAGAGATAAAGAAATAGAATAACAATGACAACCATTTTAACTATGAATACAGCTCAACCATAATACATATTGAAAATATGTTACTCTTAAAATGAAGTATCACCGAAAAATCAAGAACTGTTTTGAAAATCAATGTACATTACACACACGCGCGTGCAGTCTTTTGTGATGTAACTACTCATAGCCTGCGTTGCGGTCTGACGAAGGCATTTCCTTTTCTTTTGCTTGCGCGCAACTCCGCAAACAACCGCACGAAACGCACGCAATAATACTCCAGCTTCACAATATCTAGTACCGCTGTAGTATTTGACAAAAGGCGCAGTTGCGCAGCCTTAGCCACGATTCGTTCTAAAGATATTCATAAATTTCAAGCAAAGCACGAAAAAATACTACCGCTTAACAATAGAATACACATTTAAATTTACTACGAATCGAGGCTTTCCCTGTGCAAATACGCTTTTTATCAAATAGTACAGCGGTGCTAAATAACATGAAACTGGAGTATTTTGTACGCTGGTTTGAAAAGAGGATCACCTTTTTTGCGTTTATACTGTTTATACAGTTTAATACTGTCTTTAGTTTAACCCAAAATATGTCATCTTTCAAGGATTGAGAGAAAACCTTTTTTCTTTTTTGCTTAAGATGTTTAAATATTTTTTTAAGTCTTAAAAAAAATATTTTTTCACTTCGGTTTTATGGTTAAGACATTATGTTCATAGTTAAAATGGTCATCACGTGACCCACCCTTACAACAACGGTTAGTCTTGTTAAGATCAAAATTATATATTATATCTTTTTTAAAGCAAGTTCTTTGAGTTTTATGTTGGTTTAGTTGAACAAGGTCATTGGTTTATGATAGGTTTGAATGTGAGTTTACTTTTAAAATCAGTCATGAAATGTAAATTAATGTTTAAATTGATTTTTGTCAATCGATACCATTGATATTGCCACATACAAAACAAAAACAAACCAGGTAAAAAAAAAATCGATTAATCAAAAACAAAATAAAATATATGGCGTAAGGTCATAGACATTGTTATAAAATATTATCTGATTTTCTAAGTAAAAAAAATCGATTAATCAAAACCAAAATAAAGAAATAAGGCTTAAGCCTGGTTCACACTAGAGTACAAACACTAAAAGTGTGCAACATAAATACCACTAAATACTGCTAAATTATGCAAATTCTTTTGTTCTCTATTGTTTAATCAACACTATTTAGTGGTAAATAGTACAAAGTATTGCACACTTTTAGTGTTTGTACTCTAGCGACATAAGCATAAAACAACATACGCAGACTCGAATAGGTGTTAGAAAAGACAAGTGTGGCTAATGAGCAAAGCCCAACTAAAAGTCTGAGTATGTTGCATATGCTTATCGTCGCTAGTGTTAACCAAGCTTTAAAGTCATAGATATTGTAATCAAATATTGATTATTAAGTGAAAAATCGATTAAAAACAAAACAAACAGAATACAAACAAAATAAGGCTTAAAGTAAAATATTTTATGAAAAAATCATTAAAAAAGTCGGTTACTTTGTATGCGGCAAATGAAGCAAAGATAAAAATCAAGCTTTTGTCTGAATACCCATGATGCGCGCAATATCGATCTGTTACGATGAAAAGCATTACATCATCGTTTTAGGCATTCCAATCATATTTTTACCATGATGTAATTTATTTGTTTATGTAACGGTTCAATGATTATACCATTACATCATCGTTAACACATTCCGATCATATTTTCTTTCAAGCAAAATGATAGTTCTAACTGCATTTCTTTAAAAAAAAAATCTTTCAAAATTAAAACGGTTTCAGGACGCTTTGCCATATTCTACTACTCGGTGGAGTTGTTGGTAATATTGGACATAAACTATTTCACTCTTTTGCGAAAACGATTTTGCGCTGCTTATCTAGTTTTTTTTTGTCAACTAGTTCATTTTTGCAGTGTTTATGGTGCAAGAACAAAATCATCCAACTTTTAGCGCAAGATTATAGTTAAGCAAGATGCAAAGTTAAGTTTTCTTGTAGTACCACTTGCGCAATATGTTTTACTGATAAAAAGAGCTTTTTATCTTTTTGCAAATTTGTTGTCATCATCACCGGGAGAGTGAAGTCATGATACATTTGTAGCTTTCACGATAGCAATGCGGAGCAAAATTTACTTAGAAACTTAACAGTTTTAAACGACACGTTTTCACTACTCTCTCGCATGATTTGACTATGATTTGCGAATTTAATATACGAACGAATTTTGAAAATAAAAGCAAAATATGAGCATCTCGCGTAGCATCATGGGTATTAATGGGTTGCGAATGTTTTAATACTTTATTTATGATTGCAGTGTTTGAGGGTTACTCGTTTATCTTGTCAGTCGCTCACCTTTCGTCATAATCATCATCATCATTCTCCGTCTCATCAAAATCATCGAATTCATCTTCATCATAGCTAAAATAGTCATCTTCAGAGAAGTTGGTGTTATGATTGACGTCCTGGTACTTGGACCAATCAGAGTGTTCAGAATCTAGCGTCATGGCGTCGCTATCTTGAGAGCATTTACTGGGTGACCTGTCAGGGCCATGAATGGCGATACGTCTTAAATACGCCAATAATTCACCGCTGGCTGGCTCATTAGTGCTTCTCCTGTTCTTCTTGTCAGAATCTTGAGTTGCCGTTTTCCTTGGCGACGGCGTTTTCTTAGGGACGGGTGGGGCGGGTCTCTTGGTCGAGCGAGTGGAAGACAACGGGGGCAGAGTCGAAGCTGGAGCTAGCGTCGTCTCTAAAGGTGGTGGCGGTGCAGGCCAATTAGGGCTTTCAGGTGTACATACAGAACTAGATTTGCACTGGTCTACGGGATTAAGGGGGAGCGGTGGGACGGGAGTTTGGTGGACTTGCGCAGTGTGCTGTACGACCGTTCCTTTGAACTTGACCTTGTCGTGTTTGTTGTCGTCGGTCTTTCCATCGTGTTTATCTACCGGAAATGACGTCAATAGAAGTCCATTTCGTTCGACCGTGGAAGCTTGAGGACTTGTCGGTGAACTGGACACATGGACTACTTTAGAAGCAGTGGATACGCTTTTCTTTGGCCCTGAATTACTGCCATTTACAATGTACTTCCCGCTATTTTTAAGAATACCTTTCAACTGTGGTTGAGAAGGAATGGGCACTGGTTTCTTTGTTTGTTGATATGTGTCAGGTAGGTCGTAGACTTTTTGAATCGGCAAAGACTTTGGACGCGGTCTTCCCATGGACTTCTGTACAGACCCTGTAGTACGTGCTGCTAATAGATTGGTGAGGTTCTCCATGCTGACATAGTCATCATTATGGACATCAGTTTTCTTCTTAAGCGTGCCAGAGTTCATCCCTACTCTAGGAGAAGGTGGTTTGCTGCTATGCCGATATGGAGCCGGTATGTCATTGCCTTGTGACTCTGCTTCTGTGATAGCATCATATCGAGCCGTCGGTAAAGCAGCTAAAAGTTTTTTATTTCTAGGACTTGTCACTGCCAGACGATAACTTGCAGTACGATAGCCATGAGGAATTGAAGACTGTCGCCGCTCAGCTCCTTGTTGCTGTAAGGCGTTGAAGTAATCGGCGTTAGCTTTTCTATTCCGCTCAGCAGATAAGTCAAACTTTGTGTAGTAGTCGGCGTCGTCTACGTTGCATTCGTGCGCTGTTGCCGGTCGACGAGGGCGTTGCTGCTTCATTTGTCTGCGGTCTAACGTATCTGTAGAGTAGCTAGGCGCTGACATGTCAGGTCTGGTCTCCAGCCCTCGATTAGTAGGCCTGTAGATAGCGCTTTCATCGTGTTGATGGGGTAACTGCGAGGCTCTGTAGGGTAACCCATCGGGTCTTAAGAACTTATGGGCGATGGTTTGTTCCCGTGTATACAAAGCTGAATCCATTGCTCCATGTGGGATAACATCAATAGTCGACTTAGCTTTCCTTAACGTAGACACACCATCCTTAACCGGCAGCATTGGATATTGATGAACAATCTTCTCCTTAGCGCCGTAGACTGCACCAGTTCCTTGCTGAAGGTTGATATCAGGTGTTGACTTGTTCTTTCTCAGAGTATCCATTCCAAAATCAGTGCTGCACATTTTGTAAGTTACCGGAGGCTGTGGTACAGGTTCAATAGCTCTGTATTCCGAGAACCGTAAAGTATCAAGTCCTTTATTAGTAGATAGAGTATTGATTTCAGCGTACTCGGGACTGGCGTACTTCTGTGATCTTTGGAGCGTACCATAATTCTCCTGCCCCGGATGCAGTGTGGCCCGTACCGCTTCGAAATGTCTTTGAGCACGGTCTTTGTGGACTTGATCGCCTTCTCCAAATGATACAGACTTGACTCTTATTTTAACTTTGTCGACTGCTTTGCCGCTTCCAGCAGAATAGCTTACGCAGCCACGGTTCGGAATCCGAGGGACTTTCCCAAGGCCTGGGTTGGTTCGGTTAAATCTGTTCATAGATGTTATGTGGTTAGCAAAAGTAGGAAATGTTATATGTTAGATATGGACAGTAGAAAGAAAAGGAAATCTTCAAAATTACACCAAGTTTTAGAATGATTTTTAAACTTTTTTGGTATAAGAACAGCTTCTTAGAATGGCAGTCGGCTGGCAAGATATTGTTAAGCATTAAAAGAAAACTTCTCTTTTTACAGAAATAAATATGATAAAATCACAAGAAAAACCGAAAATGTAGTTAACGTCAATAAATGACATTCAGTAAATGATGTAGTTGTTCATTTCATTGGAAGAAGTAAACATTTTGATTGTTCTTAATTAATAAACTCACAAACATCCCTCGTAGACAAATGCAAGGATAACCTTTTTAAAAACGGAATCCCTAAAGTAGTTCAGGTTTTGCACACAAAGCCGCAGCTGAATCAAAAATACTCGCACATGGGGCCGAAGTTAGATACATATGGAAAACGTCTGCACGATATATAACAATAGTCCCCTGCGCCATCTTGAAAGGTAGCCGGGCCTTTACATCAAAGCGAAACGAAGGTTGAGCTTGCAATGATAGAGACACGTGAATAATTGTCCGGCAAGGTGTTAAAATGTCTCTATCATTGCAGGCTCAACGTTCGTCTCGCTTCGATGCAAAGGCCCGGCTACCTTTCAAGATGGCGCAGGGAACTATGAAGGGGACTATTCTCTTGTATGGTTTTGTAAATATTATCAACATTTTTCTGTAAAATTTGAAGTCTTCTTGAACAGTTAACAATATCCATCAGCCGACAATCATTCTAAGGCGCTTCCTTTACCGCGTGTTTATAAGTTTATTTGTTTTTATCTCCAGACCGTTTGTTGTAAAGGCAGGTCCCGTTTGGTTTATGGTTTAAACAATACCTGTAGTTTACATTTCCTCTTCTTTTTATTAAGTCACTGACGTTGATAAACGGAATTAGAGGTTTTAGTAAATTTTATAGGGACCTTTGAAATTTCCCTTGGTTTAAGCATTTAATAATTTTATGAAATTTAGAACATGATACTGGAGAGATTGTTTTGTATTGTTTTACCATTGCTATTTACTTCCCTCTGACAACGACTACTCTTTACTGTCTGTCTGTAAATAAGTTTGCGTGTCAGTTCGTTTGTTTATTAACTGTTTGTTGATCTAGTGGTTTGTTTATTAGTCTGTCTCTCGTGTTATGTTTGTTTGTTTATTTATTTGTCTGTCTGTCTGTCTGTTTGTTCGTTTATTTATTTGTATTTTGTTTGCTTTTCTTGTTTGTTAATTGTTCTTTCTTTCTTGTTTGTTTATTAGTATGTCTATGTTGTTATGTTTGTTTGTGCCTGTTTTGTTTGTCTGTCCGTCCGTCTGCTGTACGTTCGTTTATTCATTTGCATCAGTTTTGTTTGATTCTCTGTTCGTTTGTTTATTAACTGTTTTTTTAGGTTGTTACAGTGCTGCTAATTCAACCGGGGCCACCTCGAGTTTATTAGCCAACCACGTTTGAGCTTAAGAACAAAAGAACCAGACACAGACGATCCGTCAAGTCAATTCGCGCCTATAATTTGATTGGCTGATAAGGAGACAAAGTAGATATCTTTTGTTCTTAAGCTCAAACGTGATTGGTGGCCCCGGTTGAATTAGCAATAAGTGTTTCTCTGTTGTTGTGTTTGTTCATTTGTCTGTCTTTTTGTTTGCTGGTTTGTTCGTTGTTTTGGTATTGTTTAATAAGTAGCCTTCGTCTCCAAGGAAATACCCATCCTTTACGTAAGGTGATGCAGCGCGGAATGATTCACAAAGACAATCATTTTCGCAACGGCATTATGGCAAGGCACAACGTAACAGTTTTTCAGATTTCGCAAAAAATGTTATTATATGGATCACATTGAATAAAAACCTGACGTCGAAACGTTTTGGGTTTCAAGAATCAGTAGAGCATTTTATTCTTGAAAAACCATCTAAATAAAACGACGATCTGAACATTTTTGAATTCCGTCGTGCACATAATGCCGTTGCGAACTCATAAAACGTATTACTAAATATTACAACTCTATACACCCGATAATAAACATGCACTAATAATAATAAAAACAAACAACACAATATATCACTGAAAATTACTATATACACCATTCACTACAGACATACATACAAGAACACAAAACATTGAGGTAATGGCTGGAGCGATTTGTTTGCTGGACGAATCAATTCCAGCTCCAAGAATTAAGTCCCCTTGTGTTGAAGGTCAACATAAATGTTAAGGTAATGCCTGGGGCATTTTGATGGAAAGATTACTTCTACCAGCAAGAATATGTGTTGAGGTTGTGTTGACAGCCACTTATTTTGATCCATTATCCTGCATTTGTTTACTTCCAGTTCTCTTATTCTATTTCTCTTTTTTTTCTTCTATTTTCTTCTTCATCACCATCATCTTCTTGTATCCTTCTCCTTTTTGTTGTAGTTTTTCTTGACTGGTAATTCTTGTTTATATTGTTGTTCTTCTTCTATTTGTCCTTTTTTTCTCCGTCATTATCATCATCTTTTTCTTCTCCTTTATAATATAATATCATCATCATCGCAACCGTATCATCATCTTCACACTCATCATCTCCATTATCATAATCATTATCATTATCATATTCTTCTGACTCTTCAGTTTTCTTTTTCTTCAGGTTGTCTCTTGGCAAGTTTCCTACTTGGTATTTGTCTCGTCCCTTTCTTCACCTTAACATTCTTCTGGATTTAATTTTACTTACTTTGTCAGCTTAGTTTACCTACCTTCTATTTGGGCTTGCGTCTATTCCTCTTCTTCGCCTTAGTCCCTGATGGTGTTCTGTACCTGGTACGCTGACGCCAAGAAACTCTATATCCTGGGCATCCTCCTATCTTAGGTTTAGCACTCTCAGCACCCTTTTATTCTTTGTACTGCAATTCCTTATATTTTGTCTTCTGTCAATAAATGGCTGCACTTACCATTTAAGATAATACACCATGCCGATGAGACACAACAAGGCCGAACTAAATGTATAGACAGTTTTTGGTGTATTGGTGTACGTCTTTTTTTTTGTTCTTCATGTTGTTGTTATTTTTTTCTTCTTGTTGTTCTTTTTCTTGTTCTTTTTCGTCTTGTTCGTCTTGTTTTACTTCTTCTTGTTGTTCTTGTTGTTTTTCTTCTTGTTGTTCTTGTTGTTGTTCTTCTTGTTGTTCTTGTTGTTTTTCTTCTTGTTGTTCTTGTTGTTTTTCTTCTTGTTGTTCTTTTTTTTTTTTCTTCTTGTTGTTCTTATTATTTTTCTTCTTGTTGTTCTTGTTTTTCTTCTTCTTGTTATTCTTGTTGTTTTTCTTACACTTTCTCCTTCTCCCACTTTCACGTAGGACGGTATTCCTGGTAAGTTGTCTCCCCATGCTCGTCAATATCCTGAGCCATGTTACTCATACTTTTACCTGTACATTCTTTTTCTTATGACTGACATATACAGACCTTTGTGACAGTGGTGCTATAACTTTACCATTCTACCATTGTTCCGTTTTTCTTGTACCCATTTGTTCTTACCTTTCTTGCCCTCCTCATGTTTCTTTGTTAAAGTTTCTTAAGTGCTTTTTCGTATTTTATTTGCTTCTCTGCTTTGATGTACTCTTCAGCACATGAAGTTTTCTACCGTGCCATTTCGACTGTTTTTCCACTTCCATTTTTTGCTGTTGTCTTGCACGTCTGTGATGCACATTTTTAGCATTTCTTTTTAGTTGAATTTCGCTGCGTTTGGTTGTTCAAGTCGTCCTTGCTTTCCTCTGTTTTCCATTTACCCTCCTGCTTTTTTCGACAGTTTTGTTGTTCTCCATATTTCGGAGATACCGCAGGAAATGCAAACACTTTACCACACACGCACACATCTAAACAATAATTACACGACGTACACAAAGGAACAAGATAATTACAAAGTACCCCAAGAATGTTTAGAAAAGAGGCAAACGAGCCATAAAGCTGACGATGTGTGTGGTCTGACCTATAGATCACACTAAAGAGCCCTCTGTCTACGCTGTAGTTATGCCATGCCTTCATATAAAAGAAAAATCTAAACAAAAAGCCTAAAATTTGCATTACTTTTTGAACTTGATTCATTGCCGTATTGCTTTTCTGATTGTTGATGTTGTTTTCCTTTTTGTTTTGCCATTGCTTATATACTATTCTCATTTTCCGGTTTTCCAGACATTCTTGTTGTACAAAACTACCTAATCTAAACCCCAAAAACGAATATAATTTAAACGCATGCGCAGTACGTACCCACATACTCCTGAATCAGGTGTCTGCATAAAGGAAGCATCAACAGGTGCGTGTCCAGCCTTAGCCAAGTGATGTGCTCCTGCAGAGGGTAGATGAGGCTGCTTGGCTGACTGTCTGAATGCGTTGGAGGCACTACGAATGCGGTTGGATTGTTGTTGGGCTGCAAAGGATGGTGGGTCAGAAGGTGCGGATCGCTTGGGCTTGGCGGGACTGTTATGGGATACATGTGATGGTAAACGTCCTGGTCCTGGCAAGAAAACAATGGTAGTGATTATCTATTTAGTGAGTTTTCCCTGATAGACAAATTATTTAATTATCAAAACACCATTAAAAATTGAATAATATAGACCGAATCGAAATATGGCGACCAGCTATTGTTCTTGACTGGTTTGCCTCGTGTTCACGATGGAGCTCAATAGTTTTTGATGTATATATGAGAGGCTAACTAGGGGTTCCGGTTTATTGGAGTTTTATTTGTAGTTTTGGGTAAATTTGGGACCAAAAGATATGCCGGGTTTTGAAAGAAGTCCGTTTTTGATGTAACGATATAGAATGGGTCTACTGTAATCATATTGTCACGCTTCCCAAGCAGTTTGTTATGCACAATACGATTCTTACTTGTATCCTTGGGTAAGCCAGTGGCGATGCTGACATTCAAGGACTTTCCAGACGCCTTGAGCAAAGGGAACTCAGTATCTCCCTTGTTGAAGTTGATGGCTCGAGTACCACCACCACCCCATCCTTCCTTCTTGACGGTGAACGTCATGCTGAATCAAAACAGTGTCATCGTTATTGTAATGATGATGATTATGACAAAGGCGATAAAAGTGGTAGTGATGATGATATTGATAACGATGAAATAATTACGTTGTTGTGATATTTATGATTATGATGATTTATTTTTTGTTGATAATGGTGTTGATGATGATGGTGACAATGATGACAATGACGATATAATAATATAGTTGTAATAATGGTGATTATGATATCTACGATGTTGTGCATGATAATGATGGTGATGATGACGATGTTGATTGTAATAGTTATCATGATGATATTGATTATATTGTTGTTGATGATTATGATAATAGGCAATGGAATGAAATTTGTAACACCGTAACAAAAAGTTAACTTAACTTTACTGACGTTTCGAGCTTTTGCCCTTCGTCGGAGTAATCAGTGATAATAATCGAATAGACGAATGATAATGATGGTAATATTAATGATAACTATGATGTTGATTGTGATAGTTATGATGATGATAAAGATGATGTTAATAATGATGATGATGATAATGACGATGATGGTGATGATGATGATGATGATGATGTTAATAATGATGATGATGATAATGACGATGATGGTGATGATGATGATGAGGGTGATGATGATGTTGATCATGACGATGATGGTGATGATGATGTTAATAATGATGATGATGATAATGACGATTATGATGGTGATGATGATGGTGATGACGATGATGGTGATGGTGATGAGAGTGATGATGATGATGATGATGATGATGATGATGATGTTGATGGTGATGATGATGATAATGACGATTATGATGGTGATGATGATGGTGATGACGATGATGGTGATGATGATGAGGGTGATGATGATGATGATGATGATGATGATGATGATAATGATGATGATGGTGATGATGTTGATGATGATGATAATGATGATGATGATGATAATGATGATGACGATAATGATGATGATGATGATGATGTTGATGATAAAGCTCATTCTAGTACTAACCTTCCTGTTATTTCAATCCTCAGATCTCTACCAGTAGAATCTTTATATTTCGAAGCCAGTAGCGTCAAGAACTCTGTTTTAAAGACAGTCTCTAGCACACTGTCATACTCGGGAACATGAAGAGCTAGGAAATCATCCTGTAAATGACTGAAAAGACACATTTCGCGTTAATTTTGTGAAGATAGACGGCAGGTGGACATACAGACAGATACACTGCAAAAACGGCTGAGTAGATACAACTCAGTATATTGAGTTAATCATGCATTCAGGATGACACTTAGCCTGCGTCAAACAGACCCTTATTAGCGCTCGAAACGTCTCCCGCGCTAATAAGGGTCTGTTTACGCAGGCTAGATGACACTTTATAGTGAGTAAACCCAACTCATTATAAAGAGTAAACATAAATGTAGATGTGCCATTGAGTACAATGTACTCAATATATCGAGTTAAACCTCACTTTTACTCAATATAGAGTTGGGTTTACTCACTATTAAGTGACATTCTGAATGCATGATTAACTCAATATACTGAGTTGTATCTACTCAGCCGTTTTTGCAGTATATGCTCACTGACAGACAGAAAAACGACATGATAGAGATGAAGTTAGCGAGACTGAAAGAACAAACTGTCAGCAAACAGACAGCCAAAAGCAGACACAAAAAGCAATGAAGTTTACCACAGATATACAAACAAGTCGTGAAAACAACAACGCTAACAGTAACAACATATTCAAAACAAAAAGGGTCAAAGATAAATAAAACGACGATTAAATAAAGGATTGTCTTTTTAAAATATTACCTGAGAGAGACCGAAACAACAGTCTTGATGTCCAGTTTGCGCTTGACAACTTCATACACCCTGCCTTTCTCTGGTCCTTTCTTAACCTATTATAGCACAATAACTGTCAGTAACGAGAACTATCAATTTGAGACGACAAATACAACAAACAAACAAGACACACACACACACACACAAGTCAGACAGACACACACACAAACAAACGAGCAAAGAACCAAACAAACAAACGAAACAAGAAACAAACAAAGAGACAAACAAACGAACAAACAAACAAGCAAACAAAAAAACGAACGAACGACCAAACAAACAAACAAACGAACAAACAACCAACCAACCAACAAAGAGACAAACTACAACAACAAATCAGACTCAAGCGAGGTTTCCATATAACGATATTCACCTTTTCTCGTCCAATCAGATAAATATGCTTGCTAGATAAAAGAAGATCTCGTTTCGTTGCTTTAAAGCGGCGATCGTACTTGTTCACCGTGGCTGCGAACTCGATTCTCTCGCGCTTCTCTGAAAAGGAACAAAGACAAGTTCAATATTCTAATACTTACTACTAAATTGATAAACTATAGATAGACACAAGTGGATGTTTAAATGTAAAGTGTATGGATAGAATAGATTATACTGATATGAATGAATAAATATTTGAATGAAATAATGAATAAATGTTTGAATGAATGAATGAATGATAGAATGAATGGATGGATGAATGGATGGATGAATGTTTGAATGAATGACGGGAATGAATGAAATAATGAAATAATGAGAGAATGAATGGATGAATAACGAGTACGATCATGTATGATTTATCACATACCGACAAGACTTCTAAGTGCAGGGTTTTCATCATAACCAATATAGTCACCAACAAAGTTACGATTGATACTACCACGCCGCCTTTCTTTCTTGTTGAACAAGATATCCGAGGCTGAAATAAGAACAACGAAGGTAATTTACTAATAGTACTCTTCATCAATAGTCACAACCACAATTGCTATAAATAAGGTGTAGTGCTGTTACCTTGTTGCTTGAGTTCAGCGAAGTATTGTCTGTTTCTGTACTGTCTGTAGGCTTTCTGGATGCGGCGTGCATAACTATCGAACTTACGTTCTCTTAACTCCTCCAGTAAAAACAGCTGAAAATAACAGAACATTGCATGGTGTTAACAATGATATTGATATTGATATCATGACGACAGTGACGATGATGACAATAATGATAATGATGTTAACAATGCCGATTAATATTGACGATAATGATAATGATGGAATCAATAATATTTATAATGATGATAATGATAACGATAATAATAATAATAATGCTAATGTAATGATATTAATAATACAAATGAAAATCATGATAATGATGATTACGATAATGATAACGAAAATAATAATGCTGATAATGCTAATATGATGTTAATAATGCTACTGGTAATGAAGGTAATGATAATGATGAATATAATAATAATTATGACAAGGCTAATATAAATAATGATGACGATGATACAGATAATGACAATGATAGCCATCATGATAACGACATCAATAATAATAACAAGGATATGATTACCGATTCAGGAGCCTTGATGAATACTTTAGTCTTGCCCAGCTGCCATTGATCTCGTTCCATGTGGACAGCATTCATCAAGTGAGTGATTCCTTGTCTTACTTCACCCTGCCATTTTGGCCACGTTTCTGTTGTCAATATCGCATACCTACAGCAAATAACGTAAAATAAGGTACTTTCATTCATTAGTGTATCATACTAATTAATACTAATACTAATATATGAAAGCCCCCTTATTACTCGACAGGTGCAGCCGATGGTGTTATAAAAAGAGCTTGTTTCTTAGGCCCAGTTCAGACGTCCAACTTTTGCCGCGTCGAATCTAATTGCCTTTGGGTTCGTAGAGCGCTGTTTTTCTAGAAACTAGTAAAAGTATGTATACCAAACGAAACACATATCGTCTCCAGGGGCCGGTTGTACAAAGCCTGAATAGTGCTATCCACAGGATAAATCCTTATACAGCGGGAAAAAATCCATCGGATAAATCCTTATACAGCGGGAAAAAATCTATAAAAAACCTATGCAGGGGATAACGCTTATCCACGGATAACTTTATCCACACTTCGTACAACCGGCCCCTGGTACTTAACAAAAGAGCTGATATCTTATATGGTAGTTATCGGCCTTTCTTAGCCCACCCCCGTCAAATATCAAAACGAGAGTACACTATACCTTTGTAGAAACTTTCCAAAGGGTCGTCTGTATGCAAAGCCAGCTCTACGTACTCTAATATTCTCTTTAAGACCCAGGTATTCCACTTGATGTTTGCATCGATCAGCTTCCCAGTCATGTGCTCGCTTAGTCTCGTTTGGTTTAATACATCGAATGTAATGGGGTGTACACAACATCAGTCTGTCAACCAGGGTATTTGCTTGGGTCTAGAAGTAAAAAACGTTTAAGAATTACATTACGGCCACTTACCGGCATGCTTCGCGTTGTTTATTTTGATTTGGGTGTTATAATATATTCGTCAGTCGTATTACGAGAGAACAAATAAAAGAAAACGCTTAACAATCTAGTAAGAACGTAAAAATCACATCGTAAAAAATGTCAAAATGTCTGGCGATTTTCATGGTCCGTAAAATTCAGTCTTTCGCGCGGTGCACGCTGGTAAGTGACAAGTTCTTCAAAAAGGCATTAATAATTCAAGAAAAACTAACAAAAGAAATCATGACAGTTACCAGTGTTACAACTGCAGATAAAGATTTACCCTAATTTACCCCAATTCTTTTTTTTATTATAAAAGCATAAAATATAGGTTGTAGTTTCAAAGCCGTTTAAGAAACTGGCTTCTATTGCTTAAATAGAACACTTTTATAGAACACTCCTGCTCCTTTATATCCTAGGCTATTTTATTTGTACCTTGATTTTAGCACTAGCTGTTGTTGGTCTTCCTCGCTTGTCACTCTTGATGTCATCAGGGAATAATGCACGAATAAATGGACTGAAAACAACAACAATAGGTGAGCGTATTGTTTACAAGTGTGTATATTGCGATGTTAATTTGCCAACCATTTTCACAATCTTTGTTCTAATAACAATAGTTGGTTAACTTAGAAACTAGAGGGTTCTTGGTCTAGTATTTGTATTCATCATTTGTACATTTGTGTTCGTTCTCCTTAAGAGAAACGCTCGTTGCTTCACAAACCGTCAGATTTATATATTCTAAAGCAAGTAGAAAATAATCTTTGGTTCCCAGGGTAGCGGTTGGTTGGCAAAACCATAACAAACTATATCACTGTACGTCCATGTACGTATGCATGTTTTTCAAAAAAGACACATTAGACTTACTTGTCACTGCCTTGCATCAATTCAATCAAATCCTTGAACAGAATGTCTCGATTTCTCTCACAGAAACCATTAGCATCGTATGACACCTGTCAATCAATGTCAATAATATCAATCAATATCAAACATATCAATCAATGTCAATAACAGCAATCAATGTCCATAATATCAATCAATGTCAAACATACCAATCAATGTCAATAATATCAATCAATGTCAATAATATCAATCAATGTCAATAATATCAATCAATGTCAATAATATCAATCAATGTCAAACATATCAATCAATGTCAATAATAGCAATCAATGTCCATAATATCAATCAATGTCAAACATACCAATCAATGTCCATAATATCAATCAATGTAAATAATATCAATCAATGTCCATAATATCAGACAAGATTTCTCCTCACTAATCAACTGGCAAGATATATTTTTCAAAATAGTTGCCAATAAAAAACTTGTTAAATGGATGTTTTCCTTACCTTTCCTGCATAATGATGGATAATAAAACCTCCACCGCATGGCTGGAAGTGTTGATGGGTACCAACAGAGTTACTCAGTTTCTAAACAAGATACAACAACAGTGGTTAACTTAAAAACAAGTGGGAAAAAATATCATTAGCTATGAAATGAAGAATCTGGTAAAGTGCGTATGTGATTGTGCGTATTAGTATTTTTTTTTTTTTTCGTAAAATTCTTATATTCATAGATAAGTAGAAAAGTAAACATATAAATTCGTAAAATATGTATTGTTGTTGTAAGTCGTCGTGAATGTTTTTATTAATTTAGTCTATTAGAAATGTAAATAATATTAACGTACTGTAGTATCTCGTGTGTCACATTTATTGTGACATTCTTGAATTGTAAAAATGATGTATGTGTGTGTTCTTTATTAATTCTCAATAAAAAAAGGAAAAAAACCAGTGGTTAACTTATCAATGTTTTATTTCAGTACAGTAATACAGCACTTATAAAGCTGCGTTTTGGTTTGCCCCTTAATACAGTACCGCTATTGTTTGGTTAGGTTTAGGGAAATTGTTTGGAAAGACTGTATTGTTTTTTAAACCAATCCTAAACGATGTTTCGATTTGGTACTGAGTGTCCCTTTTTTACTACTGTTATTGTTGAAGTGTGACACCGAAGTTTGATTTCTTGTTTGTCAGCTGTCAATCAAAATACTGGGAACGAGTTTGACCGGGTGATCCCAAATGGCGCTTGATTGATCGATCACGGAATATAAACTTTAAGTAAAGAACAGTATTTTGAGTCGTAAGTCCCTTTAGCCGAGGCTAATCTTCCTGAGAGCCGACGGTGCTCATTTTACTCCCCTCTCTCCATCAGTGCTCTGTTTTACTGGTATTTAAAGCTACTTCCTTGCTATCCTTCCTTACCCTATTTGGTCCGTAAATCAAACGGTAAAATATCATTTTATTCTAGCAGTCTACTCACCTCTAGTAGTGTAGCATCGGCTCCTTCGCCTACTGCATGCATTGTAGCACACACATCATCCACAACACACATAACTCCTGGTGGACGCTGGAAAACAGATTAATGACAAGACTATAATAAGGCTGGCTACTTCCATTAATAGAGTTACAGAGCGAATCGAAAAACTGTGAGTTTTTTAGAAATTGTTTACTGTTTGTTGAACAACTCACAAACAACTCTAACTACAAAAGGTTTATCATACTACACATCAGTCAAACTTCTTGCAGTGATATAGTTGTTTCTGAGTTGTTCAAAGAACAATAAACGATATCTAAAATATTTCTGGATGCCCACGGTTTAATGATTTGCGCTGTAATATATATTACACTATGATGATAAATCATACCAAAAAACATTTATATGGGATTATCAAAGAACGATAAAAGTAAAGAAGACAATTAAGAGACTGAAAAAGATGGAATCGGAAGGGAAGGGTGAAATAAAAATATGAAACGTTGAAAAAGGGAAAGAAAGAAAATCAAAGGCAAAATCAAAAGAAGGCGAAAAAGTAAGAATGAGATATGGAAAGAAAAATAAAATGAAAAAAAGTAGAAAGAATAAAAAATGCTTTAACACTTGAGATAATTACCTTAGATTCAATCAAGTCACAGACAATCTTATTATTGAAGTAGTCTATTGGGGTCCAGTTGATTCCTTCCTCTACATACTCTTCTTGTTCTGCCTTCAGTGTCAACTCAATGAAGATTTGCTGCAGCTTCTCGTTGACAAAGTTGATACAGAATTGCTCAAAACCATTTTTCTGTCAATACATAAAAATATATTTGATATAATAATGATGATTTTAAGATATTGATGTCAATGAAGATGAAAATGATACAATATCATAATACTATCTAGCTTATAATTCTAAAGTAACCTAACTAACATTTATAGGAAAAGATGAGGAGGAAATACACCAAACAAAATGGTAAAAAATGATTATCACTTGATAATAGTTATTGTAAGTGATATATTATAATGGAAGTATGATGTCAACAACATTAAAAATTTGGTAAAAACGTAATATAGTATGTGTTTAATGTATTTGCTAGTTTAAAGTCAAAATCAAATTGTAATTCGCAATTTTCTTGTCATGATGCAAATACTATCACAGACTGTAAAGGAATGCATGAAATAATTTCTCATTAGAGGTTATATTTTATACCATTGAACACAGAGTTTCAACCATTTACTTATTAACTAGTAAGTACATACCTGGAAGATCTCAAAACCATAAATATCAAGGACACCAATGGACAGTTCCTCTACATCTTTCTGTATGGCTTTATTAACAGACTAAAATAGGGAATAAATCGATCATGATTATGAAATTAGCCTGCTAGGTCTATTATGTATATAAGCAGCTAGTGGTGGATCCAGCACAATTTCAGAGGGGTGGCATCACATATTCTTTCTTGGTTCTTAACTTATCCACAATTTCTTTCATTTCTTAAATGAGCAGGCCGGTAATTAAGTACCTACCACATTAACCCAGCCAAGATTCACCATTGAGTTATATTAATGAAATGACAATGATCGTTGAGGGTGTCAAGTTGATCAGTACTTTTTCTAACTGTCCTGTGTTTACCAAATAAAGTTTGTATCGCCAAATAAAGTTACCTTATCTTATCATGTATGGTAAATTATTATGATGTATATAATTAAAGGTTTACCTGCACAAGGAAGTCAAAGAGTCTTGAATACAAAGCTTTTGCAAGTGCATCTCTGGTATAGCTGGCCTGTTATGGTGGAAATTAAACCAACATATATGTCAATGTATGAATGTAGTAAAAAGATGATTGCCAGAATAAATGAATGAATGAATGAATATTAAAATACATGAATAAATTTATAAATAAATAAATAAATAAATTGATGAATGAATGAATGAATAAATGGTGTATGAACAAATACATTTAATGCATGAATGGTGGATGAATGAAAAAATGAATTGCCAGAATAAATGAATGAATGAATATTAAATTACATGAATAAATAAATAAATAAATGAATGAATTGACGAAAGAATTAATGAATGAATGGTGTATTCATGAATGAATACATTTATTGAATGAATGGTGGAACAAATGAAAAAATGTATTCATGAGCACATGCATAAATGAGATAATGAATGACTGAATCAATAAATAGATCATTGAATGAATGGATGGATGGATACAATGTAAATGCAGTACATTTACCTGTTCAACGTTCAGTTTCATGTTGATAACTTCAGATTTACCGCCCCATTTACTGTCCATAATACGACTGCAATTAAACCACATTCATTAACATCACAGTTTAATCATTACAAAAAATGAAATTTCATGATTGCTCAACTATGTTTCTTTGAACGGACAGATTCAATACCTAGTCAGTTTTTCCTTGAGTCGATCTGGCTGAACTTCAAATAAATATCCAGGGTATTGCAGAACTGTGAAAAGAATATTAAGATGGTTGGTGTGATGCCAAGTGATAGCAAATGTACTCAACTTAATCAAATGCAAAAATGTAGATAATAACAAGTGTTCCTTTAGATATTGTAATCTCCGAGTCACTGGGTTTTAGCTAGATGAGCTCTATTAACTCAGATTTGACTGTGTCAGCCTGGTCGACAGACACTCCAGTGGCTTTTTGTGGGCCTTGAAATCATGACTTTCTTTGTGGTGGCAGTATTATCAGCTCTTAGCAGTATTAGCCAAGAAACAGTGTGTCTGTGAGAGTCCCAATAGCCTAAGTGTTGCTGCACTGGAGTGCTTTGCAATTTTTTTCATGGTTTAAATAATGGTATACTGTCAGACTTACATTCTTCGTCAGCAGGAGTAGCATAATTTCCATCTTCACTAAATGAGATATTGCCAAGATGTAAAACACCAGAAACTAGAGCTAAACAATCAGCTTGATTCTCATCACTTATACCTATAACACCCATAGCTTTCTACAAGATAACAATAACAACATATTGTCATTTCATTTTCATCCATTTATTTACATCCCATTTCTTTTTTATATCCTATTTCTTTTCATCCATTTTTTCCATCCATTTATTTTCATCTCATTTATTTTCATCCATTTATTTTCATCTCATTTCTTTTTATCCCATTTCTTTTCATCCCATTTCTTTTCATCCCATCTATTTTCATCCAATTTATTTTCATCCAATTTATTTGTATCCCATTTCCTTTCATCCCATTTCCTTTTATCCCATCTATTTTCATCCAATTTATTTTCATCCAATTTATTTGTATCCCATTTCCTTTCATCCCATTTCCTTTCATCCCATCTATTTTCATCACATTTATTTTCATCCCATTTATTTGTATCCCATTTCCTTTCATCCCATTTCTTTTCATCTCATTTCGTTTTGATTCATTTATTTTCATCCCATTTATTGAAATTCGCAATTTGTTGGTTGCAAAGTAACAATTTAAGCTCCAACAGACTTGAATAAGACTTACTCTAGTTTCTTCATATTCTTTCACATCATCTACGCCATCAACAGTATAAGTCCCACTTTGATTCAGATAGTAATAATACGACGGATCTGTTAAACCAAATTTTTCTGTGGCAAACAAAAACAGATGATGAACAATTAACTAAACAATTTAAACAATTTTGGCTTCAGACACATGGTTGCATAGTGTGCCTCACTACCATTATCATTGAAGAGCAACCCCTAAAAGTTTGATGTCTTGTTTGCAAATAAAAACAGTAAATAATTTTGGCTTTGGATACATGGCTGCAAATTAAGTGCACAGGCTTTATTACCATTTGATGTCTTGATTGCAAACTAGCATTTTGCTGACTGTCAATCACACTACTAGGAGGGTCAAAACATGGTATGTTGGTTCTCTGTTCCCCTCCGTAACACTTGACATTTGTTATTGTGACCAAGATACATATGTTTGTATATGATACCTACCAGTACTATACAGGAACATGAGAGTTAACAAATGTCAAGTGTTACAGAGGGGAACAGAGAACCAAAATACTGTGTTTTGACCTAGGAACAAGTTTGACAGGGTGATCCAAAATAGTTCTATATTGCCTGTGAATCAGTTGTACCCATACCTTTGTCTTCTTTTAAAGCTCCTTGAAGTATTTGATAGAAGATATGGAAGTTTCTTTCTGTAGGGTTCTGTGTCACCACTCTTGACTATCAAAAACATAAAATATTGTTATTGTTATTTTATAAATAATAAAAAATAATATACTTTCTTTTCCCATTTTATCCAACCTTCGACAATTGTGAGACAAATCAATAACACTATTTATTACCGGTTATTTCCATTTACAGTGTTCAGATTTATCTAAGAGATTAATATCGCCCTGCACTACTTTGTTCGGCTGCGTATCAAGCGTGGCCTTCCTTGAGGTGTAGTGGCTAACACATGGGACTAGATCAAGGCTGCACTGTTGGGTTCAATTCCTGCCAAGGGCATATTATATTTTTCTCATGTATCTGTATTTCACTTTATTTTATACACCAAACGCATTTCAATTCATTATCCTAATATATAGTTAGAAAAATTGTAGGCTTACCTTTTCAAGGAGAAAATTTGAGATTTTTCCACCATCAGGTTGTCCTCCTCTAGTGAATTGAATCTCTACATATTTACCAAACCTACTGGAGTTATTGTTCCTAACAGTCTTGGCATTACCAAAGGCTTCCAGTAAAGGATTGGACTCCAAGATAACATCTTTCACTTTCTGGGAAATTAATGGAATGAAATCTTTTTTAGAATAGATTGAATTAATAAATGATTATGATGATGGTGGTGGTGGTAATGATGATTATGATGATGGTGATGGTGGTGGTGGTAATGATGATTATGATGATGGTGGTGGTGGTAATGATGATTTTGATGATGGTGGTAGCCTGCGTAGCTGGCCCTGGGGGTGGGGAGAGGGGGAAAAGGGGACGGAGGGGAGGGGGATGGGAAGAGGAAGCGAAGAAGGGAGGGCCTGCAGCGAAGACCCTTGATTTTCCATTACGCCCTCTTCCTAGCACTGTTTGTTGTCTGGTTTAGCTGTCATAATTGTCACCTAGTGTTTCCTAACATAAAAACTTTGTATTTCAAAATATATTACTATTATATGTGTGTCCCAAATTTTCACAATCAAAATTATCATTATAAACTTGTCTAATAAAGTTCCAAAGCTCAAAACTCAAAAGAAATGAGCGTGGTCAAGTAAACAATGCAGCATATCTTGCTTTATTCAGTCAGAAAGCGTATTCACCTTAACCAATGTGAAATAAACCAAAAATATTTATCAGTTTTTAATTTGAACTTCTGATGCCAAGGTCTCGCTTTTAGATATATTATAGATCGAAATTTCTTGATCTCACTTGCCTGAAATAGCCGTTTGTAATTTAATAGAGCTACTCGTTACAGCTCAAGCTACCGTTGGTCTGTTCAATATTGACATGTCACAATATAGCTAAAAACAGCCAATGAGATTTCACCTGGTCGCTCTCGACCAATGGGAATTTCGCGCACGGAATCCGTGCACAAAATTATGGAAAATCAAGGGTCTTCGCTGCAGGCCCTCCCTTCTTCCCTTCCTCGCCCCAATCCCCCTCCCCTCCCCACCGCTCCTTTCTCCCTAGGGCCGAGCTACGCAGGCTATGATGGTGGTGGTGGTGGTGGTAATGATGATTATGATGATGGTGGTGGTGGTGGTGGTAGTGGTGGTAATAATGATGATTATGATGATGATGGTGGTGGTGGTGGTGGTGGTAATGATGATTATGATGGTGGTGGTGGTGGTAGAAATGATGATTATGATGATGGTGGTGGTGGTGGTGGTAATAATGATGATTATGATGGTGGTGGTAATAATGATGATTATGATGATGGTGGTGGTGGTGGTGGTGGTGGTGGTAATAATGATGATTATGTTGATGGTGGTGGTGGTTTATGATGATGGTGGTGGTGGTGGTGGTAATAATGATGATTATGATGATGGTGGTGATGGTGGTGGTAATAATGATGATTATGATGATGGTGGGGGTGGTGGTAATGATGATTATGATGATGGTGGTGGTGGTGGTGGTAATAATGATGATTTTGATGATGATGGTGGTGGTGGTGGTGGTGGTAATAATGATGATTTTGATGATGGTGGTGGTGGTGGTGGTAATGATGATTTTGATGATGGTGCTGGTGGTGGTGGTAATGATGATTTTGATGATGGTGGTGGTGGTGGTAGTGGTGGTGGTGGTAATAATGATGATTTTGATGATGGTGGTGGTGGTGGTGGTAATAATGATGATTTTGATGATGGTGGTGGTGGTAATGATGATTTTGATGATGGTGGTGGTGGTGGTGGTGGTGGTGGTGGTGGTGGTGGTGGTGGTAATGATGATTTTGATGATGGTGCTGGTGGTGGTAATAATGATGATTTTGATGATGGTGGTGGTGGTAATGATGATTTTGATGATGGTGGTGGTGGTGGTGGTGGTGGTGGTGGTGGTGGTGGTGGTGGTAATGATGATTTTGATGATGGTGGTGGTGGTGGTGGTAATGATGATTTTGATGATGGTGCTGGTGGTGGTGGTAATGATGATTTTGATGATGGTGGTGGTGGTGGTAGTGGTGGTGGTGGTAATAATGATGATTTTGATGATGGTGGTGGTGGTGGTGGTAATAATGATGATTTTGATGATGGTGGTGGTGGTAATGATGATTTTGATGATGGTGGTGGTGGTGGTGGTGGTGGTAATGATGATTTTGATGATGGTGCTGGTGGTGGTAATAATGATGATTTTGATGATGGTGGTGGTGGTAATGATGATTTTGATGATGGTGGTGGTGGTGGTGGTGGTGGTGGTGGTGGTGGTGGTAATGATGATTTTGATGATGGTGCTGGTGGTGGTGGTAATGATGATTTTGATGATGGTGGTGGTGGTGGTAGTGGTGGTGGTGGTGGTAATGATGATTTTGATGATGGTGGTTGTGATGATGACATTGCATGTACCTGGACGTTCTGTCCTCCACCTGAAACCTTAGCAATATAGGCCATGATGAACTTTGCACAGACAGTCTTACCAGCGCCACTCTCACCACTGTAGAAACAATGACAGAAACCCTTAGTTTAGCATAAGTGATCGATCACAAGCTGTTTTATGTGAATATTAGATGTTATCTATTTATTTAGAGGATTTCACCGAGAGCAAATGCAAACTGTGTACAAACATTGAATACAAAGTAGGGGGGGAACTACAATTGTAAACGGTGAGGGAACACGCTAACGGACTTGTGGTCCCAACGAGGCGTGGCCCTATATTATTATGGTATACAGAACATCAAAATGGTGACTACCCAAACATATTTCAAAATAGATATTTTTTGAGATCAAACAAAATCTTGTACAGGGTTCTCACAGAATAAGATGTTTCTTATTCAATCATGCTCTATTCCATTCACATAAATCATAATGAAAATAAGTAGCTTTTAAAGCAAAAACATCAAACATTCTATTGTTCATATTGTCAATCATGATTGGATAATTATGTTTTGCTGGCCCCGGTTTCAGTAGTGGCACTGTACTAACATTACTATTGTGTTTGACTGATTAGCCTCTCATACATGTGAAAACTCTATTGTGTTCTGGTGTGAACACTAGGCTAGCCAGTCAAGAATATTAACAGGTTGTCTTATTTCAATTCAGTCCATGACACTCTATTTCTGAGAGAATTTGTCACTTGTAAAGTCTTTAAGAGCTACTGTCAAGTCATAAATCATGGATCCTTATTTTAGTTCTGTTTGAGTTATTGCCTTAATTACAATTAGGCTTTATAGTCTCAATTGGAAATTGGTGAACAGGTTACTGGGAAAGCCAACAAAGTGTTCAGGCAGTCACTGCAGAAGGTAGTGATTTCACTAGCCTTTTGACCAATGCCCAATCAAGACTTCAGTATGGGAGACGGGAGATTAGAAAACTGATTTATTGGTAATTTCTTTAGTTTTTCTTCAATTAGTAGGGCACTTGTGCCTGGCTAGAGTAGATGATTGACACATTAAAAAGTGATTTATATACTTTAATTTCCTCATTTTTCCAGTAATTTCTACAATCTCCCTGTCTTTTTTGAACCATGTTTCTCCCTCCTTCCAGATTTGTTCCTTTCCCCTCAATGCAGACACATATAAAAGTATAAAAGTAAGTTATATCATTCCATACCTGATGATAACACATTGGTTTTCACAGTCTATCAACATGTTTCTGTACATGTTATCAGTCAGTGCGTAGATATGGGGTGGGTTTTCATATGACGCCTGGAAACAAATAAAGATATGGATGTTAATAAAGTGTAGCTTGTAGTTATTGAAAAAAATTGATTGACCATGGTATAAAATGATACAAAGTCATGTATATATTTTTAATCATTATTGTGATATTATTATGACACTATTTTATCATTATTTAAAATATTACATAGGTTTTATTCAAAAATTTTTATTCAACATCATAAGAACGTGCAATTTCACTTTTATATTTCATTTATTTAAATAAGGAAAAAGTAATTAATTTTCAAACACGGACTTTTGGTAATCTTTCAAATTCACCCTCTTCCTTTTTCCCTCAGTTCAGGAAGTGAAATAAGAACCAGTATTTACCTCAAAATCACGCAATTATACAATTATACACATGTGCTTAAACACTTACCGCTCCTTGATACATGTCAACCTCTTTGTCTGTGAAGTAGGGCATTTGTTTAAATGGGTTGACTGATATTAGTACAGGGCCAATGTATGTCTAATAGACTATCAAGGAAACTACATAATTTACTCAAACATACACAGTTTCTCAGATAACAAAACAACAATTTAATAATAATTATTTGCCTAGTACCATTTATCATTATAATACCTAAACCTTATTATATAATTTATAATCTAACTCATTAATAATTCATGAGAAATTGACAAAAGAAATCATAGCCGTGAAGAAGGTTGTATATAATATTATAGATGCAAAATTGTTTGATTTGCATAAATTTTAACTTTAATCTTCCCAGAAAGATTTACTTGTATCTTGACAATTTTAGTAAAAATATGAAAGTGCTAACGTTGGAGTTTCATAAGTACTATACAATATTTGTGTCTCATTTGTATGAGATATACAACATATATTCTTACAGATCATCTGCTCATATTGTTTATATATTACTTACATGTAAATAAATGCACAAGAAATTTACAAAAGCAATCATAACCGTGACCGGTGCTGTAAATCTGATACAACATGAGTGTTAAAAATATCAACATGTTCTTGTTTGCATAAGTTTTAACTTAAAATTTCTTGACAAGAAAGTTTAGATAAAAATGAAAGGATCGACTGACCTAGAGGTTTCATAAGTCAATTACAACAAATGCATCCATGTTGTATTAGGTATACAATTACACACCTTTGACTTGGTATTGTTCATTTTCTGTTATTATTGGTATATTAATAACCATTAAATGGATTAAAAATTAATCGAACATTAGATATTTTAACAGGGCTGCAAATAAGCGCCAGTCATCGGACAAATGTCCGATAAAAAGCGGAATTTGACTGGTAAATGACCGCTTCTGGTCGGACATTTGACCAATCAAATTTCGCTTAAAATAGTATGAATAAGGTATTTCTTTCTTTCTTTTTTATTATGTTCACTTAAAATTAATATTTTTGTCCGACCAGACTGGGTTTTGACAGGTCAAACTTGCCCCTGGCCTGACAAATGACCGGCTTATAGAAAAAATTATTTGCAGCCCTGTTTTAATAAGATTTCAAGTCATATGGCCCATCATTAGGACAAATGAGGAAGTCACTAAATACTTTGTGATTAAATTTATATTATTTACCATATAGTAATTTTGCTTGAAGAATAAAAAAAAAATTACTGATTTTTTTTTTGTTTTATTAAAATTTGCAATAAAATTTATGAAAATTTTGCTGCATTCATTGATTTAATATTATCAATTTGAATAATTTAAATATTTAATAACAAATGACATTGATAGTTTCTTTAGTAATTTTTACATTAAAACTTAGCTGAAACCAAATTACCAAATATATAAAAAATAACAGAATTAAGCAACAATTTAACGATTTGCAAATATGGTAAACGATAGAAAAACTTCCGCCATAAGAAAGTTGAGGTTTTTGAGGAACGCCTACAATAGCAGACATAACAAACTTTTACCTAAACTTATTACACCTCTTTACATAACATTTCAATGAGAAATTGATATTTTTGTCTTAATAATATCTTAAATTTGACAAATAATTTTTGACCTTGAGGTGGTTTTCGGAAATTGGGTTTTGGAACTGGGGATATTCGAACTCGAAGGAAAGCCATTTGGAGGTTGTACTCGACCAATTTGCGGATTGTTTGGGTGAATTTAATATTTCCCAGCAAAATTGGAAGTCAAAGTAGATTTTTTTCTACTTTTAACCAGGAAAAAAACTTGTATTTAATCAATGTGAAATAACGGAAATACGAAAAGCGAAACTTTTGGTTGAGGTTTTACGGAAAGCATTGGAATCCACACTTTCACAACATCAACAAATAACTCGATTGTAAAGATAAAATATATTAAACTACTATAATATTGAAGGATACAAATATCAAATCGTCCAAATATCTTTTCTTGAGATTTTCAACAATGGCCGCCTCTTGTATTTTTGGCAAGAGCACCATGTCTTCAACTCCGCTGGATTTAACATTGCCTTTGCTTTGCCAATGGTAGCTGGACGCTTGTGGCTGGAAGAAAAATCACTTTTCTTGAGTCTTCGCCGTTTAAAAGTTACATAAAGTGAGCTCAACTTACCATGATTGGGCAGAGAAGTGTAGAGGACGCAGTAAAGTAGTTACTTAGTTATTATTTTTGTTGTTATAAGGAAATTTCGAGCATAATTCTTGTTCTCCTACTCATTTCAGCAAAGCGGCGGTCAAACTGTTTTCATTTGCCAAAACCGAATCCCGAACTTACAATTTCACAACTAATCGATTTACGCTCGGCTGCCGATCGATAAAAACACTACGGTCTGATTGGTTTATTTTTCTCAAGCCGACCAATCACGATGCCGTTCGTCATTTCGTGGTTGTTCTCGGATGGCTTGTTGCTAAAAATAGCGATGACTTTATCGCGATGGTGATGAATGGACAAGCGAATGCAAATGGGAGCTGAGTTTTGCTTTTATTCTAAAAATCATACCCCACTGCTTTTCGAGCTCCATATTCAATCAAACAAATAAAAATCTTCAAAAATCTCTCATTCAAACGAATTATATAAATTATGTGCGAAATGCGTCAACTTTAAACCAATTTGGGATATTTAGAGGGTATTTTACAGGTCCTCAGTTTTTCTCGTTTGTGGAATTCAACTATACGTGATACCCAAGCTGCATATTAATGAGCATTCTTTTGCGGTGAGGTAATGCTGTATATAATGATTTGGCAACAGGTGCTTGGGGTTTAAACTAGCACTTAGAGAGTTGCCATGAACAACGAAAACAAAAAACGACGCAGAAAGTTCTATTTCTGATTTACTCTTTTTGTATCAATTATTTCTTTGAGGGCTTGTACATGCTACGAATTAAAAGAAGTGTACAATCATATGTTCATTCGACTATATACATTTACTGGAACTTTCTTGAATTGAGGTTAATATCTAGTCATATGTTTTGGATATTGGATGTTGGATCGATTTCGCAATATGTCAAAAAAATTAAAACTTTTTTTTATTAAAATCATGATATAATGGACTATATATAACTACAGAACTCCGACAGTGTTGCAATCACATTTTGAATAGTAATTTGTGAGAAGAGCTTTAGGAGGGAATATTCATGACTGGTGGACGTCTACTGTCATTAACTGACGAAAAGACTAGCAAATTTTTCGTTTTCTTTTTTTCTGTAGTTTAATTTTTGCCTTTTTCTCTCAGTTTTTCCTTTATTTCGCTATCTTTCCCCCTTTTGATTATTCCGGTTTCAGTTGCTTTCTTTCTACTATTAATTCGATCCGTTTACTTATCATTGATTAAAACTTTCATTTATCACATTCGGCATTCGTTCCGTGCATTTATTCATTCTCATTCAATTTTTCCGATTCTCAGTCTTCTGTTTTCTTCCTAGATCCTTTTTTCCTTACTTCAGTTTCAACACGTTCTCAGCTTCTATTTTGTCTGTCTCTTTCTTAATTTATTTAAATTTATTTTTACTATTTCGATTCGGTCCTTAATTTGAATTCTACTTTTTTTAATTTCTATAGCTACCTTTTTGACCCATTATTTTTTTCACCTCTATATAATTATTCTTAATTTGTTTTTCATTATCATTCCTCTTTGTATATGCACAATTATTCTCCCACTTGAAGATGAGGTAGATTTATTCAGTTACTGTTGGTTTGTAGGTGATTTATAGTTTGTTTCATTCATTATATAATTACCATGAATACTTGCCTTCTGTTCAGGATATAGAAAAGCGGCAAGGAGGACAACAATCACAGTTTTTTTATGCGGGTGAACACAAATGATGGCACATGGCCTTGCTAATATGATTTACACCATATGCAAACCAGGGGGTTCTCGATTTTAGATTTAGTTCAAGATATAGAAATACTTGTAACCTCAGCGTAGCCAATAACTCATAATGTTCTTTTGTTTAACCTAAGTAAAACCTGAGCTGTGGACATCTGTGATAGTAATAGTGAAATGTGTTCCTTTTTACGTTAGAAGGAGGAATCACCATAGGAATATTACATGCAGAAGAAATAACGGGAAAATGCCCCAAAACGAAGGAAGTGGACCCTGGGAACGAGATAGGTTGTCTCGGTTGCCGGAGAAATGACTAAAAAAAAAAGAGTTTAAGAAATTTCGACATTTAATTTCACCTTTAATAATGAGGTTTTGAAAAACGTTGAAGCACAACAAATTGTAATTAAGACCGCAGAAGTACGTATCAGAACTAAAATTACCCTTACTTACATGATCAGCTTTAAGTGTTAAGGCCTGGGTATTCAAGATGGCGTCAATAAAGTAAGAGGGGGTGGTCTATCTCATCTCTTTTTTTAAGGTATCAAAATAAAACATTGACATACCAAGCATAAACACAAAATAAACAATTTATTATTCTGGTTGTCATGGATACAGGTAATGTGACCTTCGAACCCTCATTTGAAGAAATTTCATAAAACGGTTGCGGGAGAGTAGTAGACTTTTTTTTATTAAGGACATATTCTTCTGTAAATAGATTAAGCATAGTGATCATCATCTGGTTCCAACTAGAATGCTTGGAAATTATCTTTATATAAGATATTATTAATTTATTATATATATTTTAAGATATTATTACCTTAATTAGGGTTGTGGCTTATTAGTCGGGCCTTCGTTTTACCTTTTAACCTATCTATCTGTCACGTCGCGTATAGTCCCCCATGATGCTTTGGGAACGAACACAGGAAGCCCAAAGTAGAATTGTTTAGCCTCCTGTGTTGATTTTATGACTAGCCCGACTTCACGCTCATAGAGCGTCTAGTTTTGACATGTTTTCAAGTTGGACCCAGGAAGAATGTAATACGACTAAATAATTTCCATAAAAACGTCTGCCAAATTACTGATATGTTCTACCAGAAGCTTTTCCAAAATTCATTAAAATCAGGGTTCAAAGGTCATATTACTTATCACCACGGCAACTGTAAACTTAAAATATCACTATTATGTGTCCGTTTCATATGTTAAATTTTCCATAACATATCTTACAACTAAGACAAGATAGACCACCCCCTCCTATTTTAAGGCTAGCATGTCAAGACCCAGGCCTTAACATGCCTGAGAAATTAATAGTAGAAACTCAGGAATACCCCTTAGATTTTGGAATATATTCTTATTATTTTTTTATTATTTTGAAAAACTTTAAAACAAAGAAAGTTGTAAGAAGCCGGTAAAATTATCATTACTTGAGCTGTTTTAATAGAAGAAATGCCGCACCAACGAAAAGATACTCTTTAGATTGTGAAAAATACATATAATTTGTTCAACTTTTGACATTATATTTCAATAATTAATTTTAAGTTTTTAATTACTAATGAAGGAGTTATCTTTAGCTGAAGAACCGCACAAAAGCTCAGCATTACCCCTTTCTATCTATAGATATATAGAGAGAGGCATTTGGCTGGGATTTACATGAAGTTGTGCATGCCTTTACCGCACAAATCTCAAACTTGAATCAGAAAATATATTAATCATTTTTTGTTTTATGTTAGTTAAGAAAATATGATAAGAAGAAATATGAAGAAAACAAAAGAAAAAGGAAACATTATAAAAAATAAAATAAAAGAACAGTGATGGTCCGACCTCCAAAACATTGCATGGCACACCCGGATATTAGATACAGAAATAAAATAAAAAAGGGAAAAAAAGAATAAAAAATGGGACGATTCCTCGGAGACATTTTAAAAAGCTGAAGCATGGAATCAATTTAACGTGCAGCTAGGATGAAAATTTCGGCCCCATTCGCGCTATCCCGACAGAAAACCTAACTTGTGCTAGTCAAAGGGCCAGGGAGGGAGAGGAGAACTTATTAACCATCCCCTAGACCATAAACGGTAAACCCCTTTGCGCTAACTAAGCAACTATCAATTTACACCTTTTGCTGTTCATTAACAGAAAATGGGCATTCATTTGTGCCAATAGTTGTATCAATAACGTGTATTAAACTTTCATCAACACCACAAGTAACATCATTAGCGCGCATCAACTTTCAATAACAATATTTGAATATTCGTGAACATTCATCAGTATTAACGGACAATCAATAGCGCAATTGTACATTCATATGCGTGGAATGTATTTTCTTGTGCGCGCAATTGAAATTCAATAGCACGAATTGACAAACAGTAGCGTTTATTGACAGTCATTTGCCCAAAAGTGAAAATTCATTAGTGCTATTAGCATAGCTATTGACAATCTACAACGCGTTTGGACAATCATGAACATCAATGTAACATTCTTTAGTGTGGATTGACAAACATTTGCATGATTCAAATAATCAATAAGAGAAAAGAATCGATCATTAGCGTTAGTCTTTTTTTATTCCTTTAAAGAGGTATCTCAAAAAAATATTTAATTGACAGAAAACTGTATACAGAACAAGAGACAATTTATGTAATTTATATAAATTCTTTGTGCGAAAAAAGAATAAACAATACTCGAGAGGATAAAAAAGAAAAAGTTCAACTCACTCACTCGATCGCTCCAGAAACAGAAAATTTTGTACAGAATGCCACCAAGAAATCGTACTCTTCTCGAGCAACGCGAAAGAATAATCAGAGCATTTGAAGCTGTCAAAGAGGAAGAAATGTGACTATCGTTCTCGCTATTTCTCCCACCAATGGCCTTGTTTTTCACTCTTCCATTATCGGAGGGATGAACGCTCAAAGGTTTAACGACTTCCTTGTACAAACAAGACTCAATCTTGACCCTGATGAAAATGTCATTTTCATATATGACGGTGCACCAGCCCACCATAGTCCAGCCAATCCTGGCGCAAACACTAAGCTAAAAATATTGCCAACCTACAGCCATTCCTTAACATCGTGGAACAGGCAATAAGCTCCTTAAAAGCAGCAATTAAAGCAGATATCAGCTGTCAAACCAAGGAATTGCTCTAGGCCATTACCGTACACAGCTACTGTTGCAAGCATTGCAACGTAACATTGGAACGATCACTGTAGCTAAATGTGGTCAATGGTTTCGTTTCATGCAGACATATTTACCACGTTGCAATATAACAGAGAACCAATTCAAGGATAACTTTATTTCTTTGTATTGATTATCGTAATTGAATATTTTTTTGAGATACCTCTTTAAAGGAATAAAAAAAGACTAACGCTAATGATCGATTCTTTTCTCTTATTGATTATTTGAATCATGCAAATGTTTGTCAATCCACACTAAAGAATGTTACATTGATGTTCATGATTGTCCAAAACCGTTATAGATTGTCAATGGCTATGCTAATATCACTAATGAATGTTTAATTTTGGTTGAATAATTGTCTATAAACGCTACTGTTTGTCAATTCGTGCTATTGAATTTCAATTGCGCGCACAAGAAAATACATTCCACGCATATGAATGTACAACTGCGCTATTGATTGTCCGTTAATACTGATGAATGTCCATGAATATTCAAATATTGTTATTGAAAGTTGATGCGCGCTAATGATGTTACTTGTGGTGTTGATGAAAGTATAATACACGTTATTGATACAACTATTGGCACAAATGAATGCCCATTTTCTGTTAATGAACAGCAAAAGGTGTATATAATTTAGAACTTCTAGCCTATCATATATTGTTATGCTTAAAGTATTGTTCTTAATCCCATGGGATGATTAACCAACCAGGTGAACATATTCAATCTCCCCTATGGGATTATTTTTATGGGATTTTATGCGTTAAAACGCATCACTGCGCTTTTTTTTTTCCACCGCCTAGATCAACCGGGCTTCCTGCGTAACAGCGGTATGTTCTGCGGGCTCACATTCACATGGCATGGAGGTTTTCTAAAGTTGTCTACTTTTTGTTCAGTATATTTCTACTTTTTCTTCTCGACTCCAAAGACTTTAAGCAATTATTTAAGTGAACAGACATGCCTTCTATACCTTGGAATGCTTTTGGTGCAACAAGTCTTCGTCCTCGTCGTTTTCCACGGTTAAGAAGAGGAGGAAAGAGACAACCGCTACCAAAAGTTGACGAGTGGAAAATTGTCCGTGGTGATACAGTGAGTGTTTAATTTTCTTTATTTTCTAACAAAATGGAATGGATAATAACGTTGTGTTATGTTGTGAAGCCACTGTTATGTTTATTATACATACACATAAAGGATCAAGTTGTAAAAGTAGAACTTTACTCTCGCTTGTTTATATTGTAAATAGATTGTAAATTGTAGATTGTAAATTGCTCATGTCTATGTACTGTGATATAAACATGCTGGAAGCTGTAGAGCAAGAGAAGAAGTTGTAATAAACACAAGGCTTAGTCAAGTGTTTCTATGACTTCTCAAGTGCTCTACAGTTCCCAGAGTGTTTATAAAAAAGTAAAAAATTACAGTATTTTACGTCGGAAGTCCCTTTAGCCAAAGCTAATCTCCCAGGGAGCCAATGGTGCACTCATTTTACTTCCCTCTCTCCATCAGTGATCCGTTTTTGGTATATTAAAGAAGAGAAGTCAAACAAGGATGCAAGGTCACTGGGAATTGATTTTGGGACCTCTCATACTGTACTGTGCCATCCTTGCTCCTTTTTTATAGCACAGTATTCACTGACTCAAGCAGACGTTTAATATTGCATGTATCAAATATTTTTGAACATTTTTACTGAGCTTGTCTCTGTTTTCTGATATAAACACGGTAGCCAGCCAATAAGAATGTGCATAATATCTCAAATATTTTATAAATATTCATACAAGTAAATAACCTTTTTAGGTGGTGGTTCTTGCTGGTAAAGATAAAGGCAAGAGTGGTGAGGTATCTGAAGTTATCAGAAGTAAAAACCATGTCTATGTAAAGGCTATGAATACTGTAAGTATACAAAAGAAAAAGAGAGAAAAGGTGTTATGATACAAAACACATTTATCAAATTCTACAGCCTGACAGTCAGTCAGTCAGTCAGTCAGTCAGTCAGATATACAGACAAAGAGACAGGCAGCAAACAGAGAGATGACCAGAGAGAGAAAGGCAGACAGAGGATAGACAGAGAGACAGATAGGAGAGGCAGTTACGAGAGACAGACAGACAGTGGCAAAGAATCACTTAAGCCAGAACAAAATAAGCAAAAAGACAAGCAAACAAACAATCACACAAACAAACAAACAAACAGACAGACAAAAAAAAACAGACAAACAAAACAAATAGAAACAAACAAACACACAAACAAAATACAAACAAACATTCAGAAAAACAAATATATGCAATTTATAAATTGTCTATAACCAAAGTAACACTGTTCTGTTATTTTGTCACCATAGCACCAAAGATATTTCAGAGCATATGAAGACTTTCCAGGAGGATTCTATCCCAGTGAGGCACCATTACAACTAAACCAAGTAGCATTAATAGATCCTAAGGACAAGTATGTTTTGATTTAATCATGCAATTGTTGGGGATTGACCAGACTATTACTTTGACCCTCAATATAATACTGTGGCCAGTTGTACAAAGCCTGTATAAAGTTATCTACTGGATAAGAGTAACAGTATCTCAGGGTTCGTGCTACTCCTTAAACTCCTTGAAAACTCCTTATATTTAATTTACGTTTTTAAGGGCACTTGAAAAGCCATTGAATTTTAGAAAATCGGCAAGAACTCCTTAAAAACTCCTTAATTCTAGCTAAAGTAGGGTAAAAATTCTAGTATTGCAAATTAAAGTAAGTAAAAATTATAGTATTGTACATGATTTTCATAAAACAAGTTAAACAAGATTAATTAAAATCGCAAAGAAATTATCTGACAGGCATCCCTGCATCTATTGAGGGGTACTGAGAACGAAAAAGTTGTTGCAAAAAGTGCTTAAAAATTACTTTTTGGTCCTTGAAAACTCCTTAGATTTTGTTTACTGACATCAGCACGAACCCTGAGTAACTAGTATATAGAATTTGTATAGGTTTTATCCCTTGGATAGGGATTTATCCGCTATTCAGTCTTCATACAACTAGCCGCAGTAAGTATTTATTTACTTATCTGCACTGGGTTAAAGGATCAACTGAGAATGTTACAAACCCTGGCAATGATCACCCTATGTGAATGACATACATGTATATATGGTATTAACACATGATATACTCATGCACTAACCTGCACTTAGGGTTCATGAAAGAGCCACTGAGAATTTAACAAACCCTGGCAATGACTACCCTCAGTGAGTGGCTTAGAGCAGATTTGTATGACAACGAAAAGCTCATAGCACAAACTTAAAATCATGCATGATCATAGAAACATCAAGATCACAGCAAAGCACACACACGGCACTGAAGTTTTCACAGGTTATAATTATCAGGGTTCGTGCTACTCCTTAAACTCCTTGAAAACTCCTTAAATTTGATTTACGTTTTTAAGGGCACTTAAAAAGCCCTTGAATTTTAGAAAATCAGCATAAACTCCTTAAAAACTCCTTAATTCTAGCTAAAGTAGGGTAAATTTTGATAAAATGTGTTCATTCTGTGCGATGTTAACCATGACAGGAATATCATTTACATATCAAAGTTGTCAGAAAAAGTGCTTAAAAATTACTTTTTGGTCCTTGAAAACTCCTTGAATACTCCTTAGATTTTTTTTACTGACGTCAGCACGAACCCTGAATTATGAAATCTGCTCTGTATAGTCTAGCTAACACTTAGCTACACTCACTAACCTGTGAAAAGAACCACAAGGGATGTAACAAACACTAGCAATAGTTAACAGCCTCATTGACTGGCTCATACTAACTCATTACACTTCCCTTCATTTGAAGAACATGGAGGAACCTCAGGATGTTACAAACCCTGGCCATGGGCACCCTTAGTGAATAGCTTTTACTGATACACAATAAACATAGTGAGCCTGAGGGGGGTTGGGGTGGGAGCTCTAGGGAGGGGGGCTAGGCGTGGTGGAGGGTTAAAGGAACCAATGAGGATGTTAGAAACAAACCCTTGCCATGTGTACTATCAATGACATATGGATATCCTTAATATTTGTTTATCCATATTCTAGTAAACCCACAGATGCAGTCTATAGATATACAGAGAAAGGAGAAAGAGTCAGAGTATCAACAAGAAGTGGACACATTATAGCTAAACCACCATGGGAGAGAAAAGATTGGAAAGTAAGATCTGCAGTCAAAGGTAAACACCATAAACTTATTTCAAAAAAGGTTGAGAGGCTGAATGATGGACAATAATTGCAGGACCAAAAGGAACTGAGGTTACGCACACAACATATCCTAGTGTTTCTCAATTGCTAGTTTCGTCAAGCACAGTTTCATCAATTTTAAAGTGCACCTGACGCCCTTCATGATATTTTGCAAATCTGTTTGACATGAGGTGTATAATAAGTGTACTTAATTTTTCTTGATGTTGACATCTCCTTTCTGAAATATAAGCATTTGAAATCTGAAAATGCAAATGAAGTGACGTCTACCCAGGCCTCATTAAATATACAAAAGTTCTCTGGAAATAATTATTGCAATTTTTTAAAGCTCAATATCTTTATTACTAATATTTACACTACCATTAACATTTTTACTTCTTTACAAAAACAAGCTTGCTGTCAGGTTTGAAACAAAACTTTGACAAATTCCTGGGATGACGTCACCTCATTTGCAAGCATTTTCAGATTTCAAATGTTCATATCTCAAAAAGGAGAGGTTGACAACAAGAAATATTAAGTACACTTATTATACACCTCATGTACAACAGATTTGCAAAATATCATGAAGGGCTTCAGGTGCACTTTAAGCTTTTCTTTACTGTATAGGGCTGGCGTTGTGCAGTAAATTCGTTTTCTGTCACCAAAGATGCATTAAAATCAATATCAAAGAACCACAGTCCCCTTCGGTCGTGCAATCCCTGTTCACCAAATGTTCACCATTCACTCCCTAAACCATTTTTGAAGTGAGTGTATATAGCTTAGGATATAGATTAGGATTTAGTTTTTTTTCAGTGATATAAATACATAGCTTCATATCACAGATTGAAATAATAGCCAGTTAACAAACATTGTCCATTTTTAAGATTTTATCTGGTCAAATGTTTGACCGGTAAGACATTTTAATGTTTAGAATGAAGTAACAGTCATTCATTGAACATTTTCAAGATTGATTTTGTCAGACGCATTCAATTTTGCAGCTGTACAGTGCTGTATTTTGAATAGACCGGTTTCACGTTATCTGGCACTGCTGAACTATTTGACAAAAGGCACATTTGCACAGGGATGGATACCCTGGATTCAGAGTAAATTCGAATGTGTTTCTATTGTTTGTGCTTTGCTTGAAATTTGTGAATATTTTGACAACAAATTAAGGCTTAGCCTGTGCAAATACGCCCTTTGTCCAAAAAAGTACAGCTGCAAAAACATTCGCCTTCTGCGCAGCTGCTGTGAAGCTCTTCTGGTTCCCGTCATTCCCCCGCTAGTGCTGCGCAGGAGGCTACAATAACATGAAACTGGAGTATTATGTACATAATTTGATAGTATTAAAAAATGTTTTTTTTAGATGGTGAGTTTGACACAGCACCTATGGCAGCCTCCAATGTGACCTACGTTCCTTCGTTATTACACTTCCATGAGGAAATCATGAAAACATTGAATATCAAGCCGACCATCCCAAAAACAGATTTAGACAGAAGGGACATTATAATGAAAGAAATAGAAAACGCTTGTAGTTGGGATGTACAAAAATCAAATGCCAAAGATACAAATGTAGGAATTTATGATAGTGTGGTACTGTTTTTTATGGGTGTAAAAAATAGATTTTCTAGAAAACAAAGGTAGGGAGGACAAGGACTATGTAATAAACTTATTATTAACACACATTTGTTTCAGTCTTTTAATATTGTTGTGTAATTCGTTTGATTATTTATCAGTCTCATCTTCCCATCACTATCATTATCATCATCACCATCATTGTCATCACCATCATCAGACTGCTCCAAGTCTTGCTCTTTAAATTTTCCTTTGATTGGGGTTCCTGTGTTTTACAAAATCAAATCGACCGAGGGCTTTCCGAAGGGAATCTCGAGAAATAAAAGAGGTAGCCTGCTAGTGTGCCAGGAACGCCGAGCTACGCAGGCTATAAAAGAGGAGAAAGACAAATTGATTTTTGTAAAACACAGGAACCCCAATCAACAGAAAATTTAACGATCAAGACTTGGAGCAAGTCTACCATCATCGTAACAATCATCACCATTCCCATCATTATCACCACCATCATCATTGGTCTTCTAGATTCAAACAGTCAACTGTTATATGCAACAATCTCAGTGGCTTGTGCAAATGACAGTTGAATTGACTACCTTGGCTTTAGCCTCCTTTTCAAACTCTGGGAATTTTCTGAATGAATACCATAATAAAACAATTATAATTGAATTTGGCTTGTGTGATGACAATGCATAATAAATTATGTAGATGTTGGAGAGTGCTGCACTTAAGGCAGGCACCTCCTTTTTCTCTATTGGGCTTCCTTTGTATTAAACAGTCTTTTTGACCATGAGGAGACTGAGAATGAGAAAGGAAAAAGAACAGTCTCCTAAAGAGATTCCTGCGAAGGAGGCTAGAGAGTGCTTCAGCTTTGGCCTAAGCAGATAACACGTCTGCTCTGATAGCTAGCCTGGGTAGCTTAATTTCTCATAATATACTCAGCCTTATTCAAAAGCTATATAGAGTACCGAAGTGATGACGTCACAATTTTGTTTTTTTATCTTTTCGTATTCAGACTACTTTTATCATAGAATGCTAGTCTAAATATAGGCTGCCCTAAATTTTGGGATCATTTGAGTGTGAAACTGCTGAGATATGATTTTTTGAAAGTAAAATTTTCTCCATACAAAGTCTCTTATTTTTGTCCTGGTTCCAACCGGGCAGTCTATTTTTTGACTAGCATTCTATGATGAAAATTATTTGAATAGGAAAAGCCAAAGTGTGACGCCACACTTCGGTACTCTATTACATAAAAAAAAAAAAAAAAAAAATAAACTATATCATTCTATTGAACTTACATTTTAATAATATTAAACAATATCATACAACTATTCTTTTACAAACAATAATACTTGTTTACCATGTAATAAACCAGTTTCAAATTCATCACTCGGCCTTAACTATAGCTTTAACTAGCCAGTGCAAAATCAAGATGTGGTCCGAGTAGGTTAAATTTCGCAAAGGTCCAAAGATATTCAGCTACATCATTTTGCTATTGTTGCATCCTATTGTTTGAAGTTAAAAAAATATACAAAATATATAAATTTTCTTTGGCAACCCTCTCCCCTAAAGCAATGTTGATTGGACTTTCTCACAAGAACTATTTCACATTCCAAAAATTCAACATTGCTTTGGGGGAGAGGGGGGACGTAAATTTAATAAAGTTTTTTTTATATGTCCTATAACTAAAGGTATTTTGTACATGTTTGTAGCTTCCATACAATTCATTAGGTATACGCAAGACAGGATTGCATCTCTGAGGTTATCGTAATCAAAATGCTTTGTTTTCGCTGTCCGCATGCACACGATAAACCTCAGTTTTAAAAAATCTCCAGTCAGGAGATGCTGTTGATGTGTGGGGCAGGGCGGAAGGCTTTTTATCTTGACATAAATTAACACAGGTTGTACTAAATACAAAACCGGGCAAACGGTTTCAACATTTGCTTCAACATCATGTTTAAACGCTTTTAAACTCTTTCAACATTGTTGAAAAATTTTGAATTGATGTTGAAAAAGTTTTAAAAAAAAGCGTTTAAACATTGCCATTCAACAAAATCAAATGGATGTTGAAGCAAATGTTGAAACCGTTTGCCCGGGCCTTTAGGCTGTGCAGTGAGGAACTCAAAACCGTAATAATTCCGGTTTTCAAATTCTGACAATCTACTGAAATAACTTACTCTCAAAGTTTACATTTTAATATTTGATTTGAGATCAAAAATATTGTGCCACTTTATTATTATAATTATTTATGCACTACTCTATTTGGCTGAAGCTTCAGTAATATGGCCGTCTTGGATTGTTCTGAAACAAATATAAAAACGTTAATGCTCTGTAGTGTCCTTTTATTTAGGATGACTCAGATTAACACGGATTACAACTTGTCCTTTTTACTATGTCCGCCATTACACTCACAACACTCCCTCGGCCACCTGGCCTTCTGACACAGTGATCCCAACATAACATGCTCAACACATATCACATAATTGTACAAGAACTATAGTTCTGCTTTTTTCAGGGATATTCAATATTTGTATAAATATGCAGGCTTTGTAACCTGCGAGCATAGGTTCCTTTCTCTTATCGTTCTAGATAGGAACCTCTGCTCGCAGGGTAGGGTCTTTGTAGATGGAAATGTTCTTCATTTTAAGGAGCTAGTTGAATTTTTTTATTTTTGAAATAATCACCTTGTATTTATAATAATGAAAGAAACAATTTTATTATTCTCCTCTGACTTGATGAATATCCATAATATAATAATATTATTCTGTTATTATTGCTCGATATTCACCTTTTGCGAACAATTGTTTTAAGCTGAATATTCAAAAATATTCAGCTGCTGATGCATGATGTATTTTTTTCCACACGGAAAAATGTAATTTCAATGTTGTAGCATTGTGTGGACAAGACACATGTTCAGCATCTATCATAAATTAATGGACTTCAAGTTTTCAAGCTTGACCAATTTTTTTATTTTATAAAGAAATAAGAGTCATCAACCTTTTTTAGATTATTTAATCGGGCGTTTTGGGCTAAGCACCCATCTTCAGGGATGTTACAGAATGTTTGATATCGTCATTACAACAATTTGATATCGTCATTACAACATATTTTTGGCTGTTGTAATGTATCAGACATTCTGTAACATCCCTGAAGATGGGCGCTTAGCCCGAAACGTCTCATTAAATAAACTAAAAATGGTTGATAACTCATACTTCTTTATACAATGATTCCAACCTACAAACCTACACTAGTTTTTTATTTGTTTGGTGCAAAAAAAATGTTTTAAACCAAACCATCTTACCAGTGGATTGGGTCTGAACTTGTAAGCCAACATCATCCGTTTTCGGTAGAGATCAAATTCATCATCATCCTCATCTACCTCGCTTACTTTCTCCTCGCCTAATCCTCCAGATCCTCCAGATGGAGTATAACTCCTATAACACGAAAACCAGAATGATATTAGACAGTTTACAAGCATTGCAAAAATTAAACATGGTGCTACCTATTTTTGAATATTTTTTAATGTCGAGCTTTCCTGAAGGCGACCCAGTGTGGTCGAAAGCTCGACATTAAAAAATGTTCAAAAATAGGTTCAAGTAGCACCATGTTTAATATTCACACCACCTACAAACACCTCTTAGATTGCAAAAACTGTTAGAATGCTAAAAAAAAAAAAATTGCTACTGTTGAATAGATCTTGCTTAGTGAATATATTTGGACCAAAAGTAAGTGGTCATGCTGTTGTGGGCTCCTGTCTTTGCACAAAGTTCAATAAAATAAAAAAATAGTAGTCATTTTAGTATAAAATACACAAATGATTATAGAGAATCAAGTGCAGTGATTGGTCGAGAAAATTCACAATATTTCTCAATTATAATATCACCTACAGCGTTTCAACCGCTTTTAGAAATAAGAAATCAACAGTTCAGTTTTCTTCAAAAAAGGCTAGTTGTTTTTACTTTTTGAAATAATCGCTTTTGTATTTATACTGGAACAATTATCCACCTCAGGCTCAGTGTATATCGCCGGGTGAATAATAACCTTGACTCCCGCTCGAGTCATGTAATATTGTTTAAAGTAAAATACAGAATAATAGTTATTTTTATTCTTAATGCATTCAGTGCATTCAAAACATTATACCAGCAAGTTACAGGGAGTAACTATCACCTTAAAGTTTATACATATTTTTGATTTTAAATTAATGAGACCACAATGTCATTTGGTCTTGGAATCCACTATTCAGTATTCAACATTTTTTTAAATAGCTGTATATAATAAATCTCACTTGTTAATAGGTGCTGTGATTCCCTGTCCTTTAGACCCCAGTCCTGATCCCTCAGTCCAGCCTGCTTTCATCAACATTTGATACCCAACATTTTCTTCTGTTAGTTTAAACTCTGCATAATCACTGAGATCGATGTCTTCAAGTCCCTTCTCTCCTTTGACAGCTTTGACTTTAGCAACAAACTTTTTTAACTCTTTTGGTGGCAGGAAATCACCAATATGATGTTTGCCTGTGGCTTGATTGGTCAGCTTTCTAGCCTCCTCTAAAATAACACATAAACAGAGAATGTTGAACAGTATTATTTGACAAACAAACAAATAAAAAAAAAACCCAGACAAACAGACAAACAAAACAGTGAAACAAACAAACAAAATAAACATGCAAACAATGAATAAAACAAACAATATATACCAACAAATAGACAAAAAAAAAACTGACAAAAACGTACAAACAAACATATATATTAACATATAAATAAGCAAAATACTGTAATTTTTGATAAAAAATTGACATAATTATATCAAAAAGTTTCAACTTCCTTGGACAGATTAACTTTAGATTTTCATATCAATATCCTATCCACTAAAACAGAGACTCTGCAGTCTCATATTCTATATCTATTACAATGATTTCTACCTGCTGTTTTAGCCATTTCAGCTTTACGTTTCTTGTGCTCCCAAGTTCCCTCAACATCCACCTCTTCATCTGAGTCATATTCATATCTTGGTTTCTTTGATGGTCCTGCTGTTGCAGTTGCTGTTGCAGTTGCTGTTGCTGTTGCATTCTCTGCAGCTTGTACTGCTGCTCTTTTGGCCACAATACGATAGTACACCGACATGATCTATAATGTAGTTGAAACAATTTTACTAGGAACAAATATCTGTGTTTAACTAATGTTTAAGAAGAAATGAAGGAAGGCTGAGAGCAAGACAGAAAGGAATTGAGGAAGAGAAGAAAGATGAGGGATAAAGGAAGAAAGAAGGAAGGATGGAGGTACAATGTAGGGAGGAAAGGAAGGAAAGTGGGAAGGAAGGAAGGTGGGAAGCAACCAAGCAAGGAGTGATCAAGGGAGGGAGGAAAGAAGGCAGGCGGGCAGGAAGAAATTAATGTAGGGAGGTAAATACAGTCTAAGGAGGACAAAATTGATAGAAGGAAGAAAGAAGGTAACAAAGAATGATGCTAAGGAAGGAAGGGAAATAAAGGAGATAGAGGATATTACATGGGCGCACGGAGATATGAATTTTATCTTTGAGTGTTGATAAGATATCCCACGAGTGAGCGCAGCGAATGAGTGGGATATCTTTTCAACACGAGAAGATAAAATTCATATCTCCAAGCGCACATGTAATTGTTGTAAGTTGATTGGTTGAGAGTGATATCACACATGTGCGATATCAATGATATCTTCATGACTAGGATAGGCTTTTTATCTAGTTGATATCACTCGGTATACCACTATATGTTATGTAATAATATCAGTTATCCAACATTATATATAAAAACATATCAATAATTAATAATAGAAATTGACAAAAGAAATCATAACAGTGGGGGTTTTAATTCTTGAATACAAAACTGCCTCATTTGCATTTTGAGTTTCAATTTGAAAATTCTTGAATTTTTGAAAACTTTAGTGAAACACAACAAATGTAGAATGGACTGTGTAATTCCTATATGAAATCACATTTTACATATTATGTATGGGTTGATTGGTTGAGTATACCAGAAAATGATGTGCTTACAGTGCGAATAAAAAAGCATGGGCACCTACATAATTTTAGAAATCGTTTATTATTTGTTGAACAACTCAGAAACTACTATATATCACCGCAAGAAGTTTGACTGATGTGTAGTTTGATAAATGTTTTGTAGTTAGAGTTGTTTGTGAGTTGTTCAATGAACAATAAACAATTTCTAAACTATTTCTGGGTGCCCATGGTTTTTCAATTCGCACTTGTACTGTAAACTAGCACTGTTATTAATCATGTTCACATTGTATTTTTACCCCATGTTCAATTCAAATTCACTCTGTACTTTACCTCTTCCTGTTCTTTCCTTTGTCTCTCTTTTTCTTCTGCTTCCTGATTACTCATCGGCACACTGTGTTCCATGGCTACTTCTGCTGCTATTTGTGCTGCTATTCTTGCAGCCTCAGTCATTGCGCCAGCAGGACTTGCAACAGTTCTTGATGATGAAGGTGCTGGAGCAGTTGGAGGTGGACTTTCCCATCTACTTTTACGTTTGCGTTTTACTGGGGCATCATTGTTACTCGTTGAAGTTTGTCTAAATGAACTAAGAGAAAAAATAACATAATAAATATAAAAGTGTACTCTGAAGTCCTGAAAAATAGTATGGAGCAAAATAATAGTATAGAGTGGAAATATAATAAATATAATAATCGTACAGGCCTAGCCTCCTCCGCAGGCATCTCTCTAAATCTCTAAAGGCGGGCTTCCTGTAGCGGGCTTCCTAAAGGCGGGCTTCCTGTGGCGGGCTTCCTGTGAAAACAAGCCCTAATTTCCGGATTTCTGGAGTAGCCTGTGGAGGAGGCTAGTACAGGCCCCCAAAAAGGCTGTATAGTGGAAAATGTCCTCAAAAAAATAAACGTATATGTATAACGATTTTGGCTATGAACACAATAAAAGTATTAAGGGTACAGTATCTGGTAGCCTGCGTAGCAGTCCCTCCGTCAAGAGAATGAGGGCCTTCAGACAAGACCTGGTTTTTTGATTATCCGCCCCCTAATTAAAATTCAATCCTGTTAAATATCACTGTCAAAAACAATCCAATCAAAATTGACCGGAAATCGAGAAAGTAAAGCGATTGACCGGAAGTTCAAAAATAACGGTCGATTCCCAACGAAAATATATCAGAACTTTGCTAATTTTAACCACCTAAATACGGTGTAAGGAAAGTTAATCATGAAGAACTGTTGTCGTAGCTAGATTTCTCAGAATTCTTCGCGTGATCTGTAATTATTCTTGACTTGAAATGTGTAATCATTAACCCGTAAATAACGACTGTGATTTTACTTCAACTTGCTTCAACTGGCTCGCTATATTCTCTAAAATCCTTCTTATCTTTCATGTCTATGAAAAAATAAAATTCCTACCAGTGGATCGATCAAGCTATGATATATACAATTAAATGTATAATTGAACAGATTGCATTTATAATTCAACATGAAATAACTATTAAAACATATAATTTGATTTCATTCTGTTATCAATAACGTCTGTGAAGACGAATATTCCCACAGAAGTTCTATTTTTAACCTCCTATTGCGACGTAGCAACCAATCAATTGAGAACTTTGCATACTGATGATTGACATGCATGGTATCGACCAATGAAAATTCTGCGGCCACTGGATGGCCGCATAATAACCAAAAAACCGGGTCTTGTCTGCAGGCCCTCATTCTCTTCTGGCCCCAAGCCCCCTCGGAGGGACTACTACGCAGGCTAAGTATCTGGATGATGCCATGTGTTCTTACCTGGCTGTCTGCCCAAAGGTGCTTCTTCCAGTACTGTACTGTCCAGGTTTATGCGCTGATGTCTGTGCTTCTACTGGGGAAACTTAATTATAGATCCATGAGACGCATTGTTTACACACAAGAGATACCTTAGACCAAGGATAAAACTACCCATCATATATGGATTTTAGGTTTATATCTTTAGAACTGAAGGTGTGGGAATGTTCAAAAATAGTTTAATTATATAAAAATAAAGGACTCAAGCTTACCAAAACAGAACAACCCCCTTCACAAGCCCTGCATCATCTTGAAAGGTAGCTGGACCTTGTCATTGAAGCAAGACGAATGTTGAGCTTGCAATGATAGACTGAGATACGTGAATAATTGTCTTGCAAGATGTTAAAAAGTCTGGCGATCATTGCAAGCTCAATGTTCATCTTGCTTCATTGCAGAGAACTGTGAAGGGGACTTTTGACTCAGATAAAATTAAAAGCTGAGTCCACATGTAATTTGAAAATGATCCCACAAACTTCCATTCACTAGTCAAACACTGTTTTTGCCCACAAGAGGTGCAAGGGTGCAAGATATTTCTTTCTGATTTGCATAATATTTTTTTCAGGGTTAACGTGTGCTCAAATTTTAGAGGGTTAATTGCCCGACACCCCTCTCAAATATTTATGATCGTGCCTTATGCTTATTTTGAGATTTTTTTGATTGACAATGTCATGTGACCATTTCCTGTAAAAGGATCTATTTTCTGCTCATGAATCGATTACTAAGACTAATCGATTAATTTGAACCAATTATTAATTTTCATCGACTTTTGGCTTCGTTGATAATATTTGCTCTGGTGAATATTTGATTTAGAGTGTTTACCGTTTTGAAAGGGAGCTTCATCTTTCTCAAAAACATCGTGTGTTTTTAGTGAAGGTCTACTTGGTGTGTTCTTCTTTACTGCAGTAATTTTTAAACTAACAGGAGTTTTATTCGATGAGGGATTATCCGTATTTGTTGTTGATGGTGGAGTTGATTTTTGCATCGCTTGAAACCGAGCCATAAATGACCCATCGTTCACAAATAGACGTGGATTTGACGGTGGTGCTTGTGATGCAGAAGGCGTATTTATGCTTGGAGGAGCGCTTGGAGGTAGAGGAGGGTTATTATCTGTTGATTTTCGCTTCTTTTCCTCAATTCTTCGTAGTAAAGCTTGCTTTTTCTCTTCGATAAGTCGCCACTGTTCCGACGCCATTTTGAATTTACTGGACTTACCAGTCAATGCGCATGCTTCAGAACACAGGAAGCCCAACGCTGGTGTCGTTCCAGTAGAAAAAATGGAAGTTACTATCCGGTTAATGTGTGACTATTGGGGAGAGTCGGACCCACACTCACTACCACTACTTTAACTTTTTTAGCACACAACTCTGCTCACCACAGGTAGCCCAAGCGTAGAGTCAGTGTAAGGGAATATGTGGTGAATTGTAATTTTAACAGAAATATGTCAAGACCACAAAAAACATCCATGTAAGAAAGGTAAATTTTATTGACATATTTCTGTTAACATTACAATTCACCATACATTCCCTTATACTGACTCTACGCTTAGGCTACCTGTGGTAATCTCACTGACGGGACAAAGAACTATACCCTCTTTTACACAGTTAGAGCAACAATGGTAATAAATATAAAAAAACTGATGTTTCTGAGAATATTTTGTCAACACTTCTTTTTACTCAGATGAAGATTAAAATCAAAACAACAGTAAAACGTTTAAAATTATTTTATGGATGCAAAATCACTTTTGCTGCTCCTAGACCTTTCCCAAGAAGCAACGAAATATACACCTATTTCAAAAATCATTGTCGCAATCAAAGCTACAGTCCACACTATGAAGCCTGCAAAAGATGTCAGTATTTCCCCTCTTGCTATCAATTTATTCATACAGGGTTTGTGCTGATATCAGTTAACAAAATTTAAGGAGTTTTCAAGGAGTTTTCAAGGACCTTTTAGTAATTTTTAAGCACTTTTTGCGACATGTATTGGCTGATGCATTCTGGGACGGTCGTTCCCAGTACCCCTCAATAAATGCAGGGATGACTGTCGGATAATTCCTTTGCGATTATAATTAATCTTGTTGAACTTATTTTACGAAAATGATGTACAATACTAGAATTTTTACTTAACTTTAATTTGCAATACTAGAATTTTTATGCTACTTTAGCTACAATTAAGGAGTTTTTAAGGAGTTTTTGCTGATTTTCTAAAATTCAAGGGCTTTTCAAGTGCCCTTAAAAACGTTTTCAAGGAGTTTAAGGAGTAGCACGAACCCTGTTCATAGTATATTTCAATTGTATTTGTGTTATATGACCATAAAGTGTTGTTACAGTGGAAGATGATTAAACAAATATTTATTGAAAAACGTGTAATAAATCACAAATTCTGTTCATATTACTGACATCCTTTGCAGGTTTCAGAGTGTGGACTGTAGCTTCAGCTGCGACAATGATTTTTGAAATAGGTGTATACAAATGCTGAGCAAGCCTTGCTCTGACTCATTGAAGACAGTGACTTCATTATATGGTGCATTTGTTTTAGAGTCAAAGCGATGCTTGCAAGGCATTTGCATATGATTACCTGCTTCTTGAGAAGATCTATTGATTCTTTAAAAACATTGATGCACACTTTGTTTTAATATTGTTTTATAAAACATTCAACTACATTTTTTTATTATTCTGATTCCTTAGAAACACCTATAAACTCAATTTGTTTATGTCTCTTATTATTATATCTGATGATTTTTCTAACACAGTTGATAGTATAAATTTCACTAAAGGTGCTGTTACATTGTTCAATTTTTTTTCTTGCAGTTACAACACAAGTTACTGAAGAATTGCAGTGTGTAAAAAAGGCTGTCTAGCTATAGTCCCACATCTTGAAAGGGAGCCTGGCCTTTGCATCGAAGCGAGAGGAACGTTAAGATTGCAATGATAGAGACACATGAATAATTGTCTGGCAAAGTGTTAAAAGGTCTCTATCACTGCAAGCTCAACGTTCGTATCACTTCAATACGAAGGCCAAGCTACCTTTCAAGATGGCACAGGGAACTGCGAAGGGGACTATTTGTGTTGTTGCGGAAAGCAATGCATAAAGTAGTGTTCAGTTGTGTTTTTTTTTTTGCAATGGAACTTAGCAACTTGCAATACTACTACATTTTCATGCATTGCGAGACAAGTGGATGAGAAAATTCCAGTGTAACAGCGCCTTAAATATTATTTCAATAAATTCTAAAAATAATCATCATTCATATGTTTCTCCGGAGCCTGCTTGTGTGCTAAGTACAGAAACCCAATACTTGATAGTGCACTTACGAGGAATATAACATCAAACCATCGATGGTAAAAATTAAACTGAAGAAGTCCCAATACTTCTGTTATGATTTCTCTATAAGCAACAGGCATGTTCATTCTCATTAACAACACTGATGACACAAAGTACATTCCCATGATTTCTGCCAGCACTAAGACAATTACATTTGAAGATTTACTGCTAGCAATAGCATTGAAAAACTTGGTGAATGTTATCAAAAGGCCACGGATTGATGTAATTATTAAGATGCCTATTAGAAAGAAGGAGAATTGCTGAGACCAGAACAGTACATCAAATTGCATTCCTAAGTATTTAACTGTGATGTCTATTGTTCTTGTAACAGGGTCAACTTTTCCTACACGATCAAATACAATGTTTACAGTTGAGATAAAGATTTTCCATATGCAGTATCCAGAGAAGATGTGGCCTACAAAGTCAAAGTATTTTCCTTGTAAAGTTTTGGAGAACTCCATTCTCTGTCGTGTGCTGTGGAGATCAACAATCTCGAGAAAAAGTTGACGGCTTAGCTCTTCCATAGCATCGATTTCTGTTTGGAGGTGTGAAGTGTTTTCCATCCCACTTGATGTGTTACTGAACATTCCCCATATACCTGGGAAAAACAGAAAATTAATTATGTTCAATGTTTGTGATTTCTTTTGTCAATTTGTCATGAATTATTAATGAGTGTTATAATATCATTTGATATTGCAGCTACTCAGTATTTTTGACACAATATCTACGTCATTAAATACTGTTAAGAGATAAAGAAAGGAACTATCTAAGCTCTGGATGGGAATCAAACCAATGACCCTTCCCATTCTTGTTGGATGCTCTAACCATCCATGGTTATAACTAATGGATGAAATCAATCATCAGAACTTCAATCACAAGGACATCTTCAATTGATTTAACCATAATTGGAATAATGACAATCAATAGCAATTGATAATCACACAAATCTTTTTCATTTATTGGTTTTTGATTATCACAGGGTTCGTGCTGATGTCAGTAAAAAAAATCTAAGGAGTATTCAAGGAGTTTTCAAGGACCAAAAAGTAATTTTTAAGCACTTTTTGCGACAACTTTGATATAGAAATGATATTCCTGACATTGTTAACATCGCACAGAATGAGCAAATTTTATCAAAATTTACCCTACTTTAGCTAGAATTAAGGATTTTTTAAGGATTTTTTGCTGATTTTCTAAAATTCAAGGGCTTTTCAAGTGCCCTTAAAAACGTTAATCAAATTTAAGGAGTTTTCAAGGAGTTTAAGGAGTAGCACGAACCCTGTTATCAATATCAAACAATTAATGATTGATATTGATTGGTATTCATTGGAAAAGTCCATTTCACAGACCATGAATAATAGTTCCAAGTCAAGGATGGAGTTGCCACACATAGCAAAACTATCATTTATTTTGTGCAGCAACTCCAACCTTGACTTGAAAGTATCATTAATCGTTACTGAATGGAACTGTGAAAACTACAATTGATTATCAAATTTATTGATGGGATGGATACCATGGAACAGGCATGCATCTAAGCTACTAGAGCATCTATAATACTTTACCTGACTTGTGCTGTGATGACGCAGCAAACCTACGGCTCTCTCTCCTAGCCAAAGCAATTCTTTTCTTCTTACTCAGGATCATATCCATAGTCTGGGAAAGGCGTTTTTCCAGAGACTGTATATCAGAGTCTGTGACATGCCTCATGAAATATGTCATATATGTATAGGGACAATTAACTGCACCGAATCCTGACAATATAGCCATAACTGTGACTCCTATTACACCCACACGACTAATGCCTTGCTCTATTGAGAATATCCCATGGCTTGGGTTAAAGATAGGGAATGGGTTGCCTATCTTCCAAAATAAATAGAGAAAGGCCAACCAAAAACCAGAAGCAAGAAAAACTACAGTCACTCGATTATTTACAAAACGTAGAGTTTTGACCAAGAAGTATGAAATGTAGAACGGCAAGAGGAATATGAGGGTGAAAAGCATTGAAAAAATGCCAACTTTCCAATGAAAATAACGCGAAGTTTTGTCCAAAATTCCAAGAATTTCGAAAATGATCAGCTCAAACATGGTACACGACAAAGCAAAAGTGATAGAAAACACAATTTGCACGGCGAAATGATGAACCTCATAGTTTCTGAATAATCTTCGCATGAAAAATATCCATCCTATGCCAAAGAAGAGAAGCTGGGAGAAGAAAACGATGGCAAAATCTCCAGTAAACGCCATTTTGTAATTATTCTTGCCACGTTTGATTCGACAACGACAACTTCCCGAACAATGGAACGGAAACGCGACTTGTAGTCGAAAACTTCACGAAAATTTGCCGAGGGCTCCCGACGTAAAGAAAACAAAAGCATTTGCGTATTTATAAATATTTTCTTTTCTTATGTGCTTTTCTGTTAAAATTATGGAAATATTTTTGCAAAATATTCTTGTTCGTATGAAATTCCTTGCGAAAGAATGTATAAGCTCGTGCTGCATGATGATTTCGCATGAATAATTTTGACCAATCGGGTTCAAGATTGTGCAAGTATCAACCAATCAGATCCAAGGGTGGGTGATTCAAAAGCCACCGAGTGAAGAGCAACCACGATTCAAACGAAGATTCTGACTGAAGTGTGTATTGCTAAAGAAGATAGCGATTTATTGAAGAAATCTAACCTATTCTACTCAGAAACACGCAAATTTAAGTAACCAGATAACCACAGAACTATAATAATGGCTGCTGTACGTCGTCTTGGACCGGTAAGTATCGAAAAACACCGAACTTTTGCAAATTCTACGTGCTGTAAATTTGTCAGTTGAGTGTTTTAAATTCAAAATTTGTGTTCGAGTGAAGCATTATTCGTTTAAAACTAACTAGTTTATTCTCTCCTTACAGCAAACTCTTCCTTTCGAGAAAGAAAACGAAAATGTACGAGCTGGAAAAGGTGGTTTGGGAAAAGTATTGAGGCCTCGTGTAGCTTTGGGAGACCACACGAACAGAGCTTTGAATGTCGCGGAAGGCAAAGTAAGTTCGATTTTTATATAATTCTCGATAATTATAAACACTTTATTCTGCTAAACTATATGATCTATACTATTCAAACATGTTTCTAGTTTTATGTCTAACAAAATCGCTTTTTCTAGGCATTTGGAGATGCTAAAAAGACGCTCACAAGATCGAAAGCTTCGACTCTTCTTGCTCCAAAAGCTCCAGTATTGGATATGGTCGAAGTCAGCGATGCACTTGCGGAGTGCGCCGTTCCTAGCTCAGTCAAAGATATCGACAAAGACGACTACCACAACCCACAACTTTGTGCCGAGTATGTTAACGATATTATGAAATATCATCGAGCTATGGAGGTGAGTTTTTAGAAATAGTTTGTCTGTTTGGAGCCGTCTGTTTGATGGGAAATTATTCTAACAGCTTTTGTAAATTTTGCATAATAATTAGTTTGAAATTAGCTTATATCATTATTTGATACATGAAGTTCATCACCATTGAATACAGTTAGATTTGATAGGTGAATCACTTTGAATCATATGCTTATAATTTGGAAGCTAAAATAGCTTAAATATAAATAGCTCTTGACAAGCCAGAGTTTCACTTGGCTTCATGCCAAACTATTAATGCTCTTTGAAATACAAGTTTTTGTTTAATTGATAATACTGACATATATGCAATGAGAAAATTTTCTATATAAATCATTATTTATTCTCAAAATTAAAGTGAAACTACTTTGATTGTTAAATATTTTTATTTGGAAAAGCAATACCTAGCTTATCAAAGAATTAAGTTATGGTTTTTACATGTAAAAATGAACACTTCACACAAAACCTCAAGTCAACTTGAAGCTTTCTTCTATAATATTATCATTAATTGTTATCTCTTTTACTCTCAGCGCAAGTTCACCGTCTCACCGGACTACATGAGCAATCAGCGAGAAGTCAATGCCAAGATGCGTGTTATCCTTATTGACTGGCTAATCCAAGTCCATGCAAGATTCCAGCTTCTACAAGAGACCCTTTATATGACCATATCCATTATTGACAGATATTTAGCTGTAAGTAATGTTCACAGTATTATAAAAAGTAATATTAATGTTCACAGTAATATAAAAAAATATCTATCTATCACAACTTTCATACCTGAAAACTGTCATCCCGAATAGACCAGTTATCAGTTCTTCATTATGCACACTTTGCCTTAATTAAGTGAATAGGTGAAATAGTGTTGACTGCATTCCTTTCTTTTTCAAAAGACTATATTACTTGCTATGAGGCTAATGGCTATCCATTCAATAACTTGATACTAGAATGTGGAGTAGCATAGAGACAAGATCTTTTTATGGAATCCTGTTTATATAGATATAAATACTGTCATGGGAGTGCTGAGATATTGAGATTTATCTTTGAATCTCCAAGCACCCATGTATTAATCTAAATAGTCAGAAAACTATTTCACAGATATATTATTTGAAATCTTCGTTTTTAACATTTTAAGTTCAAATCGATTAATGGAAAACAAATTCTAAAACTAAACTCAATAATGAGCTCTACGTGTTCACAATTCAGGTGTTTTGACTGTAACAATTTCTAATCATTTGTTTTCAGTGCCATGAAATATCCAAACAAAAACTTCAATTGCTTGGTGTCAGTGCTATGCTATTAGCATCCAAATATGAAGAAATGTATGCCCCTGAGATCAATGACTTTGTGTACATCACAGACCACGCTTACACCAAACGACAGATTAGACAAATGGAAGCTTTGATCTTTAAAAAACTAGAATTTGATCTTGGGAAACCATTGTGTCTACACTTTCTAAGAAGAAATTCCAAAGCAGGAGAGGTAAACCAAATACTATGTATATACACCCTTTCTGAGAAACTTTGTCACCCGTGAAGTGAAAAGCCTACAAGCTAGTAGCGCAGGGGATTATAGGTTACCTATGTATACTTTATTAGAACGCAGGGATTTCATGGCCACATTGCTACACTTGTCAATATGTTATTGAGAAATGTCCATTTTGACTTATCAAACAACAAGAAAGGCGTTCCGAATGCACATTTAGTTTCTGAACTGATCCTTGATCCTTTGCGCCACTAGCTTGTGTGCTTTTCACAGGTGACAGACTTTCTCGGAAAGGGTGTATACACCTTGCTTACTGTAAGAAAAAAGTAGATGAAAACTCATTATTAGCAAATAACCTTACAAATGTATTTCCCCGCTGGCACGCCCCTAATAAAAACCCTGCAGACAAATCATGTGATGAGGGGTGTACGGGCCTGGGGCCGGTTGTACGAAGGGTGAATAGCGCTATCCACCGGATAAATCCTTATCCAGCGGATAAAATCTATAAAAAACCTATGCAGTGGATAACTTTTATTCGTGGATAACTTTATCCACCCTTCGTACAACCGGCCCCAGCTTGTGAATAAAATGAAAGAGTCATATGATGATAGATTGCTTTGTAGAATTGGGAAAGCTTTGGTGTGCTTATTATTGTAGTTGAAAGCTAGTTATATAAACATGTTAGGCTTTTTTCAAATTCTTTTTTTTTTATTACAGGTTGATGCTGAAAAGCACACAATGGCTAAATACTTGATGGAAGTCACTCTACCAGACTATACCAGTGTGCAATACTTACCATCTGAAATTGCTGCAGCAGCACTTTGTCTATCATTGAAACTAATTGACAACTCTGAATGGGTAAGACATAAGACTGTGACCCTGCTTGGCAGAGGTTTCTTTAAAAAGAGGGTTAAACGTCTGCATAATTCTGCTAGATATTCCATCAAGTGTGAGTGAATACATGGTGTCATTACAACAGTTTGCCATTTTTCTCTCTCTTGTTCTGGGTAGGCTCAATCAGCTCAGCTTTCTTTCTAGAGGGGGGGGGGGGATATAGAATTTGCAGTTACATGTATTAGACTGTACACCAGCCCTTATTTTTGTGATGAAAAAAAAAAAATAAGGAGAGACAGTTCAGTTACATTTGTTTCCTGTTCAACTATCTTTCTTTTTTTTTTTTTTTTTTTTTTAATTGTTTTTATTTCAAACACACATTTACAATTACAAGATAGTGTAACATAATTAAAGAACAAAAAGAAATATATATGTACATATAAATAAATATAATAATGTAATAATGATGTTAATAATATAATGTTAACTGTACTAGAAATAGGAAGAAAAAAAGGAAATTAAGGAATGTTAATGTTTAGATCATAAAACGAGGGCGTCTCTTAAACTCGAGAATTTAGTCAGATAGATATGCATTGAGTTGTTTTTTGAAGCAATATTATATTCAATTTGTACATAACAGCTTAAATAAACTTTAAAACCATTAAGACTCAAAAAACAACCCTTTGTTCTTGCTCTATAAATATAAGATTTATAAGCAAGCAAAATAAAATTGATAAGCAGCGAAAAAATAAAACATAAACAGGGCCCTACTACAATCGAGGTTAGATTAAGAGGGGGTAAATTAATTTTATGAGTATTTAACCAAGACGAAATTTCACTATAAAGATTACTAGAAAATTCACATTTAACAAAAATATGATCGATAGTTTCAGCGTCTTTTAAACAAAAGGAACATAATTGATTATCTTTAAGTCTAAAACGAAATAGGTCTTTGTTAAGGTATAAACAATTTATCAAAATTCTGTATTGAAACCATCTTAGATATGTATCAATTGTAGTGGCCCGAGCTAACATATAAACTTTATCCCAATCAAAGCAGCCTTTACCTTGGTGTAGATATTTTTGCCACCTACATTGGGCTGTAGGACGCTCAAATTTCTTTGATACTATAATATTATAAATTTGTTGTTTTGACCTTAACAAAGTCAATCTCACTTCCTGTTGTAAGGCGGATTCTTCTTATGCATTTGATTTTTTCAACACTATTATTATTGAGGTTATTGTTTACACCAGCCCTTATTTTTGTGATGAAAACAAAAAAAATAAGGAGAGACAGTTCAGTTACATTTGTTTCCTGTTCAACTATCTTCCTTTTCATTCATTTTTGAATAAAGTATGATGCAGACAAAAGATCAAACCCAAAACAAGGAGATCTATGCTAAGATTTTGTATTACAAAACAATAGATTCCAGTACATGATGAAAGAGTAATAGTAGTAACATTCTATGATAAAATATGTGTTTGTTGGTTTATGTGTTTTCTTTCATATTCTTTGCACAGTGTTTTAACTTTCTTTTTATTTTCATCTTTTTTCCTAGACACCAACACTAGCATACTACAGCACATATAGTGAGGCTCACCTGAAACCATGCATGAAAAGAATTGCCGAACTGGTAGTAGCCAAAGGAAAGGACAAAGCTGTTCACACCAAGTATGCACAAAGCAAATTCATGAGGATTAGTACGCAACCTTGTTTAAAATCCGACAAAATCCAGCAAATTGCCAGTAGCAGCAACTAGAGGGAGGTTATTACATGTATTAGCAATTTTATTCAAGTCAACTATGATTGACAATGTGTTTATTAAAAACACTTTGTAAATAGATTATGTAAAACTAGATTAGTTTAAATGTGATTTTTTTTCTTTTACTCTTTTTGTCCTTTGTAATTCCATCAATCAGTGAAACAAACTTTTATAGTTTGAAAAACTAAAAGCAAAAAATAATTACTAGTTGTTAGTATTAATGAACTATTCTGTCATTGTTTTTATCTATATTGCCTGTAAATAGCTTGTGTATTATTATTCTAAATAAATTCTATGATATTAATGCTTGATTCAATTTGTTATTATTTTAAAAAAGCAGCTTGTACATAAAGACACTGATTTACAAGCTGAACAATAGTTGTTTTGCTGCATTGTCACAAAAAATGAGAGTAGCACAAAATGAATACCATGCTGCAAAAATCTGAAATCACAGTTATATAACTTTAAAAGTGATTATGAACTATGGCCTATTTTTTGTAACTATTGGAATTTTTTGAAATCACAAACTTATAAAAATTAAGGCCTGGGCAAACGACTTCAACATCCGTTCGATTTTGTTGAATGGCAATGTTGAAGCTGTTTGCCACCCCCATTATAGCATTGTTATTGGAACCGTTTGTCCGGCCCTATGTTCAACATCGTGCAATTACAACTGCCAACCATGCAATGTTGAAGCCATTTGCCTGGGCCTTTAGCAGGCTGAAAAGGATTACAAGTCATAAAAACTCTCTTCATGTTAAATTTGATGAATTCTCATAGCCATTAGTTTTCAAAATATATTGATATGAGCTAAATTAAACTTTTCAGATGTTTGTTCTGACATTTTTTAAATTTCTGGAATTTATAGTGTGCTACTCTTTTATGTTTTGATTGACAATGTCTTGCATTTGAGTTAAAACAAGGACAGTCCAGTTACAATTAATACAATCTTGTTGGCAGAAATTATAAATTATAAAAGGATACTAGTCAAAAATTGGCGTTTACAATTACTTTTTTCCCCCTTTCTGCTATCTTATTTATGTGGGTTTCCTGTGGTGGTTTGCGCGCGCGCATCGATTTTGAGAAAAAGGCGGGAATTTGAGCTAAGTTCGCTCGTCCCAAGGTGTTTTGTCAATGGAGGAAAACAGTCTTAAAACGTAAGTAAATTGACAGTTTTGTTTGCTTTAATGCAATTAAATTACCGTATTTACTTTAGAGAACCTTTGTTGATAATTTTGTTAGGAAAAGCTAATATTTGTAAGCATTTTCCATCACTTGCTCTTGCTCTGACGAGAACTTCACACCTTTCGCTGAAGAAACAACACGCGAAAGAACGTTCAGTTTTCATCCATATTTTGTGGGTTATTGACAACACTTGCTCTAAACTATTGAATAGCTGTTATTACAGTTATATGCAAATGATTTTGAACAATGGGTTGAAGTCGAGGCTTTCGGGCGAAAACAATAGGTTTGCCCGAAAGCCTCGATTTGAACCCATTGTTTGCAATCATTTGCATATAACTGTAATAACAGCTATTTATTAGTAGTCTTAAGGGCTCGCAAAAACTATTGCACAAATATAGTAACTAAATTAATTAGTTACAAAGGCTACGTTTACATGGTACCGGACGAATTTTTGACCGGTCAAAAAAAACATCCGCTTAGGGGCTCTGTTCACACGGGACCGCGCTAAACGAGCAATAATTTGGACGCCCAACCGGTCAAATATTCGACCTGCAAATTTGAAGACGATTTTTCAGTCGTCCCGGTCAAAAAATTGACCCATGCATATGGTGTAAACAGTTTGACCGGTCAAATGTTGGTCCGGTACCGTTCAAACGTAGCCATAATCAGCCCAGTGCGCATGGAAAGATGTTATAACCACTGACAAAACTTACGGTTCCTATGGTCTCGTCTGAACAAAACGAAAATAATGATCGGTTCTGTGTGAACAGCATGTCCAGGTCTATCTTTTGTCCGGTCAAAAATTCATCCGGTCCCGTGTAAACCTAGCCTAAATAGCAATAAAACTTGAACTGGAGTAGTGCAAAGGTCAAAGCTACTTCAAATTTTTTTTTTAAATTGGGACGTATACAAAAAATAGAACGAGTGCAAAATTAATGAACGTATTGATCATATCTTTCAGTTTCGTTGCCAGATATCATCCCTGGTCCCAGAGTTTTCTCGTGTAAATTAATAATAAACGTCATATCAGAATACTATACCCATAGCTCTTTATTCATTTATATTTAATTTTCCAACTTATAGTTTAATCTAAGTTTAATTTTTGTATTTTAATTCACGTAGATTTTCAGCCAAATTCAGGGCGCAAGAATGGCTTGCACTGCAATTAATCTACAATCAATTGTCAAAATACATGTTGGCAACGATGTGATAGAAAATCATTTGGTACACTCACTGTAATACTTTTACAAAGTCATTGTGTAGAGCTTATGTCGTTTGCTTAATGCACATCGGCGTTTCACAGAACCATTAATGTGGGGTAGGGTATTTTAATATTTGTCCATCTCTTATATTACCCAGGGCCTTCCATCCTTGCGCTGGGGCTGGCCAAAGGAATGCATACTCTGGGAATGAGATTATATATTTGTTAAAATAAATATCAGTGAAGTTATAATGTTCAATAAGTAATTTTATAGATAGTCATTGCTCTACTGCCTCCTATTCCTTTTCTACATTTCTTCGATTTCCCATTTTTGTAGAATTCATTCTTGCCATCCCGACCAATAAAGCATTTGTTGACTTGCAGTCCAAAGAACTTCGCTTTAAGCTTCCTGGCTGCATGAGCGCATTTGCCAATCTTTTTAGCCGCTGGCCAAAATGGTATGAAGTCGGCAATTTTCTCTTTTAGTGCTCCATGGCGAACTCTACTTCCGAAACAACCAACTCTTTGAAATTGTTTCACTCCATGGTTTCCTTATAAAAAAGAAAAAGAAGAAACAATTAACATCGGAAAACACGTGTTAACATTTCTCAGCAACAATTCGTGCTTCACGGCACAGATGTTAGCCTGCGTCACACCCGGACATTTCTCGGTTAAGTCCGTTTGCAATGTAGTCTTACCTTTATGCGATGGGCACTCTTTCGTGCTGCACTGTTGTCTTTGTTGTTTTTCTCCAGTACATTGTGTTTTGTTGTTCAATGGTTGAGGTGCTGGGTTGTTACATAAACGATGTCGAGACTCTGTGCCATTACCACAAGTCTTACTGCATAACGACCACTTACTCCATGCAGACCAACCACCTTTAGTTATAGCTATTAATGTAAAAAATTAATTTATAAATAAATAAATAAATAAAAAAGAAATGGTAAAATAATTAATTATGAGCCAATACGCAATTCGATTGATTGAGAGTACAGAGCACCAGCGGTTACACGTTGATAAAATATATCAAACTACAGTGGTACCTCTATCTGATTAAGCGGTCACCCATTAAGCGGTCACCCTCTATTAGGTGGCACAATAAAAACGTATCAAAGATATGCCTATTGTTCTGTTGCAATCTCAACCTGTTAAAAAAAAGACTCCCGCGATTTTAAAGTATTTTGTTACTTCTCGCCTACAATACCATACATGGTAATAGCATTGTTTTCAAGATTATACGGTATTTCGGATACGAGTCCCAAATCTATTCCTATAACTATTCTATAGTTCTATTCAGCGGCCAACCTCTATTAAGCGGCAACTTTTGTAAGTCCCAAGGGTGACCGCTTAATAGAGGTACCACTTTATGCAATTTATAAAAGAAATAGAAAGCTTGCTTGTTCCTGGAGATGGTCAGAAGACCTACTTTGTGTCTTATCTTTCTTTGTAATTTTATAGATAGTCATTGCTCTACTTCCTCCTATTCCTTTTCTACAGTTCTTCGATTTCCCATTTTTGTAGAATTCATTCTTGCCATCCCGACCAATAAAGCATTTGTTGACTTGCAGTCCAAAGAACTTCGCTTTAAGCTTCCTGGCTAGATCAGCACATCTGCCAATCTTCTTAGCCGCTGGCAAAAATGGTTCCAAATCTGCAACTTTCTTTTTGAGTGCTCTATGGCGAACTCTACTTCCGAAACAACCAACTCTGTGAAATTGTTTCACGCTATGGTTTCCTTCAAAAAATGAGAAACAATTAAAACGACTCCACTTCACATCCGAATTTTTTCTTATTTTTTAAATCGATTCTTAATAAAAGTTGAAAACGGACCTAACAGAGAAAAAGACCGGATGTCATGCAGTCTAAAGGCCCGGGCAAACGGTTTCAACATTTGCTTCTCAAACTTATTAATAATACATGAGGTAATCAGCCAACCAGGTGTCTCGAATTAGATCACATGATGAACTTTGAAACCCCGGAAAGTCCGCTCCAAAGTACTTTGAAATCATTTCAAAGTCCTCCGTACTTTGAAATCATTTCCAAGTCCTCCGTACTTGGAAATGATTTAATATACTTTGGTAACGCTTTATATAGTGACACTTAGAAATATTAGCCCAGAAAAACATATTATTTAACTTTACTTTTTAAAGGATTAAAAGACATTTGAAATATTTTCATGGTAACCAGTACCGAGACTCGAACTTCTAACCACTAACTTACTAATTCCTATTGCTTACCATTAAGCCACAAGCTAATTCGTTGACCAGAACGGAATGTTTTAAACTGTTATAGAAATTATCCATGCATGCATAACTATCAGATAATAGTTTCATTATAATAAAATGGCTAAATATCTATAGACGAAGATTCCTCACAAATAATTATTGAGTTTGAGAAGTCGTTCAAAGTCCTCCAATTCGGACCGGACGGGATTTCAAGTCCTTGCAATTAGTTCCAGTCCTCGGCTGCGCCTCGGACTGGAACTAATTGCGCGGACTTGAAATCCCGTCCAGTCCTCATTGTCGGACTTTAAACATTACTTCAACATCCGTTCGATTTTGTTGAATGACAATGTTTAAACGCTTTTGATCTCTTTCAGTACTGTTGAAACGTGTTAAATCGATGTTGAATTGATGTTGAAAGACTTTAAAAGCGTTTAAACATTGCCATTCAACAAAATCGAACGGATGTTGAATTAAGCAAATGTTGAAACCGTTTGCCTAGTTCAAACGTCGAATCACTCATGCATGCACCGAATTCAATTCACGACTTAAATACATGTTGAAATACGACCGACATTTAAATTGAATTATATGGTCCGTAATTCTAAGAAAGAATGTAAATTTGTGAAACGAGTCAAGCTGCTGTTCTTGCTACAATTTGATACAAAATAACAACCAAATATTATTGCTGTGCAACGCCTTTAAATTCGACGTTTGAATCAAATGTCATAATATAAAAATTATATTCGGCGCATGTGAAATTCGACGTTTAAACTATAGGGCTAGTTCATTTTTGATATTCTAACGGTAGTTGAAACGACCCAACTCGTCATTGGCTGTTGAAAAAATGTGAATTTATATTGTTTAGAAAGACGTCTTGAATTGGCTGAATTTATGAATAAACGTCGAAGCGTTCATGGTTCGAGTGTCCGGCACCTTTTCTAATCATTTTCCAAGTACCGGACACAGTCTACGTAATTCAATAGAAACAGAGACTCCAATATAAACAAAGAACAAGCTAGAGTACAAACATTAAAAGCGTGCAACATAAATAGTACTAAATAGTGATATTTTATGCTAATTCTATTGTTTTCTATTGTTTCATTAGCCCTATTTAGTACTAGTTATAGTACTAGAGTGAAGACATTTAACCCGTGAAACAAAATTAAATAGTCAAGGTGTAATAGTCAAATAGACACAAAAGAAAACAATGGAATCAGAGACTGCTAAGGTGTATTAGTCTAATATCTATTTCACGGGTTAAATGACTTCACTCTACTTGTTTCACGGAATGATATAATATTTGCACTCTAACAAAGAATACAATAGGTTTTGCAGTACACGCAGAAGGACCCGAGTGTCTGCACTATAAGTAACATGTATATATTCGGCCGCTTGGATTGACTTCAAACAACACCATATGATTATCGTGACGTCGTTTGCAACTGATGTTGAACGTGTGATTACCTTTATGCGATGGACACTCTTTCGTGCTGCACTGTTGTCTTTGTTGTTTTTCTCCAGTACATTGTGTTTGGTTGTTTAATGGTTGAGGTGCTGGGTTGTTACATAAACGATGTCGAGTCTCTGTCCCGTTACCACAAGTCTTACTGCATAACGACCACTTACTCCATGAAGACCAACCACCTTTAGTTATAGCTATAGACAATTGATTGAACCAGGATTAAATTAGATGTAGTGAACTATAATCATTATGTAAGTTTTAAGCTAGTACTGTTTTTTTGTGGTATTTCTTATAGAGCTTCACAAGAAGCCCGATACACTTATTTCAAAAACTGCATGAGGCTGACGGAGTGTTCGGTGAATGAAGAACGGCGATTGCACGACCAAAAGGTCTGTGGTTACAGATACAACAAATCCTAGTGTTATCTGGATTGCCACGCACAGTTTCATAATTAAACTTTAAGCCCTTTTCTCCGAAATCGGTATATCAATGTGCAGTATACTGAGATTCGTATTCTGTCACCAAAGATGCACAAAAATTCAATTGAAAAGCACCACGCTCATAATTCTAAACTTCTGCTTTAAATCTCCACCATGCAGATGTTGTATATATAGTATGCTAGCAAAGTGAAATTTAATGTCAATCTTACTTTTGCATGTCTGTTTGTTACACTGTTGTCTTTGTTGTTTTTCTCCAGTACATTGTGTTTGGTTGTTCAATGGTTGAGGGGCTGGGTTGTTACATAAACGATGTCGAGTCTCTGTGCCATTACCACAAGTCTTACTGCATAACGACCACTTACTCCATGAATCCCAACCTCCTTTAGTTATAGCTATAGACAATCGATTGAGCCAGGATTAAATTAGATGTAGAGAACTATATTCATTATGTATGTTTTAAACTAGTGCTGTCTTTTAACTATTTATTAGCACTTGGCAAGTAGCCCCGCACACTTATTTCAAAAAAGGTTGGCGGAGTGAACGGTGAATTATAATGTGGAACGGCGATTGCACGACCGAAATGAACTGTGCATGGTTACAAAGTTAACATATACTAGTGTTGTCTGGATTGCTTCGCACAGTTTAATTTCATAAACTTTAAATCCTTCTTTATTAAATCGGCTTTCAATGTGCAGTAGATTCGTGTTCTGTCACGTACCAAAGATGCACAAAAAATTAATTTAAAAGCCCCACTGCACTCATAATTCTAAACTTCTACTTTAAAAAAATGCTCCATAGAGATGTTGTTTAGTATACTAGAAAAGTGAAATTTAATTTGAATCCTTACTTTCGCACTCTTTCGTGTTACACTGTTGTCTTTGTTGTTTTTCTCCAGTACATTGTGTTTGGTTGTTCAATGGTTGAGGTGCTGGGTTGTTACATAAACGATGTCGAGTCTCTGTGCCATTACCACAAGTCTTACTGCATAACGACCACTTACTCCATGAATCCCAACCTCCTTTAGTTATAGCTAGAAATTTAAGAAAATAGAATAGGCATTAAATAACTACTCATTAGCAATCTCGCACTTTGTTGAATGGTTGAGAGAACAGAGAATGAGCGTTTATATGTTGATCAAATAAACCTATTTCAAAAATCGTTGTCGCAGCCGAAGCTACCATACACACTCTGAAGCCTGCAAAGGATGTCGGTAATATGAACTGAATGTCTGATTTATTACGCGCTCAATTTTTAAATAAATATATGTTTCAACATCTATCACTGCAAAATATGTTATGCTCATATACCACAAACACTTATAACCAAAATATGCTATATGATGATGAATAAATCGATAACAAGAGTAGAAATACAAACATCAGTGTGGACTGAGCTTTGATTGCGACTATGATTTTTGAAATAGGTGTACACCTATTTCAATTAACGTTGTCCATCTGGAATGGTTGATCTGAGACCGATAGGAATTGTGGGAGCTCGTTAAATTTCAAATACATTGTTTTAATCACACTTGAATGGTGCTGAATTACAGATAACAGTATTTCAGAAGTAAACATTAATATTCAAGTGTGATTATTATAGTGCATTTGCAGTTTAACGAGCTCCTACAATTCCTATCGGTCTCAGATCAACCATTCCAGATGGACAACGTTAATTGAAATAGGTGTATATACATTCTACAAAAGAAATTGCTATATGCTGTGGTGCAGTCAAAATACAGCACTTGGGGATGGTTAGAAGACTTGCTTTCTTTGTGTCGAGCTTCTCTTCACACTTATCTCGTGTTTTCTATTACTTCGATATGAAACTAATACTTTTTATAGCTCTTTTAAGTCTATTTGTTAGTTTTTTCTCTTTTTGTTTGTTTGTTTGTTTGTTTGTTTGTTTGATATTTGTATTTCATCGTTTGTTCACTGTCTGTGTGTTTGCTCTTAGATTATGCGTTTGCCTGTCTGTCTGTCTGTTTGTTTGTTTGTTTGTTTGTTTGTTTGTTTAATTGTTTGTTTCTTTGATATTTGTATTTCATCGTTTGTTCACTGTCTGTGTGTTTGCTCTTAGATTATGCGTTTGTCTGTCTGTCTGTCTGTCTGTCTGTCTGTCTGTCTGTCTGTCTGTCTGTCTGTCTGTCTGTCTGTCTGTCTGTCTGTCCTGTTTGTTTGGTTGTTTGTTGTTATATAACTGTTTCGTTGTTGTTGTTTTTATCTATTGTATAGTCTATATAGTTTATACGACTTACCAATTTGTGGTGCAGCAGTCGTTCCTTTACACTTGGAATCTTTATTCACTGCACAAGCTCTAACATCTTCTTGATAATATTCACCAGGTGTGCAGTGCTTGATACTTGAACTGTTATTATGACACTCTATATACTTTTGGCAGTCATGGGAATAAGGGAATCGGCCACTGGACTTGTTTGCACAGAGATCAACATAGCCTGCCTTCGGACCACTCGTATTTGGTGTTACTATGGAGATGAAATTATGTAAATAAAAGATGAACCAACTGATGGGTACGTATACACTCCAGTTAGCCATAATGTTTGCCAAAAATTAGATAAAAGGAGATGAGAAAACAGTAAAAAATAAGAACTTAAGATAAATTTACTAAAAAGAAATACGAAAAGAAAATATAGAAGCAAAGGGAAAAGCAAATAAAAGAACGGAAAAGAATAGGGAAAGGGAGAGAAAAAAAGCGAAATTGAGAAAAAAGAAATGTGAAGAGGATGAAACGCAAAAGGACAGGAATGGGAATGTGAAAAAGTTATTTATTTATTATTAAAATAATAATAAAAAAATAGGAAGAAAGATTAAAATGAAAATGAAATAAATAAATAAATTGAAATGAATGAAATTCGAGAAAATAAAATAATAGTAAAATTGAATCAAAAAAAAAAAAAAAAGATTAAAATATAATTAACGAAAGACGAAAAGGTAAAATATAGAGTAGAGAAAATTTATGTTCGATTAACAGTTACCTTTTGGTACTGAGAATAACCCAGCAAACCAACATCCGAGAACTATAAAGATTAATATAACAATAAATTATCGATGATATGTGAGCAAGCAATTTTAATTTTATTGACTTCGCATAAGCATAAGCACAAAAATTGGACTGTGTGAACTGGTGTAACATAAGCGTTAATGAATACACTGTTCCATAACAATTATGAGGCATGATAACCCACAACTGTACTTTTGCTAGTCCAACTAGTAAATGGAAAGTGGTGGGTTTTCATGACTTGAACTCATAGAGTTCGCTTATTTATACTGTAAAATTTCTATTTTTTTCATTTCTATACACAATATCAAAAATCATTGATGTGAGCGCATACATATTAAAATTATTTTCTGTTCTCAATAGTAATTTCTGTACAGCTAGCTAATACAATCACATCGAAATTGGAGCTCGCGATGCAAAACGTTTTAGCTGTAATTTTTACAATTTAGATTCTCAATTACCATTGCAATTATTCTTTTGAAATGAAAGATAAGAATAAAATAATGAGAGCGTGCTACTTTTAGCTTCACTAAAGGACAACTATAAACAACACAGGAATGCCGCTCAATAAGTCAGTTTTTACCTATGATGATACCAATAACGGCGGCCAACACTATAATAATACATTCTTTCATCATTGAAACTATCAAAAAAATAAAATAAATATAAATCAACATTCAGGAGTAGTGTATGAATAATATATTTGATTAAAAGGTAGTGAGTGTGAGTGCCACCGAGCAGATAAACAACCACTGCACATTGCTGCTGTAAAACAGACTCCTAAAATGGTATATGGGCTCAGGGATCGAACGGCTGGATCGAGGATCAGTGGGAAATTGAGTCTGATTCGGGGATCAAGGATCAAAAGTTTGGAAAAACTTGGGCTCAGTGATCAAAAATTCCGAAATGATCCAGGATCAATAGGTTCAAAATATACCATGTTTCGAGCCTGGTATGAAAGCTCACATTGTTAAACTAAGAACAGATTTCGTATGACTGTATGACTGTGAAATTCAAGGTTCAGTGCCGTGTACGTGCCTTGTCGCGACCGTGATTTCTTTCCAGAATTTTGATTGCCTTGCCTTGGCTCGACCGCGTTCGTGACGTGAGCTTTTCATAGTCATACGAAATCTGCTCTAAAATCCAAGGAACGTTTCCTCTTCTAATAATAACGTGACAAATTCTAGTTTCATCTCAATTAGGTTTCGTTAACGATTTCCCGAAGAGGCGTACATATATGATAATAATAATAAATTTATATAACAAAGTATATATAAGTATATATATAAGTAAATAACAATAAAGTGTATACTATAATAAAATACAATATAATAATACAATTCAAATTAGCAGAAAATAAAATAATAGATGAAAGGAAATAAAATATAAAAGTCATATAATCAAACAAAATTATTTATATATAAACTGTTTAAAAATATATCTATCTACATTTATAAAATATTTGATTTATTTCGCGCGCTCTGATTGGCTGAGAAGCGTTCTCTATAACTCAACAGTGCACGGAGCGTCAATTTGTTTAATTTTAACTACTGAATATTTTATAAAAGAAATAGAAAACTCGGCAGCAGTGCTCTGTTGAGTTATAGAGCACTTGGGAATTTTAAGAAGACTCGAGAAGCGCTGAGAAGCACTCCGCTACGCGTCGTGCTTCTCCTAACGCTTCTCTCGTCTTCTTAAAATCCCCGCGTGCTCTATAACTCAACAGAGCACGCTGCCTCGTTTTCTATTTCTTCAATATATATATATATATATATATATATACAGCCGATCTCGAAAAGGTTGTCCACCTGAAAAGACATATATACTAAAAGAAATATCACGTGACTCATTTTAGATTCACTTTCCACTCGTGTAGAAAGTCAGGTACTTCTAGCGAGGGAAGATACTGCTTGTTTGAATTCACCGCCATATTACTTTCAAACGCACCTGACTTTCTACACGCGCAGAAAGTGTATCTATAATGAGTCACGTGATATTTCTTTTAGTATATATGTCTTCTCAGGTGGACAACCTTTTGTAGATCGGCTGTATATATATATATATATATATATATATATATATATATATATATATATATATATATATATATATATATATATATATATATATATATATATATATATATATATATATATATATATATATATATGTATGTATGTATGTATGTATATATGTATATTTGCAAAAACTTTGACTCATTTGTACATATATAAATATATATCAAAATAATATAAGACATTATGGGATATGATAACTGATATTTTTTTCGAGTTGCCTATGACTTGGGCTATCTGAAAAAAATAGCAGGGATCATATCCCATAATTTCTTATATTGTTTTGATATATTTGTATATATAGCAAAATGGTCAAAGTTTTTGCAAATCGCTGTATATATATATATATATATATATATATATATATATATATATATATATATATATATATATATATATATATATATATATATATATATATATATATATATATATATATATATATATATATATATATATATATATATAAAATGTAACGTTAGAGCGTTCCCCTAGAGGTCGGAAAGTCGTGGGTTCAAATCCCTTCTGGATTTCCGATTCCTTCTGATCTTCCAATAATATCTGTGTCAAATACTATCTTTATATGCAACGTTTATAAATAACATAGTTTCATTTCTATTCTTATGACTTTATTAGTGAGATATGTACATTGTTCCCTTTCCAAAGGAAGCTTACTGTTCTACAACTATATGGATGTTCCTAAAACAAGAAAGAAAAGCTGGTTCAATGTTGCAAACGTACTCCTCAAGACGTTTTGTACCGTGAACAGGTGGGAACGACAACTGTGTAAATATATGACAAATATTTTGTATTGTCATAGATCTACCACTATCAAAATACAGCTTAATCTCACCATCCGTAAAACAACCGAAACATGTTTTTGAATTGTTCTTTAAGACATCATACACCGAATGAAAAAAAAAGTGACCAATTTGAACAAGTACTGTTCTTGACTAGCTATTCATACCCATGGAAACTAGTGCTTTCTAAAGGCCGGTTTACACGGTACAACTTTTCCCTACAACTGTCGCACGCAACTTGCTTACGCCACCCTTACAACACGAATTGCTTCGTGTAAATCAAACCTACAACTTGCTTTCAACTGTTGTGTACGACAAGAAAAAAGTTGTAGGATTTTAAAACATGTTTTAAAATGCTACGACAATCGTAGCCGTCGTAGCCAAATATGGTAAAAAAGTGACGTATCATGTAACAAAACTTCTTTGTGGGGTACCGTGGAGTGTTTTTGCACAAAATGGCGGTTAAAAACAAAGCTGCTGGTTGTGCTGATATTTCGACGAAAAAGAAAGGGAAAAGAGTCAGAAAAATATCATTCTTTACTACCGAAAGAACAAAAAGACTTATTACCTAATGGAGCAAGGAACCAGTACCTTTCTAATGCTCATATAAAGATTATTTTAAGAAAAAATTAAGGCTGCCTTCACTCGAAATCGTACGAGACTTTTCCGTGTGTTGTGCGACAAGTTGTGCACGTGTAAATCAGCAGTAAGTCAAGTTGCATGCGATAGACTTAGGCAAAATCGTGCCGTGTAAATCGGCCTTAACAAGAACACAAGGCTAGCCAGTCAAAAGTCAAAAGTCAAAAAAGTCAAAGTAGAAAGAAAATCGACTACCCTTTAAGCGCTTTAAACCATTCCTTTGAATTACAGAACACCGTGCGAGTATCTCTAACTAAACTATGCCACGCAAAGTTTCAGGATAAAGTAAACGGTTTGTGTAAATGGTTTGTGACTGAAGAGTGCGCCATTCAAACGTCTTAGATGTTTGAAACGTATTTGTATTTTATATTTACTCAAGGACAGAAGGTGGGAAGATACCTTAAACATTGTAGCGTGTAGGACAGTACCTTTCAGTCTTTCAAGAAAACCTGTTTCAATGTTGACCCAGCGAAAGTATAAATGATCAAAGACTACGAGGCAGTTTATGTTTCTTAAGCTAGCGACCTTCAACCAACATGTCTCGAATTGCTTTGCTTTTGTTGGTAAGCTTCGTCCCTCTGATTGCATCCGAGTATGTCCGTGTGTGTTACTACACTAACTGGTCACAGTACCGTCCCAAAGGAGCCACGTTTTGGCCAGAAGACATCGATCCTTTCCTGTGTACCCATGTTATTCACTCATTTTCTAAAGTGAGCCGCACAACTCACAAAATGGAGAAATACGAGGAAAATGATTTTGATTTGTACAAGCGAATCAACGCCTTAAAGAAGATCAACCCGAAACTGAAGACCCAGATCGCAGTGGGTGGTTGGGCTCACGAGGAAAAGGACAGTCCATTCTCCAAGATGGTTGCCACCAAAGAAAAGAGAGCTATCTTCATCCAATCTGCCATCGATACTTTGAGGCAGTATGGGTTTGATGGGCTTGATCTGGACTGGGAGTACCCTGGTATGCGAGGTGGCTCACCAAAAAGCGATAAGGGACGATTCACACTTCTCTGTGAAGAACTTCGCGCTGCCTTTGAAGCTGAGGCAAAGGCCAGTGGAAAACCACAACTACTCCTTACCGCTGCTGTTGCTGCTGGTTTATGGACAATCAAGGGAGCCTATGATATCGAAGCCCTTGCCAAACCACTAGACTGGATTAACGTCATGACCTATGATTTGCACGGTACCTGGGAATACAAGACTGGGCATCATACCGCTATGGGACCAGATGGCGACAAACTGACATTACCATTCGCTATCTGGTACTGGATGAATAACAGAGAAACCTGGGAGAAGCCAGGAATTCGCAAGGGTATGCCAGCAAACAAGATAGTACTTGGTCTCGCCACCTACGGCCGTGCATTTGGTCTGGCCAGTCCAGGAACTAATGGCCTTGATGCAGCTAGAAACTACCAGTACACTCCGAAAGGCCAGTACACCGGGGCAGAAGGCTTCCTGGCTTACTTTGAGATCTGTAAACTTGGTCTAACAGTCGTCCAAAAGAACAAAGCTATGGCTCCTTATGGCTACAAAGACAAGGACTGGATTGGTTATGATGACCCAGCGAGTCTGATCTACAAAATAGACAATGTGGTAAAGAAGAACCAGCTACGTGGAGTAATGTTCTGGGCGATTGACTTGGACGATTTCTCTGGACAACACTGTAACCAAGGCAAGTACCCACTGATGAGCGCTGTGAAGAGCTACCTGACATCTGGTACTCAACCCCCACCACCACCACAACCAGTTACTACCCAACCACCTCTCCCCGGGGTTACCACCCAAGCACCACCCCCAGTGGGTACCACCCAAGCACCACCGGTACCCCCAGTAGTCACTACCCAAGCACCACCCCTACCCGCCACCACCCAGGCTCCTCCTGTTGGAGGCAGTTGCAAGGCAACAGGATCCTGGGCTGGAAATGCAGGAATGGATGCATGGTGTGCATCGAATTGCGCAGCTGGTAACTGCCCTGCAACACATTGCATTTGTAGTTAGTATAGGATGAAGTTGTATAGGATTAAATAAAATGTAGTTGAAATGCAAACCAGTTCCTTGCGTTTGTATGACTTTATTGATGTTTATTTATGATTTGTTAATTAATTTGTTAGTGCTAATCCAGGATTAAGTTTTAAGAAAACCTATAGAGTTAACCCAGGATTAGCACTAATCGAGCTTTGAACAACCCGGCCCAGAAGGTTAACTACAGTTTATTAAGTTGGGCTGCCCCCAGGCTATGTCCAATACTACACATGCACTATTATTATTATTATTACTCGCTGGCAGGCACGGGGTGCCCAGCGAGGTATAAAATGCAACGAGTTTCGTGTTGTTCGTGGTTCAATGTCGCGTTTTTTTTATAGTAACATTACGTAATGTATTAAAATGCTTTTATTTTATTTTTTATTAAAGTGCTGTACGCATCACAGGCTCGCACCTCGTTGCAAATTCTGCAAGGCCTTGCTCTTCAAAACACTGAAAGATGGATAGAGAAGTGCCTCAAATGCTCGATGTTCACCTAAATGCACACGCCGTTCGCGATAGACCCACACTAAAAGATATGGTTTCGAGCGTATATTTCGAGTATGTTTCAAAGGAATCTATAAGAATATTATGAGAAATTATGAGGATAATAATGTGAGCTATCAAAGCACTCGAATACTGACTAAATAAAACGTACCCAAAATGTGACTCGACTGACAAATAACATGACAAATACAGAAACCAATGACTTTAATGGAAGAGCACAAAAGATGAAGAATCGAAGCAGAATATTGACACGATATCCTCGAAGGAATCAAACTACCCTTGAACAGTTTCTTACCAAATTAATAGGACTTCTTGTGGTAAATAGTGATTTTTTGATTGTATTCATTCAACGGAAAACATAGCTGCGACTATGAACATTTGATCGTTTCGGTCTCAGTCTCCCTCTTCCACGGTTGCGCGATTAAAAGAAAAATTACAACATGCAAAGAAGCCTGGCTCAGCATATTATAATTCCCGGTATAATTTTACACGGACAAACTCTGAATCTTGTACAAATAGGTATACTAAATATATAAAAAAGTTGCTCTATACAGTCTATACAGTCCCGCCTCTCGGTCTTTTTCGAGAATTTACATATCATTTTTTATATGTATTTTTTAAGAATAGTGCTTAATTACAAACTATTGTAAATTTATCGAGATATTCACATATGTGTGGATTCCTTTGTATAGTTGTAACCAATATGGACGGTAATGCTATATATGGAAGAGGGACGGAACGACAACTTTGTTAAGGAGAAACTCATTGATATGGCGATAACAATCAGAAATCTTGAAAAGTACGGTGTTTTGTTTTTCACGCATAGTCATGTATTGCACATCAAAATGTCCGTAAACGAATGGTGTTTTCGGATCCATGGCTACTTTTTTGAAAGGGTTTGTTTAATTTTAAATATAGCCCATATTGTAACTTGACATGAGAATAGTCGCACAATCTCTCTTGTAAAAGTGATGAAACCGTTAACTTTCATCCCCCAAAAGTATGTGTAGTTTTTGAACGGAAAGTAGATCAAAATCATTTGATAAGGTCAACAAAAGATTGAGGTAGCTGTATCCATGGCTACTTTTTTTACTTTTCTGTAAATATTTTGAGAAAAGATCGAAAAAACACGATTTTGTGGCCTTATTTCTACAATTTTGACTAGGCGCGTTGAAGCGTGACGTATAGCGGGTTTATAGCTGACCAAATGTTAACACGTCTTTTCCGATGTGTACTGGACTAAACAAGCAATTTTTTTTCGCCTTTGCAATCAAAGTGAGTTTAATTAGTTTTGTTTACAATTCTGTATTGTAAAATTATAGAAGCGAATTAATTTGATGATTGTAATATTATAGATAATGCTATTTTATTTAGTCTAAATGCATATGTTAGACATGGTTCGGTTATATCAATAAATATTACAAAAGAAGTAATGTCTCGCTATGCAAAATTGAAATCACAGGCACTTTAGGATCCCTTCATAGTATTCGATCGATCGTCTCTTCAAAAAGAAAAAAAAGAAAAGCATATGCAAATAGAAACACAGTACCGGTCAGAAACGAGCTCAATTAAATGTTCTTTAATTTCTTTATATGTCAACACGGAGCAGATGAATAATTCCTGGTAAGATCTCACACTGCGGTCGTTGTCAATATAGCCAGCGAGTGCACGCCAATAGGGCGTCTAGTTATTATTATTATTGTTATTATACTCCACAAGATACCAAGTACGACGAGAAGCGAATATATATAATTCCCCCATCATACAAATCACTGTAATTTCGGCTTGATTCATATGTTTTTCTTTTCCCCTAAAGTATCCTCTACTCTCCCGCGTGCTATCTCATACTCCCTATTCACTTTACAGAAATTGTATAACACCACCTAATGAATTTTTGAATGCTCTTTTAATTATCCCTGATAATAGAGATTACAATTTTATTCTTAATAGATATATATCCAAACTCGAAGTTTCGAAACACAAAATAATTTATCATTTTAAAATGTACTTGTTAACCTTATTCTATCAATGAAATTGGACTTTTATGGTAGTTATATTTTTCCTTTTCCTGTGGTTTTTGCGTGGTCTACGACTCTGTTCCAGTACAGCTTCGTAGGCGTCACCTCTCTAAGGGTTCGGTTGGTAGACGGTGTATGTTCCGTCATCTATGTCAGGGTCGTTTTCCATCGGATCAGCATACGCTGGCTCGTCCTGAGCAGACTCCGGTTCATCTCCCTTGGGACATCGCCGTTTGACGTTTCGACAGCGATATTGACATTTTAGTCTGCATCTTCTCCTTAATGCATATCCTGAGCAATGAGGCTTGCAGTTGAATCTTATACAGATGCGTCTGTTGCATAAGCGACGGCGACGTCGTCGTCGTCTCCACAAGGCGTCAGCGTCAGGGACTACGAGGGCGAAGATTAGGCAAAGGACGAAAAGGATCTTGAAGTTCATGCTGGTGAATCTGTAGGTAGGAATAGATTGTCATGATACGATGATACCTGTAATGATTTGGGTGATTTCAGAGCCAGTGTCCATGAAACGATTATATATTAAATATTTAGAACGTGATTGCATTGATTTTAAATCAACTATTTAGTTATTGCTTAACTAAGAATTCACACAGGCATGAACCACACAATACAAACTACAATGGATGGAAGGTTCAATTACTTAGTTGTAGATTCCATGACTTACCAACTCTCCTTTGGATCTGTTCTTTTCTTCACAACTTGGTGAGCAAGGCCAGACTGAGTAAATCTTAGAAGCGATGACCCTTTAAAATGCTTAGGGCGTTGCCAAACGCGGAAAATTTCTCAAGTATAGCTGTGGCGTCCACGAGGATTTCGATTTCACTATTTTAAGTAGCTGTTAAGAGGTACTTGTATACATAAAAAAATTGCAAAAGAAACCCTCAAAGATACCTAAAGTCCTTTTAAAAGGGCCTGGTATCGATAATATTTAACCTCTAACAGATCCACATAAGAACATCAAACAAAAAAAGCGCTGCTTTGTATACGAAATTTCATGGGATCTTCCTATTTCAATACCCTAAACTTTAAAGATATAACAAAAAATGTTATTGAAATTTTAATACTAATAAATGTCTTTCAAATAGTTTGCAAATTGAAAGTATAAACACATCTTAGGTCGTATTTTTCAATTAATAGGACTCGGCTAGGTTTCACATCGGTGATCTTCAAATTTTTATATCTTCTATATTAAATTTAGATAGCTTTTTCATTTTCATCACATCGGAACACACGTGTTAACATTTGGTCAGGTAAATTTCATGCCTGATTGCGCGCGTGTCAGCCCATAAAACAGGCAGAAACAAGACCTGAAAATCGTGGTTTTTGGAGCGTTTCGCAAAATAATCACAGAGAAGAAAAAACGTAGCTATGGCTAAAGCTTATTCAATCTTTTATTATATTGACCTTATTAAATGATTTCGATCTATCTTTCGTGCAAAAAGTATAAGTACTTTCGGTTTGACCACTTTTACAAGAGAGTCATTTTTGCAAAATTATCATGTCAAGTTGCAATATGGGTTATATATTCATATTAAACATACCCTATCAAAACAGTAGCTATATATTCGAAAACACCATGCTTTTCACAGGAAAAATATGTTAATTCCCAATTTGTGAAAATAGTGGGTGTTTTCAGGGATTTTCATGTGTATTCATTGGGAAAGTGGTACCAAACCCGTTCATGAGACAAAAAAATACCATCTATTTCCCAAGAAAATCACAATAATTTCAAATTGGGAATTTAATAATTTCCCCTGTGTTTACGTACATTTCGATGTGTGAGACATTGCCCTATGAGTGAAGACACACATAAGTACTTTGCAAGATTTCTAATTGTTATCGCTGTGTTCAGTGAATCCAGAGTTGTATAATTATTGTTACTGTGATAAAGCTATTGTGTGAGAAACCTCATGAATCTGTCCGGAAAAGCCCAATTGTGACACAGTTGATCTTTGTTACTAGTAATCAAAACATGCATACTGAAGCTAAATGTTCAGTGTTTTCTCTGTAGTCTTTTTTTTTTTAAATGTCAAATAGCCGTCGCTAAAAATGAGTTTTATTTGTTTGTGCCACGATACTGGTACTGTCACGAAACTGGGCAACATACTGTACCCCTACTTTTACCGCTTTATTCTAATTCGACAAGAATTAGTCAGAGTTTTGTCGGACAGAAACAACAATCGAATTATTTTGTATTTTCGCTGTAAAAACGTTTAATAGAATCCATCTGTTTTGTGATAATTTCTTCTAACTAACTTTCCTTTGGATCTTCCTTTCCTCACAACTCAGTGAGCAAGACCAGTCGACTGTGTAAAATGTTGAAAAAGTCGATTCTTGTAATGTGTGTGCTTATATACAGCACATTTCACATGTCTCGCTTCACAATATTATTCATTTGTACGGACCGATAGTCAAATTCTAAGTTGTAATTATTAATTATTTGTAAATTCTTAGAGCGTTGTTTATTCCTCAAGTATAGCTGACTCAGAGGCGTCCACGAGGAATTTCGATTTCATTATGCCAAGAAGCTGTAAAGAGGTGCTTACATATATAAAGAAATTGCAAAAGCAACCCTCAAAGATACCTAAGTCCTCTTAAAAGGGCCTGGTATCGATATTTTTTTTAAATATAAAAAATTATGTAGTTCAGTTGTAGTATCACGGATGTAATAATTTCAAACCTAGCTAGTCCTAAGAACTGAAAAAATACGAACTAAGATGAGCTTTTTGAAAGAAATATATATACAACATGTATTGATATTGAAATTTATACTTTCATTTCATACTTTAGGTATCTTTGAGGGTTGCTTTTGCAATTTCTTTATATATGTAAGCACCTCTTTACAGCTTCTTAGAATAGTGAAATCGAAATTCCTCGTGGATCCCTCAGCTATACTTGTGAAATTTTCCGCGTTTGGCAACGCCCTAAGAATTTACAAATAATTAATAATTAGAACTTAGAATTTGAATATCGAATGATATTGTGAAGCGCATTGAGACATGTGAAATGCGCTATATATATAAGCACACACGTTACAAGGATCGACTTTTTCAACATTTTACACAGTCTGGTCTTAATTGCATGCTCACTGAGTTGTGAGGAAAAGAAGATCCAAAGGAGAGTTACTTAGAAGAAATTATCACAGAACAGATGGATTCTATTAAGACAAAACTCTGACTAATTTCCCATCGAAATAGAATAAACGCGGTAAAAGTAGGGGTATAGTATGCTGCCCAATTGCGTGACAGTACGTACCAGTATATATCGTGGCACAAACAAATAAAACTCATTTTTAGCGACGGCTATTTGATATTTAAAAAAAAAGACTAAAGAGCAAACACTGAACATTTAGTTTCAGTATGCATGTTTTGATTACTAGTAACAAAGATCAACTGTGTCACAATTGGGCTTTTCCGGACTGATTCGTGAGGTTTCTCACACAATAGCTTTATCACAGCAGAGTTAATCAGAGTTAGTCTATTAACTCTGTTCACAGTAACAATAGAGAGCTTTAGACGAGATTGAGTACGAGTACGAGTTTTAAAATTGGCCTTGTGTGTTTTGTTGATACTGAATTACATTCCACTTCTTGCTTTTATTCATTTGGTGTCTCAATCTATACACAGGACTACAATTCATCATCAACAACACACAGAAGTCAAATTTCAAAACTTGTACTCGTACTCAATCTCGTACTCGTTGTCAAATCTAAAGCTCAGCCTAATATATAACTATCGACTCACTGAATGCAGCGATAACAATTAGAAATCTTGCAAAGTACTTATGTGTTTCTTCACTCATAGGGCCATGTCTCACACATCGAAATGTCCGCAAAAGCATGGTGTTTTCGAATATATAGCTACTGTATTAATAGGGTACGTTTAATATGAATATATAATCCATATTGTAGCTTGACATGATTAGTTTGCAAAAATTAATCATGAGAATCTTGTTATAATAAACTGTTCGTTTTGAACTCAAAAAGTAGTTATACTTTTTGCACGAAAAAAAGATCAAAATCATTTAATGAGGTCAATATAATAAAATATTGAATAAGCTGCAGACATAGCTACGTTTTTTACTTCTCTGCAATTATTTCGCGAAATGCTCCAAAACCACGATTTTCAGGTCTTGTTTCTGCCTGTTTTATGGGCTGACACGCGCGCAATCAGGCATGAAATTTACCTGATCAAATGTTAACACGTGAGTTCTTATGTGACGAAAATGCAAAAGCTATCTAAAATTGATATAGAAAATATAACAATTTGAAGATCACCGATGTGAAAACTAGCTAGTCTATAACAGTTGAAAAATACGACATAAGATGTGTTTATACTTTCAATTTGCAAACTATTTGAAAGACATGTATTAATATTAAAGTTTCGTAAAAATTTCTTGTTATATATTTAAAGTTTAGGGTATTGAAATAGGAAGATCCCATGAAATTTCGTATACAAAGCAGCGCTTTTTTCGTTTGATGCTCTTATGTTGATCTGTTAGCGGTTAAACATTATCGATACCAGGCCCTTTTAAGAGGACTTTAGGTATCTTTGAGGGTTTATTTTGCAATTTCTTTATGTATATAAGTACCTCTTAACAGCTACTTAAAATAGTGAAATCGAAATCCTCGTGGACGCCACAGCTATACTTGAGAAATTTTCCGCGTTTGGCAACGCCCTAAGCATTTAATAGGGTCAACGCTTCTAAGATTTACTCAGTCTGGTCTTGCTCACCAAGTTGTGAAGAAAAGAACAGATCCAAAGGAGAGTTGGTAAGTCATGGAATCTACAACTAAGTAATTGAACCTTCCATCCATTGTAGTTTGTATTGTGTGGTTCATGCCTGTGTGAATTCTTAGTTAAGCAATAACTAATATATAAATAGTTGATTTAAAATCAATGCAATCACGTTCTAAATATTTAATATATAATCGTTTCATGGACACTGGCTCTGAAATCACCCAAATCATTACAGGTATCATCGTATCATGACAATCTATTCCTACCTACAGATTCACCAGCATGAACTTCAAGATCCTTTTCGTCCTTTGCCTAATCTTCGCCCTCGTTCTCCCTGACGCTGACGCCTTGTGGAGACGACGACGACGACGACGCCGTCGTGGTGTTGCTTACTGCAACAAACGTGTCTGTGCTAAAATCAACTGCGGGCCTTCTCATTGTTCAGGATGGTTTGTTAAAAGGCGATGCAGCCGAAAATGTAAATTTACCTGTCGATATGTCAAAGTTACATGTCGCGTGGGAGATGAACCGGAGTCTGCTCAGGACCAACCAGCGTATGCTGATCCGATGGAAAACGACTCTGACATAGATGACGGAACATACACCCTCTACCGATCAAACCCTTAGAGAGATGACGCCTACGAAGCTGTACTGGAACTTAACAGAGCCGTAGACCACGCCAAAACCACAGGAAAAGGAAAAATATAACTACCATAAATGTCCAATTTCATTGATAGAATAAGGTTAACAAGTACATTTTTAAAATGATAAATTATTTTGTGTTTCGAAACTTCGAGTTTGGATATATATCTATTAAGAATAAAGTTGTAATCTCTATTATCAGGGATAATTAAAAGAGCATTCAAAAATTCATTAGGTGGTGTTATACAATTTCTGTAAAGTGAATAGGGAGTATGAGATAGCACGCGGGAGAGAAGCGGATACTTTAGGGGAAAAGAAAAACATATGAATCGAGCCGAAATTACAGTGATTTGTATGATGGGGGAATTATATATTCGTTTCTCGTCGTACTTAACCCTTGGTATCTTGTGGGGTATAATAATAATAATAATAATAATAATAATAATAATAATAATAATAATAATAATAATAATAATAATAATAATAATGATGATGATGATGATGATGATGATAATAATAATAATAATAATAATAATAATAATAATAATAATAATAATAATAATAATATACCGACCTGAGATCAAGTCTCAAAAGACTGTATCCTGGCTATAAAATCACACAGGTCAACATTGTGTTTGACTTTTTAGCAGGATATCACGAAAATTTGATAGACAATCTCACTAGCATAGGAATAACAGAAGGACTAACTATTATAAGAAAGTGCCAGAAATGGGTTATCTCACAGAACTGTGAGATTGTTAAACGTTTATACAATTATTAGATATGATCATGTACATCTTTATAAGTTTAGACACACAGATATTTGCTTAGGCAATCTATGCCCGCAATATTTGTTCACAGAATGTAAAAACATAGTCTGAAGTTTAAATAAACAATAATAATAATAATAATAATAATAATAATAATAATAATAATAATAATAATAATAATAATAATAATAATAATAATAATAATAATAATAATAATAATAATAATAATAATAATAATAATAACTAGACGCCTAGCTATTGGCGTGCACTCGCGTGATATATTGACAGCGACCGCAGTGTGAGTAGCCTGCGTAAACAGACCCTTATTAGCGCTCGAAAAGTCTCCCGCCAACAAGCGCTACAGTGTGAGTTCTTACCAAGAATTATTCATCTGCTTCGTGTTGAAATATCATGCAAGCCTGAATTAAAGAACATTTAAAGCTAGTTTCTGGACCGGTACTGTGTTTCTATTTGCATATGCTTTTCGGTTCGTTTTTTTTTAAACTGAGACGATCAATCGAATACTGTGAAGGGATCCTGAAGTGCCTGTGATTTAAACTTTGCATAGCGAGAGCTTACTTCTGTTGTAATATTTATTGATATAACCGAACCATGTCTAACATGCATTTACACCAAATAAAATAGCATTATCTATAATCATCGCCGGAAAAACCGAACGGTCATGCGCATTAGTAACTCGACACTTAGAAAAAACATCGACAGGCTTATGCTCTCAAGTTAACAGAAAATGTAGGAAACCAGAATTTTCTATCCTTGATAACTCTGCAACCGCGTCATTACAGCAGTTCTCAGTCACACGTGCACCGCACGCTTAAAAAGCACCGCTATAAAACGTGAAGTTGGTGGACGTCAATCAAACTGTGTTTACAAGAAGCATGGTCTTTTTACTTCAGTCGGGCTGCGAAACATGTCTGAATCCGACGATGAGGTTGTTGTTGTTATTCAGCTTCCAGATTACGATGAAACGCAGATACTCCAAAACTAAAATGAAATCTTAAGTTTGATTGACGTCCACCAACTTCACTTTTTATAGCGGTGCACTTGTGACTGAGAACTGCTGTAAAATAACTTTTCCCCCTCTAGGTTGATTAACCTAATTTAATTCTATAATAAAAACACAGAAACAACGCCAAAACGTTAAAATGTGTGTCGATTTTACAACTTATAACTTTGTATGGTTTCCAGCCCTCATTCCTTTGTCAAATGACCGATTTGCTCAAAATTACTCTATTATTACGGTCTCAAGCTAAGGGCCAATATGTTTATTGTCTGTTTCCCCCCTCTGGTTTGATTCATTGGTCATATGTTAATATGGTCTCCCTATTTTCAAATGACGGAATCGGCCACAAACTCATGTCGGTTTTAGACAATTTGTTTCGGTATTATTCAGGTTTCAAGACATTGGCAATGTTTTGTTGACGTGCGTTCTTTGTTTCTGTCATCACAATAGAGCTTAATTATAAGCTAATTAATTAATTATATTTGAATCGCGATAATCACATAGGTTACAAATTCTTTGTATTTTTATAACAAATATGGATGGTTATACTATATATGGCGCACTTATTATAAGCTAATTAATTAATTGTATTTCACTACAGTCACGTGATATCATAGTCCAATCATAAGCGGTCAAAAACAATTGTTTTATTGACATGACATGAACTCATAAATAATTAGCTCCACCCACAATGGTTCGGAATTTCTGGCGATGATATTACAATCATCAAATTCATTCGTTTCTATAATCTTACAATACAGTATTTTAAACACAACTAATTAAACTCACTTTGATTGCAAAGGCGAAAAAAATGATGAAATCTAGAAATAAAATTGATTCTTTTGTCCAGAAATTGATTCTTTTGATCCGAAAGTGCAATGTCTACACTTTAAGACTAGATACTATGTAGTTCAGAATTGTGGTGCCACTACCGAGATATAGGGGTTTCTTTGTCCATATATGGCATCCAGCATAGAAACGAGGCACAGCCACTATTTGTCTTGTATCTCAATTGTCGTTCATTAAAATCCACAAAATGGCATCTAGTCTTGATACAGAGTGCTGCTCCAATAATCTGCGTAAGAAAGTGGGGTGAACCAACTCCTAAAATAAGGTAGTTTTCTTCGGGATCAGTGTAGTCTCCTGACAGTTTTTCAATATAGCGGATCTTGTTGATTCCTTCGAGGATATCGTGTCAATATTCTGCTTCGATTCTTCATCTTTTGTGCTCTTCCATTAAAGCGATCTTCTGTATTTGTCACGTTATTATGTTAGTATGGTACTCCCTTTGCTCAAGAGGTAGGGGTGATCGGCGTACCTTTTAGGGTAAAAATATTTCCTGTGCGTACCTTTAAGGGTCCTTTTAGGGTTCTGGCTTAAAAATAAGTTACCATGGTTATGTAACATATTTTCGTACCTGTAAGAACCATTTTGACTCTGTTTTGTAATTGCTTTGTTGGTTTAGAAATCGTAAAGGCTTTATCAGTTATTTTTATCTGTGCGTACCTTTTAGGGGTCGTTTTCAAAACCTCCACCGATCACCCCTATACCACTTGGACAAAGGGAGTATTCCCCCCCCCCCCCTCTCCCCCGTGAGGCTGCTCACACAATAGCTTCAGTTATCACAGTAACAATATACAACTCTCGACTCACTGAATGCAGCGATAACAATTAGAAATCTTGCAAAGTACTTATGTGTTTCTTCACTCATAGGGCCATGTATCATTAAAACTAGCCATTAAAACTGGAGAATCTTTCGTAACAATATTTGAAGGTTTGTTAAGATATCCATAAAACAAGATTCAGAACGGACTTTGCTGAATGATAATTATTAAATAAAGCATAATAATAACAAACTTTCTTTCAGTATGGTAACTAAAATTACACAAATAATTCTCATATAGGTAATAATAATAAAATAACATACAGATCTAGACTTAAGCATTCAATAAGTAATATTTAAGTAGGGGTGATCGGCGGAGGTTTTGAAAACGACCCCTAAAAAGTACGCACAGATAAAAATAACTGATAAAGCCTTGTCAATTTCTACCCCAACAAAGCAACAAAAGAAATGGTTCTTACAGGTACGAAATCATGTTACGTAACTTATTTTTAAGCCAGAACCCTAAAATTACCCTAAAAGGTACGCACAGGAAATATGTTTACCCTAAAAGGTACGCCGATCACCCCTACCCCTACCACTTGAGCAAAGGGAGTACCCCCCCCCCCCCCCCGGGCTCACGAATCAACCACTCGGAAAACCCCAAATGTGACAGTTGATCTTTGTTACTAGTAAAATCTACGGAAAATCTACAACTTCAGCGAAGTTCACGGGAAGAGCCCTGATAGGAATTAGAGCCCTGATAAGAATTAAAATTATTATTATTATTATTATTAATTATTATAGAGAGTGTGAAGGTTAAAAACAAATGCAGTCTATTAAAGTTTTGTGCAGAGCGAATATCACGAAAACGTTTTAATCGAGTGTGAACGTTTTGCAAACCGAGTTGTCGTAGTGACACTAGTGTGTTGGAATCGAAATTCACGGAAAAGCCACAATGAGTAGTGATTAGTAGTGAGTAGTGATTAGTCACATAGCTGATTCATGTTTTGACTTACCAAAGTAGATCGACTTACTCGCAAATGTTTGAATATATCCAATTCAGTTAACACTGGGAGATCCACTCATTGGCATAATCAAATAAAATGCTCCAGAGTTTTGCTGGCGACCTTATACATCAGTTTGGGTGGTGAATCTTCTCGCCTTCTCGTCTTCTCGTCTAGAGAATTAATACGAATCCCTATTGTATTAGCGTACTAGAGGAATTAGACAATTACTGTAGTAGACGAGTTAGTATCTTTCCGTGTCGCTAAGCGATCCAATAGGCTTTTCTGCATTTAAATGCTATTGGTAAAAGCTATTTGTAAATTTGATTAATTAGAATAATTTGCTAAGACATTAGAATAACTTGATAGAATCCTAATGAGGTTGCTATGACAGAGTTTTATGTGATGAGCGATGTAACAAAGAATATTGGCAAAGGATGCTAGAAATACTGATATTATTGTGACTATCTTTTGTTTTTAAAATATTGATGGCAAGAGGCATGATGAATAGAAACTAGTTGAAATTTATATTCTATTCTATTCTATTTATTATTTATTTATTTATCATTATATATTATTATTTATTTATTATTTATTTATATTTATTATTAATGGCTTTTTTACTCCGACGAAGGGCTAAAGCTCGAAACGTCAGTAAAGTTAAGTCAACATTTTTTACGGTGTTACAAATTTCATTATATTACCTATCGTTTATATCAAACACTGACACAGCCCATACTAGTTTAATCGCTAGTTTCCATTCATTTTATTGCATAATTTATATACAGTATGTGTGTGCAATTCCGGACGGTTTTTAAATAAATTGCCATATCATTCGTTAAATGCATTGTTTAGGAAATATATTTTCCCTGGAGATGAGGTAACATCTGATAAAGATTTATATAAAGTATTGGTCAATTTTAGTGATTTTTAAAAATGTTATGGATATATTTGTAAAGTAGTTTGAGTGGTGCAATTCCGGACAGTTGTGTGCAAAGCCGGACACTATTAAAGTAGGTTCTGTTTAATCAATTCTTTGAAGTTATTTCCTAATTTTCGAATGCTTACGATAGATTTTCCATTTCCACAGTCAAATTTGAGTTAAAGCATAAATTTGTGTTAATTAAATCATGAATTACATTGCTTGATTAATACGTTTGAGCACTAAAGTATTTCACACATGAGTAATTGCTTTCGTGCGCTGGACTCTGCAAATGAATATAAATGTCCTATAAATGAATAGTGCATGGTGATTAAACTATCTAAAAGATAACTTTTGTTTGCAAAATCAACCTGCAGTTGAATTGTATATTTTTAAGCGACATTTTAACCTACAATTCACAGTTACGGGTGATTGCTAATCTTGTATATTTTATCGTCCGGAATTGCACATACCTTAGTGGATTTTAGTAGTATTTCTAAAACCGTCTCCTACACTTATTTAAAACTATTAAAAGCTCTTCTTTTCACACAAGATAAAACATTGTTTGCAATTGAAAATGTACTAATTATTTTGGCGTTATCATTTGAATCTGCAGAAAAATCACCATTTTAAGTTTAACATGTAATTCGGAGCGCGTTAAAAACTGACTTATTGCGAATTTGCATATTCACATTCGATGACAAATCGCTCTTTTTCCTAGCTGAAAATATCCCGATTGTCACAAAACTTCTTAAACAATAGAATACATACAAATGCTTAATTCTATAATGTTGTTTTCACTTTTAAACAAATTCGATCTCTTTTTTAACGCTTAAATACCAAAGTGTCCGGATTTGCACACTGTCCGGATTTGTACACACATACAGTATACATTTATATTTCACATATTTTATATTATGAACTAGACGCTCTACTGAGCGTGTACTCGATGGGCCAGAATTCAGAAAGTCATATATGAACTATAGACTATCTGAAGCGCTTACTTAAATAGGATTCGTCGATGGATGGTGGAAAGGGATGATAAGAAACTGAAAAGTATGTGGTATGAGTGTATGGTGGATGTAGTGGTGGGATATGTCAAATAAAAGAAAGATTAAAAACGAAAACATTAAGAATATTAAAAAGGCGGTGAAAAACTGAAGATTGTAAGTTGTATCAAAGTGAAACATATTCAACATCCTTGGCAACTCTGTCAGACGACTGTCTAGTTGGTAAATTTGAATATAACTGATTGCCTATTTTCATTATGTGCAGAAGATCATTAGGACAGTTAATACCCTTTTTGCTATTACATATCAAGGAACATAGATTGCAACACACTGCTATCCAGCATTTTTTTTAACAATTAAAATTGTTTTCCTTGGATCAATACAAACAACAGAGGGACCAGGATTTTTTTTCTATATCTCTACTCAGTTTCAACTTACAATTAATAATTTTCACAACATGGTTTTGAGTCTTATAAGTTGATAATGACAAGCTACATGCAAATAAAAAAAAAATACTTTCTAGCTTTGTTAGCTACTATATAAATTGTGCTCTAGTTTGGTAGCGTGTTCTTAAGAAATATATAAACGAACAACACTTCTTTCTTGGTTTATAAACCCACTTTTTCTTGTATTTGCATACATAATTATTATATACATATTGACAATATTTTTTTTACTTCAAAACAGCAATGTATTGTCGATGACCTTGGTGTATTTTTACGAGCAGTGCTGTAAACAAAGACTTTGAGCTTCAGGCTGTTACTTTTCGTGATCGCTTTGGTTTATTAGTACAAACATGACAATGAACGTAACAAAGTTTATATAACGAGATCTGAGTTTCTTCGATTTGTTTATTGACACCAATGAATCATTATTTACATCTTTAGTTACTTGTAAAGCTTTATTTAGTATATCATAGTCATCAAACTCTATAATTAACAATGTGGTTTGTTTGTATAAAATCGAGTATAAAACGATCGAAAGAGCTGATGATATAAGGCCCATGTACACGACAAGCAGTTTTGGTACGGCACTCCAAAATTTGGGTACGCCGGCCAATCATTTAGGGCACGGCACTGCATTTTTTTGTCGTGTGAACACATTTTTTACCGGCACCCGTACCTGTCAATTCAAGCACCCGTACCTTCTTTTTAAGCGTGCCTAGTTGAAATTTATATTCTATTATATACTATTTATTACATCCTTTATACATGTATATTTCACATGTTTTATATTAGGAATGAATAAAGTTCTGTATTCTGTATGATTCTGAAAACGGCTATTGTGATTATAACTAGATGATACAAGAAAATGTAGCTAGCCAATCAGCGCGAAGCTAACAAGCTCAAGTTGTTAGCATAACCCATGACAGCAAAAAATTGCGCACCAAAACCTGCCTCAGTAGAGTAGGGTACGAATGATTTTTTTCGGTCAGGAAAATCGAAACAAAAACTCGAAAAACTTTTAAAAATCAATATACAGCAATATTTACAACATGATATAACAATTATCGTCAATAAAATAAAATAATTCTTGAAAATGTAAAGCATCAAATAAACTTGTTTTAATACGTCGAGGCTCCCCTCCCTCGAAATGATAATTGGTCAGTGCGGGTTTTACATAGGTTTTAAAGCCATTAGGGACGATCGACGGTCAACTTCAAGACTGCAAAAGTTCATTAAATCGTCGTTCAAGTCCAAGATATCTCAAGAAAAGCCATTCTAAATCTTTTTCTTTAGTTCTCGTTTCTTCTAGAAGAGCAAGTGATGCCAGCTAGCTATGCAGCTCTGACAAGTTTTGGATGCCTGACAATCAGTGAAAGGAGCTCGACTAAATTCCCTTTCAAAAAGCATGTTTATATTAAATCAAGGTGCAAAGAAGTTTCACATGAACATTGCATTCTTAATCGGCCGTTGTTTATTTTCTTCTTTCAATATATTCAAATACCTTCGACACGTACTGTTTTTATGGGTCAATGAACGGCGAGCTGGGGTTTTCCCCTTCGTTTTATTCATATTTTTCGTCTACCACAATTATTCTCTGGTCACCAAAATTGTCATTATCAACATTTTCATTACTATCACGAATCTATATTTTCCATATTTTTGACACGTTTAGTAAAAATAATATGATATTCTTCACCACAGGTATGGCTGCTTGGGCTTCCTTTGTAAACAATGTGAGAAATGTAAAGTGGTCATAGCAACATAATGGTGACAATGATAATTGTGGTAGACGAAAAATCGGTCTAGAAATTTCGTCAAGGACGGGCAAACTAACAGTGAAAAGAAAACGTTTTAGTCTCAAATTGTGTCTCTAACTTTTCACACCAGACGACTTGTCCGTGCAGAGAACGTCTACGTCATCTAGTGTGAAAACTGCTATTGTCATTATCTAATAAGAATCGTACAGAACTTTATTATCCAACTAGTCATAGACGAGTAAAAATTTCGCATGAGTAGGACTGGATCGAGTAAAAATATCCAGCGATATTTTTACTTGTCTATCTAGCCCTCAGGTAAAACAATATTTTGCATTATAAAAGAACAAAAACCTTTTGATTGGATAATAAATAACTTATTAAACAGTTTGATGTGTAATATGACTGGATATTTTACTCGTTAACTTGCATTTTGACTCGCCAGGGGGCTCGTCAAAATACAGCGTTTCAAACGTAAAATATCCAGCCATATTACACATCAAACTGTCTAATAAGATATATTTATTCATTACTCGATGGGGCGTAGCCCGATCGAGTTATAAAAAGGGCTTTTTTTTGGTTTTTGTTACTTGCCATCACACGAACACGACCCTCGCACGACTTTAGCCGAACATTAACGAGAAGGAGCGAAAGCTAGCCGTAAAGACGCCATCAGTTGGAATGTCTTTTCAAGCAGTCAAGAAATAACAAAATAAGTATCTTTATGGACATTATTAAGCTCGTTTTGTTTCTATTCATTGTATGTTTGGTATTGCTATTAGCAAGAGTTACTGTACTTATAAGATTTAGTGTTTCATTCGTCACTATAGGCCCATGTACACGACAAGCAGTTTTGGTACGGCACTCCAAAATTTGGGTACGCCGGCCGATCATTTAGGGCACGGCACTTGGCATTTAGACGACAAAAACTTGTATTATTTTTTCGCGACGATTTTTTGATGGGCACCCCGAAAAATGGTACGGCACTCTTACATTTCTGAGCCTGCTTTCCTAATTATCAGCGGTGTACCCGAACATTTTCAAAATGGCGGATACTCATGCTCGTGTGCGAATGGACCGAATGGCAGCATTTTGGTTGGTTAGAATGAAACGAAGGCAAATCAACGACAAAACGATCAGACCACGATATTTACCACTTCTTATGAAGATAAAAAAGCGACGATTCTTCCTTGTACAAGCTATCTTAAGTTGTTTGTACCCTCCACGTTTACGGGAAGTATGGATGCGTCCTCGTTCTTTCGCCTGGTTTGACATGGTGGAGACAAGTTTTAATGATGAGCAATGGTATTCAAATTTTAGAGTTACCAGCGGAACATTCAAGTACGTTATTGATAAGATTTGTATAGACATATCTCATCAGGACACAGTGATGCGAAAAGCTGTTTCTGCAAGGCGTCGATTGGCTATAACGCTTTATTACCTAGCCTCGACAGCGGAATATAGAACCATTGCAAACTTGTTTGGAGTTTCAGTTTCATTTGTGTGCGCTTGTATAAAAGAGGTTTGCAGTGCTATTATGAAGCGGATGCCATCGCTTATTTCCTTTCCAAGTGGAGAAGACCTTTCACGCGTCATTCAAGGTTACGAAGAATGGGGATTTCCAATGTGTGGAGGCGCGATAGATGGAACGCATATCCCCATTCTTGCCCCTACCGAGAGTCATCTTGACTATGTCAATAGAAAGGGGTTTCATAGTATTATAATGCAGGCTGTGGTCGATCACCAATACTTGTTCAGAGACATAGTCGTAGGATGGCCAGGCAGTGTTCACGACGCAAGGGTGCTATGAAATTCTACACTATATGCAAAAGGAAACAATAACGAACTTTTCTCAGGGAACTGTAGCAAACAAATATATGGGCAAAATATAAATCCAGTTCTTATTGGAGATCCTGCATATCCTTTAATGAGTTGGTTAATGAAACCATATCCAGAAAACAATGCTACACCAAATACACAGAAAACATTCAATTACCAATTAAGTCGTGCAAGGATGACTGTTGTCTAATGTACCTCAGAAATTCTTCATTTGAAGCTTCCTGGCATTTCGTAAACACAGCATCTAGAGATTTTTCAATGTTGGTTTTCCTCTTGTTTCTCAAACTAATTTTAGGTTTTTCATCTACTGGCTTAGTAGTGTTTTCATCAGATGATTTAACTTCAGTATTAAGTTCCTCAACTTCTTCAACAACATCTTAAAAAGACACAAAAATACTAACAGTTATGCACTCGCTAACTTAATTCATTTCAGTTCAATTAATTTACATGATTATTATTATTATTATCATTGTCATTGTTATCATTATTATCATTATCATTATTATCATTATTATTATTATTGTTATTTTTATTGTTATTGTTATTATTATTATTATTATTATTAGAGTACAAACACTAAAAGTGTGCAATACTTTGTACTATTTACCACTAAATAGTGTTCATTAAACAATAGAGAACAAAAGAATTTGCATAATTTAGCAGTATTTAGTGGTATTTATGTTGCACACTTTTAGTGTTTGTACTCTAGTTACAATAATATCAGTATTTCTAGCATCCTTTGCCAATATTCTTTGTTACATTGCTCATCCCATAAATCTCTGTCATAGCAACCTCATTAGGATTCTATCAAGTTATTGTCATGTATTAGCAAATTATTCTAATTAATCAAATTTACAAATAGTTTTTATCAATAGCATAAATGGGCATTGGATCAGTTAGCGACACGAAAAGATATTAACTCGTCTACTACAGTAATTGGCTAATTCCTCTAATACGGTAATACAATAGGGATTCGTAATATACAAATTAGGTAATACCTAATAGCGGAGCTCTCAGTTTTTTTTCTTACAACATCAATATGAGCATGTAAATAGTTTTTGTGCATGGGTCATAAAAACTGTACATGATGATGTAGACGTATTTGTTCGTATTTGAAAGAAATACTATTTCTTACTGTTCAAGAGTTACTTAAGAAAAAACGAGAAATATCATTCTGGGATATATCAAGAGAGGATAAATAAGAGAGGGAAACTCCTATAGTAGCCCGCGCGCCATGTAAATTCACATCCGAGCTATTTTAAGTAACACCAAAACACCTTACCCTTCTCCTGAGCGTAAAAATTGGCTTGCCCAGCTATACTCCCGTGCGTTGGATTTTGTAACTTCCGAACATTTCCGTAAACTTCAGATCAAAATATTTATAGTAAAAGGACGATCTTCGCCGAAAGAAAAGTTAAAGAAACAAAAAAACCTGGCAAAAAATTAAACTGAAATCTGAGGATCTTCCTTAGGTTTCAATTCCCCTCAAGACTGAAATTACAAAATGAAAAGTACAAGAATATCCACGGCGCCTAGCTAGCGTTTATAGCGAGGAAAGTTGTCATGCATCGACATTCCCTGCTAGCAGAGTCTTCCACAGTTCGATTCGTCCGAATCGAACTGTGGAAGACTCTGCTAGCAGGGAAGCATCGACACAAAGTTTTTTCATCAAAAAAGGATTTTAAAAACAAGTTTATGGATAAACTATCAATGGATATTACTTTTCTGTAAGTAGAAAATTGTAGTAAATGTAACTATGCTGTAATGGCCATGGAGTTGTTGTCGTTTTAATTTTATGCGTTTTTTCAGTCTTTTCAAATCAACTTGACAAGTTCTATTTTTGGCGCGTTTCAGCAATGCCAAGGCACCTTTTTGCTTCAAAAGCAAGACAAAACGCTGAGAAAAATCAAGATTTCGAGCTTCAAATTGACAAAAACATTATTTGAACTAGACCTTAATAGAATGGTAACTATGTATTAAAAGGGAAAAAGGAAATTTTAGAGCATTTCTTTGTAAAAAAAAACAAAAACATTTTTATCGTATTGGATTTACTAAAAAGTAGTCATGGCAAATCTTCAAAACAAAACAAAAAGTTATTTTCAAGTGGAATTAAAGGCTCAAGAATAAGTTCTACCAACACAGGATCGATTTGAAAAGACAAGGATTTTAAAACAAGGTATTTTATTATGAAAAACTTTGTGTAAAACATCATTTTCGACTTTGAAGTAAAAACTACTAAAAAAAGCTCGTTTAGTAAGCATAAAATAGTCAATATTGCTAAATAAACAGAAGTTATTCAACCAATTTTAAATTGTGTTTGTATTTCAATTTATCTTTGATGTTTTCCGTTTATGAGGTTTAAAAAGTACATAAATAAACACCTTTCAATCGACCAAAGCACAATTTACACATGCACAAACATCGTTTCATGTACGGTTTTTATCTCAAAAAGTAAATAAAATGGAGATAAACCTTTTCTCTTTTCTTTCTATAATAAAACAGAGAACGGATTTTCCTTTTTGAGGCTTAATTATTGCAAGTTTTAAGGTGGTTTTTTTTTTCACGCTCGGTATATCAAATTCTTATAAGCAGTTTTTTTTCTCTCAAAAACTTGAAACAAATAATAATCTTGAACTTACTTTATCGGTGATTATTTTCCTGAGGTTTTCTTCTCTTCAATGACATTGATCATATTTTGACTGCAAAACAGTCCCTACTTTTACACAAAAACTATTACAAAACGAGTTGAATATTGAACTAATTCAGGCTGCAAAACAGACCCTACTTTTGCACGAAAACTACGACGAAACGAGTTGAAGATTGAACTAATGTTTGAGTTTTGTCTCTCAAAAACTTGAAACAAATGATAATCTTGAACTTACTTTATCGGTGATTATTTTCTTGAGGTTTTCTTTCTTCAATGGCATTGATCATATTTTGACCAATAGATGTAATGTACTTGGATTTTGATGGATTAAACATTGTTTATAGTTCAACTGCCAAGCTTGAAAATCCTTCAATAAACTGTGCCGATCGGGAAGCGATTTGAAGACAGTTTTCATAACAAACAAGGTCTCTTCTTTATCAATGTTTTTTAAATTGCTGTCAGAACTATTCTTCCGCGAAGGAAAATACGTTTTCTTGATCTTTTGTAATCAGTCTTTTGCTTTTCTTTAGTATAATTTCTTTAATTTCGTTTTTGTGTCCTTCAAGTTTATGTTCTTCTTCGATCAAAACTCTCTTTATGTTCTTCGAACTTCATCTTTCTCCGTTCATATTTTGTATTAATGAAAGCTCTGCTTTTAGCAAGTACTATTTTGTTGTTGTTTTTTTGACTTTTTTACGATAAAAGAACAACTTTGCTTTGTTGATCTAGTGCTATTTAGCGCGCGCGTCACTTTAATTCGTTCCCGCCGAAATGTAACAGCCAATCAGAATCGCGATGTACACGGACGTACGGACGGACGTACGGACAGCGTGGGCTACCTGTGTCGGTCGATGAAAAATTAACTCGATGGGTTACCATTTTTTCTTAAGTATGGTGCTCCGCTTGCGCGGGCCTTTGGCCCGCGCGGAGCTCCGCTATTAATTCTCTAGACGATAAGACGTTAAGACGAGAAGATTCACCACCCAAACAGATGTATAAGGTAGCCATGGAGCATTTTATTTGATTTTGCCAATGAGTGGATCTCTCAGTGTTAACTGAATTGGATATATTCAAATATTTGCGAGTAAGTCGATTTACTTTAGTAAGTCAAAACTGATTTCTTAACGTTCCTTTGTTTGGTGCATGCGCATGTTTTCTGTTAGAGTTTGTTCCCTCGAGAAATCCAAGATGGCGTTTGTGTTTAGAGCGTTGAGCACGTACGTAGGAGCACGTTCAGTTGTTAAAGGATTGTGGGTAAATTTGCAATTTGCAACGTCGATCGAAAGGTAAGCCTAGACTCGTACCGGCCTAACGACCTGGCACGAGTAATACATAGACTGAATCGAAATATGGCGACCTTCTATTCTTCTTGACTGACTAGCCTCGTATTCACGTTGGAACACAATAGTGTTATCATATGTAAACGAGGCTGGTCAGTCAAGAACAATTGTTATTCAAATTGGCCGCCATATTTCGATTCGGTGCATAAGGCGTTAATTGCGTGACATTGAATGGACTTTGAATAGTTGACGTGACGGTTTTTCCTACTGATAGGCAAGGAGTAGGCAAGGTTTCTCGTCTGGCATACAAACGTCTGTAAAATCTGCTGACTTTACCGCGCTACATCTTTGCTATTTTATACGATTTTCTTCTCAAACTTAGCGATTTTATTAATTGAGAAGTTCTCTTTCCAGCCATCAAGATGAATTTTCATTTATTTTACCCTATCAAAATTTGGAAAAACCGTCACGTCAACTATTTGCATGCGTACCAGTATACTGTCAGTATATAACTCAATGACTACTATGGTCAGTACGAGCGTAACGATTCATTTTCGAAATGAATATGATAACTCTACCTTAACTACTTATATCTGTTTTGATATTGAATCGATTGTTTGGCAAGGGCTCCCATTAATAATCTTTTGACGTTAATATGTAAATGAAGATGTATTAAATTAGATATATCAGACTGCAAGATCAACTTTGTCGATATAATCAAAGATCAGTTGTTTTAAGGTGATGTTAAACGGGACAACTCGCAACAACAACTTTCCGGAAAGTTGTCTCGTGTAACATGGCGCGCGGTCACAACTTTTAGCGATGTTTTGTTGCGGCAACATGTTGCAAGTTTTTGAACGACCATCAAAAACCTGCAACAAAATATGACGAATTTGTTGCAAGTTGATCCGTGTAGCACGCGCGCCGTCAATTTTCCGCGCAACATAAGCTTGTCAACAACGGTACGAGTTGTGGGTGAAAAGCCCCTCTTTTCTCGCGCCTTTTAAGCCATTCCCTTGTCCACACAGCTCTCAAAACTATTGGCCAATAACAGCATCAAAACAAAGTTTGCATTACGACGAAGAGCCCACTGCTCGACCGCCGTCTTTGTTTACAAATGTGGCCGCGCGAAGCCACTAGTTACTAAACCGATGTTGCCATTACGACGTTGCGCTAAAAGTTGACCCGTGTAACACCCTGTTGTAAGCAAATGTTGCGTTAAAAGTTGCCTCGTTTGACATGCTTTACGCGAGAACAATTTTCCGCGCAACATTGTTGCGCGGAAAGTTGTTGTTGCGAGTTGTCCCGTGTAACATCACCTTTACGCAACAATTTTATTGAGTCCACATACATACAGATCAAACCATATATCACATAAAACCTTGTTAAACGAGAAACTATTGTTTTTAATTGTATGATGTTTAAATGTTCAGGTTTTTTTTACAGAATGACGGCTTTCTTTGCAATATTTTGTAATGTACTGTATCCTAAATATTAGCCCTGCTTCTCCTACGCAGACAACAAATTAAGCAACAAATAGCACCATGGCTCAGCTCATGATTTTGTTCATTTATATACGTGATAAATCTTTGCCATCAAACAAAAAGAGCGTTGTATTGTATTGTCAGTCAGGCAAATATCAAAGCTCTATACACACTTATTTATATCAAGACAGTATCTGATAGTGTTATATATCATAGTAATTTGATAACATATTAAGTTTTGTACATGTTGCCATATATTGAATCACTCCAGAGAAAACCAAGGGAGCACGGCAGACTGTTGTTTGTGGTTTGGATATATTCGTTCTTTTGAAGGTTTTAAAATTACAACCATCTTTTCAAAGTTTTAAATTACATAAACGGCTTATTTCGTCAATCGACTGACCAGTAAAAATGCGGGCACAAATATCATTGTCGAGCGAGTCCCGTAGGGACGAGCAATGTACGAGTGTCACCCGAGAGTTGTAACTCCCCGCGAGCCCCGTAGACTAGCTCGCAGAGGCAGGCGCGCCCGCATTTTTCCCTTGCTAGCGGATAGTCCCATTAATCTACCAATTTAGCTGTTGATGTAATTTAAAACGTTGAAAAGATCGTTGTAATTTAAAACCTTTTAAAGATCGAATATATCCAAACCTCAAACAACAGTCTGCCGTGCTCCCTTGAGAAAACGCAAAGCGAGGCTCTAAAGGCCCAAGTGCAAATGTTAAGCCAAATCTTTGTAAATTCAAAAAGCTGTAACTTTTGATCAGTTTATGTACTACATTGAAATTTTGGAATTGAATATCACTAATTTCGACGTGCTGATACTAATAAAAGCAATGGTGTCTTCTAATACTGATTAAGTAAGGAATTGTCTTTTTGCATAGGGAATATACGATTGCCTTCTAGCAGACAGTATTTTCTCATAATATTTTACTACAGTGGTATCTCTATTAAGCGGTCACCCTTGGGTCTTTCCAAAGTGGCTGCTTAACAGAGGTTGGCCGCTGGATAGAGGTATAAAATAGGTAAAGGAATAGATTTGGGATTTTTATTGTGGCAGCCTAATAGAGGGTGACCGCTTAATGGGTGACCGCTTAACAGAGGTTGGCCGCTGAATAGAGGTATAAAATAGGTAAAGGAATAGATTTGGGATTTTTATTTTGGCCGCCTAATAGAGGGTGACCGCTTAATGGGTGACCGCTTAATAGAGGTACCACTGTTTTCAGTTTCGATTTCATTTTGGATAACCTTTTTTTTTTGGGAAAATAGTTGTGGATTAATTAATTAGGATAAAACTACTGACGTGCGGTAGTATTGGAGTAAGGGCTTGTTGTTCCAAAAAGACGATGCTAGATATAGTTGTGTAACATTATGTAAATATCCTATCGTTATAATCATTGTCAGTCTTAATTGCTATTGTGTCCAGTTTTGCCCATCTATACCAGTAAATTGCTCGTACGATTCGGTTTAACTATATGGAGATATGTCCTTTAAATAAGCTTTATTCCGTGTGTGTGTGCGTTCTTTTGCTCTGTTGTTAGTTATCAATAATTAGAAAATAAATTAGCAAAACATTAGCTATAGTCTTCTCGTGTTTATTGTGGCACTCTTTAATTGAAAATATTGTGTGTATGTGTTCTCTTTCTTTGTTGTTAGTTATTAATAAGAGAAAAAAAGAAGAAGCAAAAGAAGAACTAAAGAAAATAAATGCTTTACTTCGAATGGTATTAATTATTGTTTCGTGCCGATTTAATTACAAATAAAGCCGAACTTGGCATTGAACTGAGGGTACCAGCTGAACAGTCCAAAACTCCGCATTATTTAGACAACCCGACTTTTTATCTTTCATATATTTGCTTTTTTCTTTTATTGTACTTTATTTGAGGATTTAGATTATTTTTCAAGTAAAAGGCTGTTTACCACCTAGCTGACAAGGGGGAAATGATCGTAAATTTGACTCATAATTGCACTTCAACTGTGAACTATTAAAATTCTATTATTGGCTCTCAACTACACATAATAAGTATTTCATTTGTTCGTTCCTCTCTTACAAAACTGTCAACGACTTGGTAGCTGTGATGAGTTCTTGAGAAAATCGCTTTGAAGGTAAGTAGAATCATAACATAAGTATAATAAAACCTATAGTAATATAGAGCTAGTATAACTTATAGCTGTAATAATCATTCTTGGAATATTGAAGTTATATTGTTGAAATAGCAAAATGTTATTAATTGCAACTAAAATTACTCAAATTGCACGATTTTATTCCGGTATTAATCGTCATTCGACATTTCTTATAAAAAGGGATAAATTAACCGAAAATGGAATCAAAAGAAAAAAAAAAGCTCTCAAAACCAATGGACTCGAAATGGCCCGTCAAACTCAAATAAAAACTCAGTAGCTATAAAGCCAAAAAATAATAATTTAGTATTACAATTTTTCATTATAATTTACCGTAAAGTTTACAAATATTAGCTGATCTTATACAAACATTTATATGATTTCCTTCCTCGAATAATTGTCAGAATGTTTAGAAAACAACAATGAGTTATATCTAATTTGAAAAAAGAAGAGATTTTGAAAGTCTTCAAACGGTCAAAAATATTACCCTGCGAGCAAAAGTTTCTTTCTCTTACCTGGAAGAACGAATAAAAGAAAGGAATCTCTGCTTTTAGCTCGCAGTGAAAGATTATACTATTTGAAATTTGGATATTGAACTTATAAACTGCATGCATGAAACTTCAGATATTGACATCATTAAACTTATAAAAAAAAACAAATTCTTGAAAAAGGTCTTCGAGGAAGCAAATACTTTTGAGCAAAGTACTTTTCAAGATTTCTCAGTATAACAACATGTTGACATGTTTATATTGTTGTTTAATTTTTTATTAGTTGACATAAACTAGTTTTATTCTGTTCCTCCTTCCTCTTTACAATCCTCGCGTTGGAATTGTGATGATTTCCAACTAGTAAACTCTAAGTACAAATTAATGTAGGAGCGTTTGTAATGTTGAAAAAACAATGATTTTTTCTCACTTGCTATATAGAAAGTGCAATAACTGACTAATTATCTCGATTTTATTTACTTATATAGTGAATTCATTTATACTCTATCCTTATTTCTTGATTTAAGTTAACTAATCTTTTTCTCATTATATATATGTGTGTGAACTAGGAAATAGATGACTTCTTAAGGAAAACATTTCTTGGTTTATTAAGAAGTCATCTATTTCCTAGTTCATATATATTCAAGGCATGGCAACACCTCATTTTTCATCATATATATGTGTGTATATATGTTATCTATTATATTATTAGTATTTTCCCTTTAAGCCCTGTAATTTGTTTATATACATTTAAGGTGCACTACATTATTTCAACTTTATTTTTTAATTTTCAGTTAAGCTTATGGTTTGGTATACTTTTATATCATATTATTTATTTACTTTACAGTTCAGTTTATGATTTGGCATAAAATTGAGTCCATTAAATATTTTTATATCATTTTGTTTAATGTTTTGTTTATTTTTCAGTTAAGCTTATGGTTTGGCATAACATTGAATACTTTTATATCATATTATTTATATTCTTTACAGTTTAGTTTATGATTTGGCATAAAATTGAGTCCATTGAATATTTTTATAATTTTTATAATTTTTTTTTTTTTTTTTTTTATTAATTTACTAAGAATAGTATTTTACGTGGGAAGTCCCTTCAGCTGAAGCTGATCTTCCAGAGAGCATTTTCATAAGGAAATTACACAATCGTCCTCTTAAATGAAGTCACACAGCGTTGTTATTCGTTTGGGAAAAAAAATGAAATGAGTATTTGAAGCTATTGTTAACTTAAACAAATGAAATTTCAATAATTAACAAGTTAAAGCATTATTTTTTTATTAAGATTCATATTCTAGCACAGTCTAAGGCATTTTTGAAAATAAGGAACATATGAATGAACAAGGTTTCAAAGTCATCAAGGGGTATAACAACACAAATAGTTAAACAATATTTTCTGCAAGATATTCAATGTTATATGCCAAATCATAAGCTTAACTGAAAAGTAAAAAAAATAAATAAATAATGTAGTATAAAAATATTAAATGTTCTGCCAAATCGTAAGCTTAATTGAAAAGTATGCAAAGTGAATAAATAATATCATATAAAAATACATGGAAACTAGCGAGTAAACTATAGTACTAGGCTGCGTCGGTTTTTGTATATATAATAATAATAATAATAATAATAATAATAATAATAATAATAATAATAATAATAATAATAACAACAACAACAACAACAATAATAATAATAATAATAATAATAATAATAATAATAATAATAATAATAATAATAATAATAATAATAATAATAATAATAATGTAATCCACCATACAATAATATGTAATCCACCATACATTCGCTTGTATACATTCGAGGAAGTATCACTAGAGGTTGAACAATCTAGCCCTAAATATATAACAGGATTCCTTACCACTGCAAGACATAACAAACTAAGGAAAGAAGGAGAAGAACAGAATTTGCTTGGTGCATTGACAACGATACAAAACAAAGACAATAACATCTCATCTGATAGTCTGATAGTGTTTCAGAAGTGGAAAAATATACCAGATGTGGTATATAGCGTCAACACTAATATAAGACAGCAACTACTACCAACGAAGTTGTACAAGAAAAACAAACTACAACAACCAATAGAAGACACCAAATGCCGAATGTGCAAAGGAAGCAAAGAATCAGTCACTCACGTGTTATGCAGCTGTTCACAGATCGCGCAAAGTCTATATACATCGAGACACGACAAAATGCTAAGACCTTTTTATCATTATCTCCTGAATATGTATGGTCTTGAAAATGATCACTCCAGACCATGGTATGAGCAAAGTACACCACAACTTATAGTGGAAAATGATAAAGTCAAAGTTATGTGGAACACGCAGTTCCACCTGAAAAAGGCCCCCAGTAACCACGCCAACAAAATCGATATGGCAATCTATGACAAGGGAAGACAACAATGGCTTTTGTTAGAGGGTACAGTGTGTTCAGTAGGTAAGATCATGGAGAGAAGCAATGAAAAGCAAGACAAGTATAGAGAACTACGAAGTGGAATCAAAGAATTATACCCGAGCCACAAGGTCGTCCAAGTCAACTTAGTATTCGACTTTCTCAGCAATTATCACCAAAGCCTTCAATCAGAAATTGTCCAACATATTACACTAGGCGACAAAGAAGAAGGAAGTTATCTACTTATGAAAAGCCAAAAATGGATTATATCCCAAAATACTGAGATAGTAAAAACATTCTACCAATATGATACATAACATCACAAGAAAAATGACAAAGGAATGATTGAGGACTAAAGCCAAAGACTGCCTCCCCCTTAACAGCTTAGCCCAGGAATAATTTATTCACGCAAAGTTGTAAATAGAAAAACAAGTAGCTTCAATAAAGAGTCAATAATAATAATAATAATATACAAACGTTAGGTAATAGAATAGAATTTGTAAAACCGTAAAAAATGTAACCCAACTTTACTGATATAAAAAATATGCAATAATACATGCGAAATCATCAGCTTAACTAAAAATAAATAAATAATCTAATATAAAAATAAATTGAGACTAGCTAGTAAACTTGTAAAGGCTGAGTCGGTGTTTGATATAAACGATAAGTAATACATTGAAATTTGTAACCGTAAAAAAATAAATGAACTTAACTTTACTGATATAAAAAAATATTCAAAAATATATGCCAAATCATCAGCTTAACTAAAAATAAATAAACAATCTAATAAATTAAAACTATAGCGAGTAAACTGACTTGTATAGGCTGAGTCGGTGTTTGATATAAACGATAGGTAATAGATTGAAATTTGTAACTCTAAAAAAATTAAATAAACTTACAAAATAAAAAAAAATATTCAATATATACTATATGCCAAGTCATTAGCTTAACTGAAATCAAAATAGCAGAGCATTTCAAAGGAACGTTGTCGTAGTTTAGCAACGTAGATGATTATCATATAAATTAAAATTTGGTGCTGATAGCTACTAAGTGGTACTATAAAACAAAAGAAAGAGATTTTTCGGACTTAATTGTCACGGTCGTTCCTAATCATTATTTCTGACGTTTTTCCACAGATGAAGGAATTCTATAGTTTTAATTTACTGCAAATTGGTTTTCTACACTTCTTTAGTATTAATTGACTGAATAGTTCAAGGTTAGCATGACGTCCATATTTTATTTAGTTAAATATTAGCTCATCGACACTTAAGAAGTTGCGTGCGGGACTGAATGTGAGAACTTTGTTGTTCTATACTGTATTTACTCGAATAAGCGCCGCGGCGGATATTAAATTTTTCTCGGTCTCACTGTTCCCTTCTTGATCAGAACTACGAGGTATTTGGGAGATAACTTAATGGGCGAGCGGTGAAATATAATTACTTTGAACTAAAGAATATAACTTTTGATAAAATTGTATTTTCAATGATGTTCTAGAGTAACATCAGTTATAGCGTTAAAGCGCGGCGCTTAGAGTACAAACATTAAAAGCGAGAATTACTTAAGATTAAACTCCACACTGAAAGAGAGAAACGGTGGTTTTTTTCCCTAACATTAATTTTGAATGTCAACGTGTTCAGCGCGGTGAGTGATAGACCGACGAAGTACAATAGATGTCAAGTAATTCTCCCCTGGGAGCGGGGGCGGTTTCTAGTTTTGTCGTACAATTTTCGACCCTTGCACCCCACGGATAGTGGTTGTTTTTGCCCGGTCCAGTCTCTCTCTGTTTTTTAACGGCTTCAACTGTCCCAACTCTTCCAGACACGGGTATTTTGGCTGTTTTTCGAGCGGTTTTATTCGAACTTCGTGGAGGCTGGCTGCTTCAAAAAAGCCGTTGATTCTAATCCATTGGGATTTTTGCGTGGCATATTTATCCCTTCGAACTGCTGCGTAGAAAGATGTGGACTAGAAGCGTTTTTCGAGGAATTATTTGGCGATTAGTTCAGCAGTTCGAAGGCCGTTTTGGGGCCTTCGCCTTCTACCTTTCTCTCTCTTACTACACGTTAGGGAAAGGCAGCTAAATTTCAACGAAAATCGCTGAAAGTCAGTCAGACGGTTGATGAGAGCAACAAAAAGACACGGTAAGAGTTTCATTTTATTTTATTAAGAATTAAGGCAAAAAATTGTACGTTGAAAAATCCCCATATATCCTATATAGTAAATCAACACAAATAGTGAGCTTGGGCTACCTGTGAAAACATTAGCTTAACTGAACACAAAACAGCGCAACATTTCAATGGAACGTTTGCAACGTAGATGATTATCATATAAATTGAAGTTTGGTGCTGATAGATACTAAGTGGTATACGTCTTTTTCATATTAATAATAATAATAATAATAATAATAATAATAATAATAATAATAATAATAATAATAATAATAATAATAATAATAATAATAATAATAATAATAATAATATAAAACGCAAATACAAATCTGTTTTAAGCGCTATACATTGATTATTACAAACAACAACAACAGTAACAAAAAGACGTAATTACAAAGAATAAGCTAGTTTGAAAAGATAAGTTTTTAGTTCAGTTTTGAAAGAAGCTAAATTTGATATTTTTCTGATAGATATTCAGTGGCAGTGAGTTCCAGAGTTCATGAGCAGCTACAGAGAAGGAGCGATGACCATAAGATTTAAGATTATAGGACTGTACGTACTGATATAATATTTTGTGATGACGAACAAAGATTACGGTTCGGCCAGTATACATGACGTAATGCCACAGGTAAACCACAACTACTCTATGATGTAGTCTGAGTGGTGGTGGTGGTGGTTTCTACAAATTAAATTAAAAAAATAAAATAAAATAAAATAACGGGAAACCGTATATCTGGAAAACCTAACTTTCCACCTTACATCTTGACATGATTTATATTTATTGAATGAGGATGTGCGTATTTGAAGCTCAGGGATAGGGAACAGTGGAAAAAATTGCAGGGAGATAGGGTAGGCAAATGAAAGAGTGCCTTTGAAAGGAAAAGTTTGCATTGTTACGATAATCTTAGAGGCTTTTCAATACATCCAGAGAGAAGCTAGACCATCCACGAATTATATCAATATTACATCAAAGATATCAAAAACAATTATCGACTGTTTTTTAAATAATACATATACTTGCATTTTGGGGATATTTTCAATTTACAGTGTTTTACAAATTATAAATTTAAACCCAAACAAAATTTAGATAATAAAACGATTGGCTTGTAAATTTACCAGGATAAATAGCTTTGGGCTATATACATGAAATAACACACAAATATCTTCTAATTTTGAATTTCTTCATAACATTTTTGGTGGCCAAAGTAATAAAAACACGATCAGTCTAATTTTTTAATCTTAAAATATTTGCTTCGATTATTTCTCTTACATTTCCTTCAAACTTTGCCTAATTATATATCTACACTCAAACATTAATAAGCTGTAGTTTTTATTTCACAAGTCTAGATTCGGAGTAAAAACGAGATAATCATTTCTTATGAAGTCTTCAGGGCGTGACTGCAATAGGTCTCATATACCTAAAATCATGCACATCTAACAAAACTCTCGTTAGTCAAACATGAAATTTTATATTAAACAATGACATATAAAGGACATGAGTTGTACCTCTTCAAAACTCTTGGGTTAATGACAATTTTTTTTATTAATTTTCGGAGAATCCTTGAGTTATATTCTTCATATATAGTTTCATGTTAAAGCTATTTGGGGCTAATGACTAAGGAAGACGCCAACCTCAAGACGCCCACAGGTCTGTTTATTAGAGTTTGCTGGTTAATTAACTGTAATGAGTATTTCGCGTGAACAGAACCTGATCAATCTAATCGGAAATATTGTTATATTGACCATAAAAAGTTAGATAACAGAAATGTAAATTTTAAAGGGATCCTCCACTAAAAATGAATTTGAACTTATATGATGACAAAAATTATGCTGATTTCAAATATATATCAAAAATTTTCATCAGCCGATTTTTCGCGCGAAAAAAACGGTTTAAAATGTGAAAATAAATATTTTGGGATCCCTGTGGCACCTTCTGATGACGTCATGTTGCTCACAACGATGGGAGATATACATGAATACAACCATAAATATCGTGCGAAAATGGTTCTGCCCTTCCTATTGTGCAAGAATTCCCCAAAGAATGAATATGGGTTCTTCAAAAAAATACCTTTCGAAGTATTCCGAAGTACGATGCTATTTTACCTACTAAAGCGTTGACACTAGCAAATTTGTCGAAATTAATGAAAAAAAATTCTAAATGAAATCTAGCAATTCTTACTTTTATTATTCATTATCCCAAATAGCTTTAACATACAACTATATATCAAAAATATTACTCCAGGGTTCTCTGGAAATAAACACAAACATTGTTTTATTAAAATCTAGCTATTCCTACCTTTTTAGTCAACATCCAAAAATAGCTATTTATGCAATACTTTTTATGTGTGATAAAATTGTCACTAAAAAGGACGTACAAGCTAGTTGTTATAGCAACCTTAATCCCAGATAATTTGATCATGCTAAATGACTGCTCGTTAATCTCGGATTAGTAACCAGTAATTACAGATCGATTATTTGTAGAACGATAAAACACGCTTTTGTAGCTACACCTGTAGTCTGCTCCGCAGTCAACTCCTTTTCTCTATATTTGGGTTTCCTTTGTAGCGGTCTTTTTACCGTGAGAAGACTGAGAGCGAGAAAGGAAAACAACAACAAATGGCAGACAACACAGAGGTCAAACGACTACGCATGCGTGGCAACATTTTCACAGCGGTTAATTTGCCATTGGACTACAGTGTTTGAAGGCGATTTATAATAAATTTCCTGAATTTATAAGCTTGAAGTTTCGTGTACATAACTGTACTGGATCATTTTACTTGTTTTTTTTTCGCGCATACGTAGTCGCGATCGTTTGACCGCTGTGTTGTTCAATGCAGACGGCTTACAGAGAAATGCCTGCGGAGAAGGCTAACCTAATTGCAAGAATGTTGTAACAAAAAGAACATCAGTAATTTCGTAAGAAAGAAGTGATCTTCTTCTGTCTTTTAATTAATTTCCCTTTCCCCGGCTAAATAATAAAAGGACAACGTTCTTGTAACTCGGTGCATAACATATAGATGTCTAGACGAACTAATTTTTAGCTTAAGGCAGTTCATGTTATCTTGAGAGTTTGAAGTGATCTATGTTTTCGACATGTTTTTAATTTTGTTTCGTTTGTTCTTTTAAAATGATTAAGTTTTGACATCCTTCCTTTTTATATTGGTCTTTTATGTGTATTGCATGCTTTAAATTAAAAGCTGATCATCTGCTAACTCAATGTCTGATCATGAGTTAGCATGGCACTGTCCAAAAATATGATTGTTGTAGTCAGGATTCATGATTTTGCAAAAGAATTAGGTTGTCATTGACTAAATTTGATGATTTTTAATTAGAAGTTTCGGCTAAATCTTTAGCCTTCATCAGTAGAATTTATACAAATTCATACTGATGATTGCTAAAGATTTATGAAGGCTAAAGATTTAGCCGAAACGTCTAATTTAAAATCATCAAATTTAGTCAGAGACAACCTAATTCTTTTGCAAAATGGCACTGTCCATCTCATTACTTTACCAATAGTGATCAGTCATCTTTATTACTTGAGGCGGAGTTATAAATGTTTTTAATAAAGTAACAGCAGTCAAGAACAGTTACTATGTTCTTTTTTATTGATTCCGGGCTTCATTGATTAGACAAAATCGCGATATAAAAATACATGCGCACAAATTGTTTCCATTTATATAAAACTTAAAAATGATCTTATTTTTCAAGTGCAAATTACTCTGGAAACCAAAGGTTTTCTAGATCTTGTGTTTGTATTTGGTTAATTAATATTAATATTACTTTATTCACACCATGTTTTTTTAAATAAGCATATTTGGATATTTAAGATGTAAAAAAACGGTGCTACAATCAAGGGCGCCAAAACGAAAAGTTCAGTGCATTGTGAAATGTATGGACCTAGGAATATAAATTAAGTTTCACTTATCTCAAATATTGTCCAGAAAATGTGTAATTGTCCGCTTTTAATCACGATAACGTGCTGTATTCCACCACACCGACAATAATACCAACGGTCGTTTGAACGCTAAGATTGTGTGCCGCTGTACTAGCCGTTCAACGTAGTGCTGTCGCGAATATTCGTTATTCATTAGCCAACCACTAATTGAATTCGCCTCTCCATTCACTTAAAGAGAGAGGGGTAGGAAACAACCCGCGGCCCCTTTGTGGACTCGTCTGCTCAACTAATCGGATTATTTTGGCAGTACATAGGGTAATTTGTTTACACAGCGTTGACAGATCCTTCTCCGTCGGTTGGGAAATCGGACGCCGAAGCGGGCTTCGTAATACATCGGGTGCTTGCGTATAAAAATCTGTTATTTGGCCGTCTATATTTTGAATTCAACAATAGCCGTTAAACTCAATATATAAAAACAATTACGATGACTATATCAAACACGGCAAATTACCTTTAATTTTGTGAATGTTGCTTGATGTTTCTTGTGCCGATCGCTTTATTCACGGGTCATTCAAAAAATACTCCATCACTGTCTATCGTCGGTTTAAGTACGTACAAATTGTACTATAAACTTGTTCTTTTCCAAAATATACTACCCATCGTTACTATGATTGGTGCTCGAATAAAGCAACCGGCACAAGAGAACATATACGAGTATGCCTGTGCTGAGTACTAGTGCAAGACCGCTATTTTAAAACTTTGCTAATAGTCTTCAAGCACCCGATGTATTACGAAGCCCGCTTCGGCGTCCGATTTCCCAACCGACGGAGAAGGATCTGTCAACGCTGTGTAAACAAATTACCCTATGTACTGCCAAAATAATCCGATTAGTTGAGCAGACGAGTCCACAAAGGGGCCGCGGGTTGTTTCCTACCCCTCTCTCTTTAAGTGAATGGAGAGGCGAATTCGATTTTAATCCAATTAGTGGTTGGCTAATGAATAACGAATATTCGCGACAGCACTACGTTGAACGGCTAGTACAGCGGCTCACAATCTTAGCGTTCAAACGACCGTTGGTATTATTGTCGGTGTGGTGGAATACAGCACATTATCGTGATTAAAAGCGGACAATTACACATTTTCTGGACAATATTTGAGATAAGTGAAACTTAATTTATATTCCTAGGTCCATACATTTCACAATGCACTGAACTTTTCGTTTTGGCGCCCTTGCTACAATCTTGGCAAAAACTAGTGAGACACTTTTACAGTTTTCTCTATTTTGACCTTTACCTATACATTTTCGCTATAATCCTCCCCTCCCCTCCATGCAATGTTGGTTTTCAGTTAACATGATTCCTTGATGACTGCCAGGCCAACATTATGTAGTGGCGGTAGGGGGAGTGGCTTTAACAACAAATTGAAGCCCAAAAAGCACCCGCATTACGGTATAAAATGTCCCCACATTCAAAGCAGTTGTCTCACTTAGTTTTTGCTGAGATTGTAGGTTACTTAAAGTAGTTTAAAACTAATTAAAGTCAGGTAACCTATTAATATGATATATAACTTAGGCCATATTAAAGTTTATTTTAGCGTTTGTATTTGCTGTGTGTTAAAAATCAATAGAAACCATCTGGACAAACAATGTTTCTTTTTTTGAATTGGCCGAGTCAAAATGAAGCCTATCATAATTATTTGATCATGGCCTTCTAATTGTTCCAAAGCTTTGAAGTACTTTGATTGGACGAAATTTTACAACTAGACAAAACTAAGTTCCAAATATGGCTATAAAATAATTGCATAATATAAAAAAATAATAATTTAATCAAAAGCAGTTGTAGAGAAATTGCTTAATTGTAAAGTTGCCGTAAATTTCGAGCGCATTTTCTCGTTCGTTTGACTACATTTCATTAAAACTCGATGACTTCTCCAAAATTAAATATTCTTGTTTGATTGACATACAGAGTATAACACACAGTTAATATTTAATTACACTAAAATACATATCCCAATCACTAGCTATTTAATTGATCAAAATACATATCTCTGCCAAAAATAGAGAAATCGGTGATACCCGTTTATTGTAGACACATTTTTCGAATTTGCATGGTTTTCAGACGGACTCGTATATCAGCAAAAAATAAAAAAATAAAAAAGTGAGCTTCCAAGGTTATTTGGCCTGGGTTTCTTTTAGTGCACGCTGCTTGCAGACACTCAAGGCCCGTTTACACCAAGGGAGCACGGCAGACTGTTGTTTGTGGTTTGGATATATTCGTTCTTTTGAAGGTTTTAAATTACAACCATCTTTTCAAATTTTTAAATTACATAAACGGCTTATTTCGTCAATCGATTGACCAGTAAAAATGCGGGCACAAATATCATTGCCGAGCGAGTCCCGTAGGGACGAGCAATGTACGAGTGTCACCCGAGAGTTGTAATTCCCCGCGAGCACCGTAGGGGACTCGCTCGCAGAGGCAGGCGCGCCCGCATTTTTCCCTTGCTAGCGGATAGTCCCATTAATCTACCAATTTAGCTGTTGATGTAATTTAAAACCTTCAAAAGATCGAATATATCCAAACCACAAACAACAGTCTGCCGTGCTCCCTTGTTTACACTAGCAATTTTGTCGCGCGACAAGAGCTGCAATTTTATCGCAGATTTGTCAACGCAACTTTGAAGATGCTCGAAATTTAGTGCAACTTGCTGAAATTTTCTGTCTCCTAAATTCGACCGTATTCGAAATTTCGGCGACAAAGCTGCGATAAAATCGCCATTGAAATCGCCGCTCTTGTCGCACGACAAAATTTATATTGTCAGTGTAAACGGGCCTTCAGATTTACAAATACCAAAGCAGGATAACCTCTGCTAGCCAGAGCAAGCACACACAAACAGCTTCTTGTATCTTTTTCTTAAACTTTCCCGACTAAAATATTATTTCATGCGTCAGCTCATTTTAGACGCCGGAAAGGAATTCTAGTCTTACACCTATTTCAAAATGGTCATACATTTCAGGACGGAAAGGAATTATAGGCATCAATCTACTTCGATAAGATTGTGCAAGGTAGATTTTAATTACAAGAAGGAAAGGAATTATAGGCATCAATCTACTTCGATAAGATTGTGCAAGGTAGATTTTAAATACAAGACGGAAAGGAATTATAGGCATACAAATATTTCAAAAAGGTTATGCAAGCTAAATTTTAATTTCAGGACGGAAAAGAAATCATAGGCATACAAATATTTCAAAAAGGTTATGCAAGCTGAATTTTAATTTCAGCACGGAAAGGAATTATAGGTATACAAATATTTCAAAAAGGTTATACAAGCTGACTTTTAGTTTCAGGACGGAAAGGAATTATAGGTATACAAATATTTCAAAAAGGTTATACAAGCTGACTTTTAGTTTCAGGACGGAAAGGAATCACCTATTAATAACGATTGTACAAGGTGTTAGGTAATTCTAAGACGGAAAGTAATTATAGACATTCACCTGTTTTTATATAAAACTAAATCCATGAGGATATGTCATACCACGGTGGAAAGGAAATGTGGGCATACTTCAAACATTTAAGCGACATGTTTAATTGCTTTTCAAGAAATATTCATAATGCGTTGGTGTCTGTCCAGAAAAAACTGCAGTCATTCATCATCAAGTCCATTTTACGTCATATTTTTCCACATAGTAGCCCTGCATGCAGCCCTCCACCTCTCCCGGTCACTAGCATCTGCAGCTGTGAGGCCAGAGCCATTAAAGTGATATTCCGTCGTCCATGAAGGAATAGTACGCATATACAATACATGGTATTATTATCCAACTAGTCATAGACGAGTAAAAATATCGCAGGAGTAGGACTGGATCGAGTACAAATATCCAGCGATATTTTTACTCGTCTATCTAGCCCTCAAGGAAAACAATATTTTCCATTATAAAAGAACAAAAACTTTTAGATTGGATAATAAACAGGTAAATATATCTTATTAAACAGTTTGATGTGTAATATGGCTGGATATTTTACTCGTTAACTTGTATTTTGACTCGCCCGGAGGCTCGTCAAAATACAGCGTTTCACTCGTAAAATATCCAGCCATATTACACATCAAACTGTCTAATAAGATATATTTACCTGCACTAATTCTATACTAGACAAGAGTGGCCACTAATCCGTGACTTAGTAAAATGAACAATTTAGAATGCAAATTGAGAAAGAAAGATAAAAAGCTTACGACTCCAATGCCGATCACTGAATTTGCTATAACAGGTTATACAAGTCAGTGCAGTTTCTTGTGTTTTAATCTTTAGAATAAATGATTGTTATGATCGAAGTAATTTATTGTATGACACACGTAATATTGACTCTTCTCGTCTATTTGTATCTTTTACCAATTATTACGCACTACTACAAACTAGTTAGTCATTTTTCTTTCACGAACGACGGAAAATTAATCATTCTATTGTTATTCTTAGTAGAATCTCATACTTCATTATTTTAAAGCGCGCTGATTGGCTGAGAATGAAACCGGATGCGAGGGCATTTAGCGTGGAATACCCTCTCATCCGGTTTCTGAATTCATTGGATCGAGCAGCGAGCAGCGAGCGTCTGGTTTTTGAAGCTTGACTCGCGGACTCCGCGATTCATGCGATATTGATTTCTCTCGTGAAATTCAACGTGGAATTCCCTCGTCCTCCAATGAATTTACCTATAGTATTCGTATTAGTATTGGTATTATTATTATAGCATGTAAATTTATACAAAGGGTTCCTTACACGAACACAAGGTTTAATATATCTTTATAAAAATAATAATATTATTTATTTATACATCTCTGCTGATGTGGTCGTGTATATGATAAAAATAAAAATAATAAAACATTATGAGTTCACACATATTTACACAATTATTTGCATATTTATATATTTCCATTATTATATATTTTCACATTTAATTTATAATGCATCAAAGCACCTTTAAGCTATTTTTAAAATTCTGTTTTGCTGGTGATTGTAATTCGAGCTTTGTCTGGAAGCTGGTTCCAAAGTTTAGCACCCTGACATCTTATTGACTTTAAAAAAAATTAAATTTGACATTTTCTTGTCTTTTTTGAAACCTTTGTGTGAGGAAATTTGATTAGGTATCAATTTGATATTCAACGTAAACTGCAGGTGATAGCTATCATGCATCTATATCACGACTTCAAAAAAAAAAAATTCAAGTGTTTTAATGTAGGGATGGAACATTAGATATTTAAGTGAGTAGGGGAGGGGGGTGGCAATTTGTCATTTATGGGTGGCATGGCTGGCCTAGCGGTGTGAGCGCTCGCCTTTCACCGCTGTGGTTCAGGTTCGAGTCCCGGCTATGTGAGTTGAGTTTGTTTGATGTGTTCTTCTCTCCTATGCCACGATGGTTTTCCACCGGGCTATCCGGTTTTCCTCCCTCCGCAAAAATGAACATGTGAGCCAAGTTGTGGACAAAGTATTTAACGCAGAGGTAGTGAGTGTGAGTCTGAGTCTCCCCCATTAGTAGGGCACACGTGTCCAGCTAAAAGATTGAGACGTTAAAAAAGTGATTCATTTTCATTTTATTTATGGTGTAAAATTTTTTCCATTCCCTGGTAGCAGACTGGTTCACTTTTCCCACGGTATACTGCTAGGCGTCTTTTCTTTTGCTGGCGAGGTGGAAACGGTAGTAGCGTCTGCGCACTAGCACGGGCGTTTCTCTGTTGAGGCTGTGCATGTTTTTATCACAATACATGATATTGGCCTTTTCCAAAACGAGTAGAGGATTGGGTACTAGTTTCCCTAAATAATGTAATTAAGAAATTGACCTCATAATATAAAAGAGTACATCAAGATAATTTATTATGTAAGATTCCTTAGATTTGGTGCTTTTGGTTTGATTTATATTGAGTGAGTTACAGCCATTCAAAACTGCCCAAAATCACAAAGGAATGTATGTATTAGAAGGACAGGCGTCCTTCCAAACCATACATTTCCTTCTATTTTTAGGCATTGTTATGAAGCTGTATCTTGGTCAAAATATAACCAAATGCAACCAAACTCAGGAATCGTAAAAATCTGGATGTGCTCTATTTTATTATGAAAGTTCATTTCTTAATTACATTAATCAGGGAAATTAGTCCAAGTCCTTTACTCGTTTTGGAAAAGGCCAATTGTTTTCCCTCTCTTAGCGATATGTTTTGTTTTTTCAATATTAAAGCTGCGTTCGAATTTTTTGTCGTAATTGCCCAACCACGCCTCCCCACTCAAATATCTAATGTTCCGTCGCTAACTTCAATTATTAATTATACGAGATGTGATGTTAAGCTATCGAGCGCCTATAATCCAAGCCTGAAGATGTAAGTACATTTTGCCTTATATTCAGTACATTTTAACACGCCAGAAAAACGCACGAAAAACGCACGGCGAGTTGCACTAACTTTCGAGTCTGTTCAAAGCTGCGATAAATTAAAACCACCGTTGAAATCGTTGCTCATCGCGCGACAAATTGTAGTGGAAAAGAGTCTCAGATAGAATTAATAAGAGTTTAATCTTAGTATGGTTAATTAGAGGAAGTTGTATCTGAAATTCAGAACAGCAGAAATATATTTACGAAAATATGCTTCTATTTCGACTTAAATCTTTAGAGGATAGAAATTATTTTCTCTTTAAAAATATGTGCGTTTTTATGAGTGATCGAAATGTGCTTATAAAATACATGCTTCTATTTCGACTTAAAGAGTCATCTTTAGAGGATAGAAAGTACTTTCTCTTTAAAAATATGTGCGTTTTTATGAGTGATCGAAATGTGCTTACAAAATAAATGCTTCTATTTCGACTTAAAGAGTCATCTTTAGAGGATAGAAAGTACTTTATCTTTAAAAATATATATCAGTGATCGAAATATGCTTGTAAAAATAATATGCTTCTATTTCGACTTAAAGAGTCATCTTCAGAGTACATAATTTTTTTTTCAAAAATATGTTTTTTATCAATGATTTAAATGTGCTTGAAAAATAAATGCTTCTATTTCGACTTTTATAAAGAGTCATCTTCAGAGTACAAAATAATTTTTTTTCCAATTTTTTTTTTTCATATGTCATTGAAACGTAATTTAGTAATCAACATTTTATAATCTGCAAAACTCCAATTCGAATCGGATATGTAAGCGTCGTTTTGACCATTACCTAAGGATACAAGATATTAATTAAATAACATTAGACTCGATGCTTCACTTCATTCTTTCAATTTAGCGTCAGCTTTTTGACTTGCGAAGAATTAACAATATTTTGTTTGCTTTTGGGCCAGCCAGCTGTTTTACCACAATTACAAGCACTAACGTTTATTATACCACAACTTGAGAACTACAACAAATTTCGCTTTTTTATCGTCTAATTTTTCGCATGATCTTTTTCACTCTCACTCATCACCTAAAAGGAAGTAAACTTTTTTCCAAATCACAATGAAATATACATTTCCTGAAAGGATATATTTCAAGGCTTGCATATATAATATTTTTATCTTTAATTTTCTTTAAAGTATCTGTAGTTAATTATACCATCTCTGCTTCTAAGCTTTAACCCAAGATAATCAATTGCCAACATTAACGCTTCCTAATTTTTGACTACATTTTGGACAAATTGGATATGCAAAAAGAAAGAAAAAAACAAAACAAGTGCTTACGGTAAATTGATTCCTACTTACTTACAGTTTCAGGTGTTCAAACGTAGCACCTCACACAGTGCCAATTCAAATCTAATGCAAATTAATTCAAACAATGGGTTTTACACATTTGCATTAGATTCAATTCGATACATGTGATATCGAGATGAAGTTTAAAGCTTTTTAAAATATTGAAATTTTTTCATGGAGTAAAAGAGTTAAAATGAACAACTTTGACTGAATAAAAACATAACTTTTAATATTAAAATTTGCCAAACAACTAACCTATGGAAACAATTGTAAAGTACAAAACGGATATCAGAAAGGAGATGTACTTCAACTTGGCTAAAAAAAACAAAAACCTCTCAATAAATCCATCTAACTAAGATGGCAATAACATAACCATGTAAAAAAAATACTAATTAACAATTATTCGCCGAGGGTGATGTGAATATCAGTGAACAATAACCGTAACGGAGTTAAAGTGCACCTGACGCCCTTCATGATATTTTTTAAATCTGTTGTACATGAGGTGTATAATGAATGTACTTAATATTTCTTGATGTCGACCTCTCCTTTTTGAGATATGAACATTTTGAAATCTGAAAATGCAAATGCGGTGACGTCATCCCAGGAATTTGTCAAAGTTTTGTTTCAAAGCTGACAGCAAGCTTGTTAACGTTTTTGTAAAGTAGTAAAAATGTTAATGGTAATGTGAATATTAGTAATACAGATATTGAGCTTTAAAAAATTGCTATAATTATTTCCAGAGAACTTTTGTATATTTAATGAGGCCTGGGATGACGTCACTTCATTTGCATTTTCAGATTTCAAATGTTTATATCTCAGAAAGGAGAGGTCGACATCAAGAAAAATTAAGTACACTTATTATACACCTCATGTATGTAACAGATTCGCAAAATATCATGAAATTAGGTAGCCTGCGTAAACAGACCATTATTAGCGCTCGAAACGTCTTCCGCCAACAAGTTGTTGGCGGGAGACGTTTCGAGCGCTAATAAGGGTCTGTTTACGCAGGTTAGAAATTAGGCGTCAGGTGCACTTTAATGTTATTATTCACCGATATTCACTGAGCCTGAAGTGGATAATTGTATTGGTATAAATACAAAAGTGATTATTTCAAAAAATAAAAAAAAAGCTTTTTGAAGCTAGAAAACAAGGTTCATTTGTTATTTCTAAAAGTACCCAAAACGCTGTAGGTGATTATCGAGAAAAAGTGTGAATTTCTCAACCAATGACTGCGCGCCATTTTCTATAATCACTAGTGTATCTATATTAATTACAGATAGGAAAACCTTCAAGAGTTTCTTGTATGATAACATATATATAATAACATATAGTCCCAATTTTACGGTTTTCACGCTTAAAATTATATAAATATGACGTTTCGAATTAATCTGTGGCAGTCTTTTTAAAAATGAATATTTATAAGTGGAAACTAGCGAGTAAACTAATACAGGCTGCGTTGGTGTTTTATATAAACGGTAAATGGAAACTAGCGAGTAGACTAGTATAGGCTGCGTCGGTATTTGATATAAACGGTAAATGGAAACTAGCGAGTAAACTAATACAGGCTGTGTTGGTGTTTTATATAAACGGTAAATGGAAACTAGCGAGTAGACTTGTATAGGCTGCGTCGGTGTTTGATATTAACGGTAAATGGAAACTGGAAACTGGCGAGTAGACTAGTATAGGCTGCGTCGGTATTTGATATAAACGGTAAATGGAAACTAGCGAGTAAACTAATACAGGCTGTGTTGGTGTTTTATATAAACGGTAAATGGAAACTAGCGAGTAGACTTGTATAGGCTGCGTCGGTGTTTGATATTAACGGTAAATGGAAACTGGAAACTGGCGAGTAGACTAGTATAGGCTGCGTCGGTGTTTGATATAAACGATAGGTAATAGAGTGAAATTTGTTACACCGTAAAAAATGTTGACTTAACTTTACTGACGTATCGAGCTTTAGCCCTTCGTCGGAGTACGTAAAGCAGTCTTCATAAGAAGGAATACCTCACGCGAAGGTCTCAAGTATACTATATGTTTGTAAATGGAAACTGGCGAGTAAAAACTTGTATAACATAAATATATATAATACTAAACCTCCATACCTGGGACAGGAAAATTTAAATCATTTCCAAAAGATACAGTCACCGTAAATTTAGACAGAAAATAATATTTATAGTATTAATATTAGAATCATAGAAATCCCACCCCGAAATTACCTTCCCGAAACCAAACTTATCTGCAGTAGCCTCAGTATTAAATGCAAATATGGCGTTTATTCTGGACTCGCTGCAGGCATTTTAACTGATATGCATGACAGTAGTTGATGAAGCACAATGCAGGAATAATAACAATATAAGCAAACGTGAAAGAGGTTATGCAGTTTCTTTATTACAGAAAGTGCTACGTAGCAGGACGAAAGAAGTGTTAGTAGTTATGTGGTTGTTCCATGATAAATGCTCATCAAGCTGAAGTCCTAAAAGCTCAGTTGTAGATGACACTCTTTCTAATCTCACGTTATTACATGTGAGCTCTACTTGAGCATCGCGTTGACTATTGAACCTGTGTCATTTGTCGAGTAGATAACAACATCCAATTTGGTTTTTGACTCGTAGTCAAGGCGAGATTAGAATTGGTCGAGTAAGTAAACAACCACATAAAAATTATAAGAACAAGTCATTTTCGGGTTCAGACTAATGCGTTGCTTATATAACGAGTGTTTGGTGAGAAATCAGGCTGAAGATGTAAAATAGTTTCTGGAAACGAGGTAATTTACTTCAGCAACTCCAATCCCTTTTACAAAATACTGTGTGTTTGTATTGGTACAACACACATACTTCAGTAGAACAACCCCAGTGTTTTCTAAATTTTGGTACCCTATTTTTCTTTTTGAATAAGAACATGTTTCTTTTATCAGGCTGAATTGATTCATATATAATATATATATATATATGGTACTTTATTGACCAAATTTCAGTCTGAAGGTTGTTAATCCACCTGTTCTTTTATGTGTAAGAACCATGAAAAGCCATTTGACACAAATTTAGCTTGCGAATGCTCACTCCTCAACTGGTAAAATATTTCAAATAAACCAATCAGATTGCTTGGGCTAGATAATCCAGGAAACGAATGCTGTGAGCATGGTAGACCAGATTGAAGTTAAAGGGTCAAAGTCAATTTTTTACCACGAGGAGTCGGTTTATGTGTAACCGGTATCACGACGGTAAATAAAATACCACGGTAACTAGGTAAGTTTACCACGGGAAATCGTATTTTGAGCTCAAGTGTAACCACAACTAATATATAATATACAGCATGATGATCGTCGACTTAAACTAGGCAATTTAAAATGGATTAGAAAAGTCCGCTTTTATGATAATTAATTTCTTATGTTTTAGTTCAGATCATTTTGGATAACTTATATTAAAACAGTTCTATGTTTTGTAGTTTCAGATGATCATGTTTTGGCCCTATACTGTTCTCTTGGCGTCAATTTTGTTGAAGGTCGTACAATCTCGTAAGTAATTTTTATAATACAATACATTGAGAATTTGGAACTGATTATGAGACATTTGTTAGTGAAAGCGGGGGGATCTTAATACAAACAATCAAGCAGAAAACACTTGATATAAGATATAACCTTACATACTGACATAAAATGTGGACTCAGATTTCAGAAATATAAGTCAAGTTGCTAATTTTTTGGGATTAAAAATATTTATAGATACACCGTACTATTTCAAGTATCGTTGTCGCAGCCGAAGCTACAATCTCGGCCAAAACTAAGAAAGGCAACTGCTTCAAAACAGAGACACACTAGTCTTCAATTTGTTTTTAAAGTCACTCCCCTACCAACTTCAAAATATTGTAGCTTTGATCGCGACAACGATTTTTGAAGTAGGTTGACACAGCTACTCCAAAATGCGTTGTCGCTACCCAAACAACTGTCAACCAAATAGTTCTTTCTTTCTTTCTTTCTTGTCTTTCTTTCTTTCTTCCTTCCTTTCTTTCTTTCTTTCTTTCTTTCTTTCTTTCTTTCTTTCTTTCTTTCTTTCTTTCATTCTTTCTTTCTTTCTTTCTTTCTTTCTTTCTTTCTTTCTTTCATTCTTTCTTTCTTTCTTTCTTTCTTTCTTTCTTTCTTTCTTTCTTTCTTTCTTTCTTTCTTTCTTTCTTTCTTTCTTTCTTTCTTTCTTTCTTTCTTTCTTTCTTTCTTTCTTTCTTTCTTTCTTTCTTTCTTTCTTTCTCTCTTTCTCTCTTTCTTTCTTTCTTTCTTTCTTTCTTTCTTTCTTTCTCTCTTTCTTTCTTTCTTTCTTTCTTTCTTTCTTTCTTTCTTTCTTTCTTTCTTTCTTTCTTTCTGTCTTTCTTTCTTTCTTTCTTTCTTTCTTTCTTTCTTTCTTTCTTTCTCTCTTTCTCTCTTTTTTTCTGTCTTTCTTTCTTTCTCTCTCTCTTTCTCTCTTTCTCTCTTTCCTTTTTTCTCTCTTTCTTTCTCTCTTTCTTTCTTGATGTATTTGTTAGGCTTCCAAAAACTGTTGCAGGGTAAAGCTAGACAGGTGTTATCACCTGATAGTCTCCCAATAAGATGACAAAATAATAAGAAAACTACAAAAACAAAATAGATAGTAAATAAATAATTACTAGAGTGATCTCAGTCAGCTTGTCGCCATTATTAGTTGGTTTTGAAGAAATTGTTAATTGATTAATTAATACTTTAAGAACTTCAACAATTAATTGATCATAACAGGCGTCGCCTGTTTGTCCTCGCGCAAAAGCATGGAACGCCTGTTTGCTGCAGGCTAATTGTTCTTTGAAGTTTATCAATTAATTTCAATTTGCCTTAAAGTATAGTTACCGCTCAATTCTTGATCAAAAATAATTTAAAGGTGTCGAAACATCGTAACATTTTCCTTCTTCTTTCCTACTGAAAAAAAAAACTAAAAACATTTTTTTAATAGGCGAATTTCACTGAGGTCACATAATTCGTTTCATAAATTTCGCGTGGGGAAGAGGAGCGAAAGAAAGTCTATTTTCTCAGGCTAATAAATTGAAAGATTTCGTCGATATTATTAGTAAAAGTGCAAATTAAAAAATTCAGTTCAGTGAAAGTATCCAATACAGGAGATTAAATATGGGTTCAAGAAATGCGCAAGCTCGCGCCATACAAAGCGATTTCGCAAACGAATCTTGAGAAAATACCAAATCTTAAAATATAATTATTCTGTCATGCATACTATGAACTGAGACTACAGTTTAAGGTGATCTTTCCATTTATGGAGCTCATATCATGTTTACTTATTTCACAAAATGTTGACGAAGTGAACGATGATTGGCAAACGTCGATTACACGAACGAAAGACTTTGTTTTATACTCCTATTTCAATCGTTGTCGCAGTTGGAGCTACAGTCCACACTCTAAAGCCTGCAAAGGATGTCGGTTACATGGACTTAATTTGTGATTATATCTACTAAGTATTTGTTCTAAGTATTTGTATTTATATCTACCACTGCAACAACTTGGTTGTATAACACAAAAACGTACAGCCAAAATATGCTTTGAATAAATTGATAACAAGAGAATAAAATATACTGACATCCTTTGCAAGCTTCAGAGTGTGGTCTGTGGCTTTGTTTGCGAAAATTTTTAAAATAGGTGTAGTTTACACCTACATAAGCTATTCTTCATCAAATTGCATTGTGCAGTAAAATGTTTTTTTCCTTCACAAAAGTGGCATAAATCATCAATACCAAAGACCAATAGTATATTTCGATCGTGAAATCGAAATTTGAATTAATTCAGCCCCCCTCCACATCAAATATCAAATGATCCGTCCCTAAGTTTTCTAAGTATGAAAATTACCACTTGTCAGTTTCACGACACCCTTCATGATATTTTGCAAATCTGTTGTACATGAGGTGTATAATAAGTGTACTTAATATTTCTTGATGTCGACTTCTCCTTTTTGAGATATGAACATTTGAAATCTGAAAATGCAAATGAGGTTATGTCATATCACAGGAATTTGTCAAAGTTTTGTTTCAAAGCTGACAGCAAGCTTGTTTTTGTAAAGTAGTAAAAATGTTAATGATAGTGTGAATATTAGTAATACAGATATTGAGCTTTAAAAAATTGCTATAATTATTTCCAGATAACTTTTGCATATTTAATGAGGCCTGGGATGACGTCACTTCATTTGCATTTTCAGATTTCAAATGTTTATATCTCAGAAAGGAGAGGTCGACATCAAGAAAAAATACACTTATTATACACCCTATGCAAAAAGGCAATTCCTTACTTAATCAGTATTAGAAGACACCATTGCTTTTATTAGAAAGAGCACATCGAAATTAGTGATAGACCAAAATTTCACTGTAGTAACATAAACTGATCAAAAGTTACAGCATTTTGAAGTTACAAAGATTTGGCTTAAAATTTGCACTTGGGCCTTTAGGGCCTCGCTTTCGCGTTTTTGGTACATTTTAAATGCTGATAACTCTAGAGTGATTCAGTATATGACAACAGAACTCTACAATATTACTAATTTAGACATTGTATTGAATGGCCTGTACCCAGGTGAATGAATGTTTATCGAAGTAACAATATTTGTCGAAGTAACAATATTTGTAATAGGATCATCATAGGATCATCACTTTTTTATTCACTTGACTCTGAAGATGACTTCCGCACAGGATGTCGAAACGTCAGTCACATCAAACAGCCCTTCTGAGGGCTACATCCACCCGGATGATCCTATTACAAATATTGTTACTTCGACAAATATTGTTACTTCGTTAATTTAGACATGCTCTTTCTTATAAGAGAAAAATATTATTGAAATGTTTTATTGTTCATGGTGTTTCGTGTTGCTCGTTCCCAGTCCCTTACTATTTTTGCATAGGGTCTATTATACAACTCATGTACAACAGATTCGCAAAATACCATGAAAGGTGTCAGGTGCACTTTTTAATGAATTGTTTAATTCATTTATAGATGGGTGTACAAATTACACTTTACTAGATACATTGGACAGATCTAGGTTTACACCGCGAGGTTCAAATAGTTACTGTGATAAGCAAGAAGGCTGGTACCGCTTCTCTGGTGATGCTGGGTAATAAACATTACAGTTATCTATATTACAGTACAAACACTAAATACCACTAAATACTGCTAAATTATGCAAATTATTTTGTTCTCTATTTAGTGGTAAATAGTACAAAGTATTGCACACTTTTAGTGTTTGTACTCTAGTAACCATCATTAGAGAAAATGCAGCTAAACCATGAAATAATATCAAGTGAATTCTAATTCTATTTAGTGACTAATTGTTTCTACTAGAGTGAAGTCATTTAACCCGTGAAATAGATATTAGACTAATACACCTTAGCAGTCTCTAATTCCATTGTTTTCTTTAGTGTCTATTTGACTATTACACCTTGACTATTTAATTTTGTTTCGCGGGTTAATTAAATGTCTTCACTCTATTCACCCAGAATAAATAATAAAACAAAGGATAATGAGGATTTTTGTGTATTCCTCTTTTGTGTCAAGATGTTCTGGTTGATTGATAGTGACTTAGAGTGAAGACATTTACCCGTGAAACAAAATTAAATATAGTCAAGGTGTAATAGTCAAATAAACACAAAAGAAAACAATGGAATTAGAGACTGCTAAGGTGTATTAGTCTAATATCTATTTCACGGGTTAAATGACTTCACTCTAATACTTTGTTAGATTGCATTTCATAGTTTAACTGCATTTGCTCTATGATCATAAGTTTTATTATATTATGCTAATGGTAATAATGATCACAATCGTAATTGTCATCTCACGATCGTTCGTAATCATAATAACGATTTATAATCGCAATCGCAATCACTATGGTAATTGTTGCTATGATCATAAGTTTAATAATATTTGTAGTAGTCATCTCGCGATCGTTCGTAATCATAATCGCGATTTATAATCGTAATCACTATGGTAATTGTTACCATGATCATAAGTTTAATATTCGTAATGGTCATCTCGCGATCGATCGTTTGTAACCATAATCGCGATGTATAATTAATCGTAATCATAATCACTATGGTAATTGTTATTATGATCGTAACTGTAATCGTACGAGTAACGTAATCTCGATCAACCATAATCATCATCATCGTCATAATTTTCAGTGTAAACGTAATCGTAACGAAAATCTTAATTACTAATGTAATCTTAATCGTAATCTAAATCGTAATCATCATCATGAATACATATTTTACTGTGCGACTCGCTGTACCGTAGTCACTTAAGCGGCACGTTTACACGAGCAATTTTTCCTTGACAAGTTTTCTTTGACAAGGAAAAATTGCTCGTGTAGATGGAGTAAAATGAACAATTTTTCCTTGACAAGGAAAAGCTAGCATGTTGGCTTTTCCTTGACAAGGAAAAATTGTCAAGGATGAAATTTGCTCGTGTAGACGAATAACAAGGAAAATGTGGCAAGGAATATTAATGAGATTAGTTCCCAGTCATTTCGCACGATCAGTCAAAATATATGCCATTTTGTTTTTAACTCGACAAGGGACTGGAACCAGTATTATGTTAGTACTCCGCTGATTGCAAAGCATTGCGGGCACAACCTAAACTTGCCAAGGAAAACTTGTTCATTATCTAGCTCTGATCGAGCAGAATTTCGCTTTCCGATTGGTTTGGTGGAATGCTTCTAAACGTAGTAGTAATGATAATCTTAATTATTAGCAGTCGTGATATCATTCAAAATTATAATAATCATTTTCACATGATCACCATTAACGTAAATGATTGATGGGTGTGATGATGATGATGGTGGTGATGATAATGATGACGACGACCGCAATGATGATGATGGTGATAGCCACGTCCACAGTGATGGTGAAACGTCGAAGACAACTATAGTGACGATGAGGACAACCATCACCATGACGACACACTAGAGTAGTCTCACATAAGCCGCTTATTGTATGCTAATGAGGTCGTTGACAAGAAATATAACGAATTCACGTGCATACGTTGTTACAAGATAAAAAACCGTGAACTTTAGAAAGAAAGACGTTAATTGTGTTTTTATTGTAACAACATATGCACGTGAATTCGTTATATTTCTTGTCAATGAACTCATTAGCATATAAGAAACACATTAGCATACAAAAGCGGCTTATGTGAAACTACTCTATAACTAAAAGCCTGGGCAAACGACTTCAACATTTGCTTTAACATTCGTTCGATTTTGTTAATGAATGGCAATGTTTAAACGCTTCTACATTCTTTCAACATCAATTCAACATTGTTGAAACGCGTTGAATTGGTGTTGAATTGATGTTGAAAGAGTTTAAAACCGTTTAAACAATGCCATTCAACAAAATCGAACGATTGTTAATTGAAGCAAATGTTGAACCATTTGCCCAGGCCCTAATTTAACATATCAACATCTTTTATAGGTCCCAAATAGCAACTACTTGTGTTCCTAAAAAACACTGTGGGACGTATGCTACTGGATGGATGCAAGGCTCTCATCCATCATCTTCTGAAGGGATTGTGAGTCGCAAAGTCTGCTACACTTGGAATAGGGGATGTTGTCACTATAGCAACTTCATTGATGTACGCAACTGTGGGAATTTCTTCGTATACAAGCTATTCAGGTCTCCCGTGTGCCCTTTACGCTACTGTGGAAATGGAATAGGTGAGCATAGCTCCGTGATTTTGAACATTTGATCTTTCCAAGTAGATACCCGCTTTTAAAAACTAATCAATAATATGTCAGCAAGTGAATATGCATAGTTTATAGAGGGGACTGGTTAGGAAACCTTTTGTTGCACTTCTTTGTTTGCATTTCGAAGTTGAAACTGTCTTGACCGTGCATAACTTTTTCTTTATGGCCAATCAAAATTGCAAAATGAGTCAACATTAACTTTTTCTATGAGATTATTGTAAGGAATATTGTAATATCTGTTCTAAATCTTTGAGTATTTTGAAGCAACAGCCAAAATAATGATTTATGGTCTGTTCACTCAGACGTATCCAATATGGCTAAAACAGTTGCGAAACAAACGATTTTGCACGGTCACGCTTGAAATAAAGTGTACACAAATTACAACAAAGGGCTTCCTAACCATTTCCCTCTACTTACTATAGAATATGTAAGTAGGTAAGTATTGTAAGTAAGTGAATACCATAAGTAGAAGAACTCTAACCACGTAAGTAAATAACAAAAGCAATAACTCTTTTTAAATAGCTGTATTGGCAGGCCAGGCATAAGATGTTGAGTTTCTTTAATAAATGTGTTTATCTTGCAGTCGTAACAATATAACAACCAACGACTTTTTTAAATAGCTGTATTCAGGATTCGTGCTACTCCTTAAACTCATCATTGAAAACTCTTGACTTTAATTCTTGCTAAAGTAGGGTACATTTTGATAAAATTTGCTCATTCTGTGCGACGTTAACAATAACAGGAATATTGTTTATATATCAAAGTTGTCGCAAAACGTGTTTGAAAATTACTTATTCGTTTTTGAAAACTCCTTGAAAACTCCTTAGATTTTGTTTACTGACATCAGCACGAACCCTGTGTGTATTGGCAGGCCAGGCAAAAGATATTGAGTTTCTTTAATAATTGTGTTTATCTTGCAGTCGATTGTGCTTTTGACGGAAAATCATTGTGCAACTGGGTTCAAATGGGAAAAAATGCCATCTGGAAACTGAGCAAATCAAAATCCTCAAATGCTAAAACAGGTCCTACACAAGATGTCTCAGGTACATTATCTTTATCATGAATATACAATAGAAAAAATTATTAAGGTGCACCTGACGCCCTTCATGATATTTTGCAAATCTGTTGTACATGAGGTGTATAATAAGTGTACTTAATATTTCTTGATGTCGACATCTCATTTTTGAGATATGAACAATTTGAAATCTTAAAATGCAAATGAGGTGACGTCATCCCAGGAATTTGTCAAAGCTTTGTTTCAAAGCTGACTGCAAGCTTGTTTTTGTAAAGTAGTAAAAATGTTAATGGTAGTGTGAATATTAGTAATACAGATATTGAGCTTTAGAAAATTGCTATAATTATTTCCAGATAACTTTTGTATATTTAATGAGGCCTGGGATGATATCTCAGAAAGGAGAGGTCGACATCAAGAAAAAATAAGTACACTTATTATACACCTCATGTACAACAGATTCGCAAAATATCATGAAAGGCGTCAGGTGCACTTTAATATTGCCATCTCTAAAGAAAAAAAATCCTAAAATTAGTTTTCTGTTTTCTTTATGAAAGCTACAAACATTTTAGCAACGGTAAAATAAAATGTTTGTACGTGCGCTCGCCTATTGTTATTATCATTGTTCATTGTTATTATGTCCGTATCAATATCATGAATATTATCGTTTTCTTTAGAGTGCATTCGCTAATAGAGAGATTTTCATATGCACGAACATAGACCATTTAGTTTGTGGTAGTTGATAAAGAACAAAAGAAGACAATGGGTTTAGTGTTTACTACTAACTATTAGTTTGCCTATTCTTTCACGGTCATATGAAAATCACTCTAGCTTGAAACATAAGTACGTAATACTATTTTGTACTATTTTATGCTAATTCTATTGTTTTCTATTGTTCAACAAGCACTAGAGTACAAATATTATACCCGTAAAACAAGTGGTACTACTTATTACTAAAAAGTGCTAATTAAACAAAAGAAAACAATAGAATTAGCATAAAATAGTACAAATTAGTACTATTTATGTTTCACGCTTTTTTAAAATGTTTGTACCTTATTTTGCACAATTTAGAAATAAGTGTTTCACGCTTTTACTGAATGCACTCTATCATTATCAACAAGGAGTAATTTATTTTTTATTTCAAGGTAATGGTTACTTTGCGTACATCGATTCATCTAGTAACACTATCTACAATGCCAAGGCAGTATTGACCAGTCCAGTATTTAATGGTCCTAAACAAATCACCTTTTACTATCATATGTACGGCTCTACAGTAGAATCACTAGAAGTTACAGTCAAAACTATCATTGGAAAACGGGCTTTACTATGGAGGCTTAGTGGTAATCAAGGCAATGTCTGGAAGAAAGGCTGTGTTAACATGAATTACACTGAAGACTATCAGGTGAGAGAAGGAGAGAAAATAAACAACGAGACAGATAAATATAGACCCATAGGTAGATGTAGACTTGGCTGTCTTCACATACATTACATTTTTAATAAAAAATGTAAACAACTATAAACCTCTAATTCTCTAATTTCAAGGTAAGGAATCGTTACCCTTTGGGGTGCCCTCCATTGCATGTTTCCTCTCCATTCAACCCTCTTTCTTACGGGTAGCTAATTTTAGTCTCATAAGGGGTCACGAGTACATCTCTATAGTTACTGCCAGGTATTCAGATCATCACATCAACAGACAGACTTAACCCTGATTCACACTAGCAACATAAGCTTAAGCAACAAATAAAGTCTGGTTTACACTAGCAGCATAAGCATAAGCATAAAGGCGGTTTTCACTAGGCATAAGCATAAGCATAAGCATAAACTAAACACAAGAAAACGAACATGTTTGTTTTTCTTATGCTTATGCTTATGCTTATGTCTGCTTATGTCAAGTGAAAAGTCTGAGGTGCAAAAATAACCCGCCAGACAGACTGATAGCCTGGCAGACAGACAAAACAAAGTTTGCATTTAATTACTTTATATTTATAACTATTTTTTATAATCTTTAGGTGTTATTTGAAGCAATGTTTGGAGCATCAGATACAGCAGACATAGCTATTGATAATCTCAAGGTCAATCACAACATTACAGAACCTTGTGATGACCACAAACAATACCATTCTGAAAACAGTCGTAAGTATTAATTGATGGCGATGGCGATGATGATGATGATGATGATGATGATGATGATATAAATGATGGTGATGATTTTGATGATGATGATGATGGTGATGATGGTGATGATAATGATGATGATGATGATGATGATGATGATGACAATGTTAGTAATGATGATGATGATGATGATGACAATGTTAGTAATGATGATCATCAACAATATCATTCTGAAAACAGTCGTAAGTATTAATTGATGGCGATGATGATGGTGATGATGATGATGACTATGTTAGTAATAATGATGATGATGATGATGACAATGTTAGTAATGATGATGATGATGATGATGATGATGATGACAATGTTAGTAATGATGATCATCAACAATATCATTCTGAAAACAGTAGTAAATATTAATTGATGATGATGGTGATGGTGATGATTTAATCGTGGTAATATAATGGTGATGATGATGCCAATCTTAGTAATGATTATCACAAACAATCACATTCTCAAAACAGTTATACCAATTATTAATCATGGTATTGATGATGACAACGACGACGACAACGATGAAGATGATGGCGATGATAATGACGGTTGATGATAGTAATGAATCGATGATAATGATGACAGTGGTAATGATGGCAATTTTGATGATGATGACAGTTATGATGATTGTAACGATAATTTTGCGGTGATGACATTTTCGAAGGTTTTTGTTTTCAAAGTGTGCGCTCCAAATACTAAATTAGTTTTTGTTTGGTTGTAGACAATTGCAATTTTATTGGGACGTTATGTGGATGGAGAAACATCGCCAATAAATATTACATGGATGGCTTGAAATGGAAATTTGGTAACAGAAGCGAACAGGGAGGAAATGGTAAATATTACACGACAAGTGTTTTTACATTATAGCACTTGTCACATGTATAAGCGTATAAAGGCCCGGGCAAACGGTTTCAATATTTGCTTCAACATCCGTTTGATTTTGTACAATGGCAATTTTTAAACGCTTTTAAACTCTTTCAACATTGTTGAAACGCGTTGACTCGATGTTGAATTGATGTTCAAAGAGTTCAAAAGCATTTAAACATTGCCATTCAAGAAAATCGAACGGATGTTGAAGCAAATGTTGAAACCGTTTGCCCGGGGGGCCCTAAGCGGCTAGCTAGTCAAGGACAATATACCAAATTGGCTAACGCGATGCTATGTATCTTTCAAACCAATTCAAAACCACTGGGATCGAATAAAAACCTTTTTGTCCAAAAATGCTCCATGTGATATCGAAATACATAAGACAAAGAATCTTATTTCGAAAAGATTTGAATTGGGTGGAAACATACACAGCCGATTAGGTCTCTAGGTATTCACTTTATCTGCTATTTTTTGATTCGGTGCATTACAGCGCTAGGCCCAAAAGTATGACCACTTTTGATATATTCGCATACTTCTATGCACGGACGTTATGCTGCGAAACGAGTTTTTACACGACTTATTCGGTAAAATCAGACAACTTCACATCAAATGTGTCTGTTTAAAGTACAAACTCCCGTGCATAGAAGTATGCGAATACATGGTCATACTTTTGCGCCTCGCGCTGTAATTATATTCTCATTCGATTTCTTTTTCAGTTAATCATTACATATTTGCCTCGTCGCCAATACCACCCCTGAATCAAGGTCAAAGCAAAGCATATCTTATTAGCCCTCTCCTGTTTTCCCCATATTGTTTAACGACGAACTACAGCATAGAAGAGACTGGCATTATTGAGATAATCTTAACGGACATGGAGACTGGTCCCAATAAACTGTATGTCTTTGATGGTACAACCAATGGGGAGCAAACTGGTGTTCAAGTCAGTCTATCTTACGCTGGTGTTTATCAGGTACTACCACAGGAAGCCCAAGCTCTTGACATAAGGACACATGGTCATTGACCAGCATGCTCCGTGTTGTTTATTTTGATTTGAGTGTTATAATTCATTCGCAGCCAGTCGTATTACGAGAAAACAAATAAAACAAAACGCTAAACGATTTAGTAAGATCGTAGTGAGATACCCACTCACATCGCATCGTAAAATATATCAAAATGTCTGAATGTGCGATTTTCATGGTCAACAAAATTTTTCGCGCAGAGCATGATGGTAAGTCACCATGGTTCTTTAAAAACAAATCAATTAGCGGCTTTTTATCTAATAAATTACTGAAAACTACTCTACACTTGACATTGATTTGTTGATATTTGTTAAAAGTACGGCAGAAATCGATTCAATATTAACAAATCAATGTGTGTAAAGTAGCTTTTAGTTATGTATTAGATGGAAAGTCGCCTGGGCTACCTGTGGTACAACATATTTCAAACATCGTTGTCTTTGAATCACTAAAACTACAGTCCATACTCTGAAGCATTCACAAAGATAACGGTATTTATTTTCTTGTTATCAATTTATTCATAATATATTTTGGTTGTATGTGTTTGTTTATATGCCCATAACAAGATGTTGCTGTGGTTAATGATGAAACCAATATATTTATTCAAAGACGCATAATAAATTATTAATTATTATTTTTTTTATTTCGTTTGTTCGATCGTTAGTTTGTTTGTGTTTTGTGTGTATGATTATGATTATGTTTGTGTTTGTTGTTTGTGTTTGTTTGTTTATTTGTATGTTTTTATGTTTTTTTTCTTTGACAATACAATAAAAGTCCGCGTATATAAGGACCTAGACTTATATAAATGGTGCTTAACTTGAAATCAGGCTATCTTGGTTCTATTAGCATCACTCACTTCATCATTACAACACCTTTCTTCCTATTCTATTTACATACAGGTTTTTGCATTTTGCTCTTTTTTTTTCCCCCCCAAAAATGAAAATTTCTGCCTGACAGGTACTTAAATTTAGGTTCTTATATGCGGGGTTTTACAATATGTGATAAATGCCCTGTTTAATTTCATACTTCCTTTCCAGGTCATAATCATTGGTACTCCTAAAGGTAATGCAACCGAAAATATCGCAATATCTGGTGTGGAATTTGTTCCTGGACTTTGCGAAGAGAAAAAAGACAAAGCTCTAATACATGGTGGGTATCTCAGTATAAGTTCGCCAAAAGGGCTATGTTTGAGCTACAATTAAATCGTAAATTGTACTCTGTAGAGTACCAATTAAGGCTACGTTTACACGGAAAATTTGACCGTTAAAAAAATCGTACGTTTAGGGGTTCCGTTCACACGGGAAACGTGCAATAATTCGGAAGCCTAACCGGTAATATTTCAACCTGCAAAATCGAGGACGAAGCGCCTGTTGGCATAGAAGCGCCTTCTTTTTCAGTTATTGCTCATAGAGCAGCAAAGAGCTGTAATAATAATGTAAAGTTATGTTAAGGATTTATTTTATAACGACGCCAATGACATTACCGCTGACTCAATTGGGCTCAAATGGCTTTGAAGGATGCTTTATAGTGCTTTCCAGAGACTAGAGATCATGATCATGATTTTCATCGGGTTTGTTTAGCGCATGCGTGGCCGTTTGACCGCTGAATTATTGCTGCGTCCAATGTAGTACTCCCAAACGCCTTACGGAACTTAACTCGACCCAGGTTACATGATATGTCGTTTGTGCATTGGCGAATTTCTATACGTCTCCAGCTAAGTTCTTTACTTTCTCGTAACTTGTTATTATAAATAATATGTTGTTTATTTGTCTCATGAAGGTTTAGACTGCGAAGTTTCGACTGATACTGCTACTCTCCATCATGCGATGGCAAGACTGGAATGAGGAATCCGACGACAAGTATATAAGATCTACCTTCATTACAGTCTACATATCGCCTGATGAAGACTTACTAGCAGTAGCAGTCGAAACGTCGCGGTCCAAACCTTTGCTATTCATGAGACAACATATTTTGTATCTCATTTCCACGATGAAAAATATTTAAAACTAGTCGGGGTACCCTTGAAAAATTTACTACTTTTCCTAACGCTTGGGCTGCTCTTTGTTATGATTGGGCTCCCTGTGTCCATGATAATCCAAGATGGCGGCCGAGGTGAGATCGCTGCGAGACGACTTTGATTTCTAGTTTTGCAAGCGTTTAATTTCTCGTTCCAATTTACCCCCTATTGCACCCACAATTATAACCTGTTCTTAGCATTCATGGGATTCGTTTGGTAGCCCAGTGGGCGGGTTTATTGGAATAAGATGCGAATTTTTCGCTTAGCGTATTAATATTATGATTATATTGGCTTATTATTCTTACTATAAATAGGTGCTATTATAAAATACTGTATTCTCTTTGTAAAGGCAATTGCAGCTTTGAGTCAAGCTCGCTAACAAGTGGCCTGGGCTTATGGTTAAATGAAAAAAAAGATGACTTTGACTGGACAGTGCGAAAAGGATGGACACCAAGCTCCTATACTGGTCCACATATCTACAGTGGAGAGCGATGCAGGCAACACGGTAGGTTAACACTCTTTTTACATAACTAATTTGGTGCTCTTCGGATACATATAGACTATCTCATAGAAAGTGCGACGTAGAGATTTATATTCAAGAGCTGTATTATTATTATTATTATGCAGTCAATACGGTACTAAGTACATCGAATACAACTTGTAATTACTCGGGATTCCTGTGGAATCCGAGTACAGGTTTCGCCTTTATTTTTCGTCTTCATCGCCAAAATGCCACGCAAGCGCAGTATGGTCAATGTCACTTATACGCACAAATATACAAAATAAACTGATTTATTAGGTAATTCGGTGTTTACTTAAATCAAACACACTCCAATAATGATAATAAACCATTAACTAATGTATTAGTGTGATAATAAGTTTGACAAATGTAAGTTTTAATTCGCTGAATTTATTGCCTAGAAGCGATCAGTTTTGAAAGCGCTTTAATTAAGAACCCCGACGGGCCGAAACACAACACTACTTCGATTCAACTGAAATCACGTAATAAAACACATGTTATTCTGTGTATGATTAAACCTAAACACTCCAATAACGATAAAAAACCTTTAACTAATGTATTAGTGTTATAATAAGTTTGACAAGTGTAAGTTTTTGCCGAGTTTATTGCCGACAAGCGATCAGTTTTGAAAGCGCTTAAGAACCAGCCGACACAAACACAACAGTACTTCGATTCATTCTCGTACCCAGACCCTACTCGGCTTTTTGGCAGATCGTAGGCTCTGGGAAACCCTACCGGCCGGAAGCCAGAATTGTTGTTACAGCGTCAAGAGAGCGCATGCGCCATCGACCGAGGTGCCCTGGGCACGAGAATGAACTAATGAACGGCGAGCACATCGCATCGACGCCAACCTAATTAATATTCATCGTCTTCTGTACGAGCCTGGGCACGCTTGAATTTGCAAACTATTTATTTATGTTTTATGAATTGATTTTAATGGTTAAAGAAGTGCATTTTAGCGGTAAAATTAGGCATGGATAAGGAAATATTACCGTAGAATAACATTCTTGGATCAGAATTCTATAAACTTAAAAAAGAAAGGATTTATGAGCCTGTAAAGAATGTTGACACGTGTCTTAGGTTCTCCGAAGCAGTAACCTTCCCGGCACTGTGAGTTAGGCGAATTTAAAAATAGCCTTAACTTGTTTAATTTTAACCCAAATCGCTTGAAATCTTCACAGACACTTAATTAAATAATAACTGAAAATGACACTAAAATTTTTTATTGAATTGTATTAATATTTCGTTGAAAAACTTCGAAGTTTTAAAAGTCGCCTTATAAATAGTGAGCTTGGGCTACCTGTGGATATGCCTAGTTAGACCATTGCTATTGTTATACCACTTAGCCAATCAGATCCCTTGATATTATCAGGTTTCCCAGAGCCTACGACATTTCGTTAGAAAGCTGAGTAGGGTCTGGGTACGAGAATGTACTTCGATTCAAATCATCTCCAATAATGATAATAAACCTTTAACTAATGTATTAGTGTTATAATAAGTTTGTCAAATGTAAGTTTTCGTGTTGATCTTCTGTGATCTTCCTTTGTCTTTTTAATGTATTCCCAAAGTACAAATGTTCTATTTGTATGGCAACGTTTTTGAAATTAGGTGTATACATTAACATTATTTTGCACATTAAAGAGAATCCCGAGATTACGCAGTTATGCGTCTTCTTTCACAGAAATATAATGAAACAAATTAGAAAAGCAAATTAGATAGAGAGATTGATGAACTTTATTTTTAAATAAAAAAAGTATTTACAAAAAACACCAGTTTAGCATAGCTAACGTACACTGGGCCTTCTAAACTTCATGCACGTTCAACAATGCAAAGTTACCAAGTTACTTTTTCACGAAGAAACGATTTAAGGTGTCTCGTGGTAGTTTTTTATCTTGGTCCACTCTCCCCTTTTTGGATAATTCGCTGTTACACGATCTTACCATATCCCAATGAATCTGAATTTTACACCAGTTATATATCTGGTAGTTTTGGATGGAAGTTTCGAACGATGGCTGACCGTAAAATTACATATTATAGCCATCATCATTGCAATTTCTCCATTATCATCATGTTTAGTTTAGTTTAGTTTATTTGTCACACTACTACAATTACAATAAGAATACTATTAATACAAAAAAAAAAGGATATATAGATGTGACGGGAGTAGGAAACAGAGCTTACGCCCCAATTGAATATCCTACTCCTACGTAAAAATATATATAATAAAAATATAAATATGAAATATAAATTGCAAAAAATACTAACGAATGTAACAAACTGAATACTAGGCTTAACAAGAATTACTGTAAAAATACACTATTGAAAAGGTTTAAAATTATTAATATTATATTTGCTAATGATATTTATATATATATTATTATGGAGGCAAATAAGTTGATAATTTCTCATTGAAATAATAATCTTTAATTTATCTTCTCAAAATGTTTAATTATTCATGAGGTAATTAGTCAATCAGGTGTCTTAAATTAGGTCACATGATGAACTTTGAAACCCCGGAAAGTCCGCTCCAAAGTACTTTGAAATCATTTCAAAGTCCGCTCCAAAGTACTTGGAAATCATTTCAAAGTCCTCCGTACTTGTAAATAATTTCCAGGCAATCCTGGGGTGTTTTATTTTACTTGTCTCATATACTAACTTACTAATTCATATTGCTTACCACTAAGCCACAAGCTAATTCGTTGACCAGAACGGAATGTTTTGAACTGTTATTTTAAATTATCCGTGCATGCATAACTATCAGATAATAGTTTCATTATAATAAAATGGCTTAATATCTAGACGAAGATCATCGCCAACTATTCCGGACTTCCCGCCAGTCATCGAGGCCAGCGGATACCATGCGTAAAATAGAAAGTAAACACCGATTCGGGAATCCAAGATAGAATCAAAATCGATTGTACAAAACTAAGTTAAATACGATTCTTTAAGTCAATTTAACACCAAAGGATATTGAAGCAACTATCAAACCGTAATTCTGAAACATTTATGGAGTTCAATGTTATAAAATTGGTCATTTACAAGCGAAAAAACAACGACATGTCGACGATTTGAGGAAAGCCACAGGGAGCCCAAGCTCGCTCAGGCCCGCACTCGATGAACCCAACTTTCTTGCTACGGTTTGCCTTTTCTTTAAACGCTATCCCATTAAACTAGCTTCATTTTGGTATCAAACATGTCTTAGTTTGCGAAGAATTTTCAAAGTTATCGCATCACAAAGTACCTCTACTTGAAGGAAGGATTGCAAGTATATGGCGTCTTACGAACGTCAATTCAATTTGGAGCTTTTTCAAAGTTAAAAAGGAACGATAAAACCTCGTTCGATCGACGACAAATTACACACAATCAATGTATGATGTATTTAGTTTATGGAACAGCCACGGTAAATGAGGTAACATGTACAAGCTTTGATTTTGAAAAATGATGCTATGAATATCACACTTTTCGTGTTTTTCTTGCAACTTTACAATCTGAAAATTCCTGAATACAGAGCATGTATATGGAAAGAAAACAGAAAACCGTCAACTATCGAAAGGAAAGGTTTCTATTCAATTAATAAATCTATGTTTGGTAAAAATCAAATGCTTTAATATCATACAGTATATTTTCAGTTAGGTAAATTGACAAATCCTTACCGAGAATTTTATAATTCGAAAAGAACTTTGATCCTATATACATTTCGTTGTAAAATCTGATAAAATTATCTACCGCTTTTATGTTGCAGCGCTGACCTTGTGAGTGGGCACATGGCCGGAATAGTTGGCGATGTCCCCCCAAATAATTATTGAGTTTGAGAAGTCGTTCAAAGTCCTCCAATTCGGATTTCAAGTCCTTGCAATTAGCTCCAACTAAATGCGCGGACTTGAAATCACGTCCAGTCCTCATTGTCGGACTTTAAACATCACTTCATCAATTGTATTGTTGTTATCATCGTCATTGTCATCATCTGCATCATCATTATTGTTGTCATCGTCATCATTTCTGATATGCAAGTTATATATAGCTCCAGATCCAGTTTCCCCCAAGGAAGGTGATATTCGACTTATGTGTGGTCGCTCTGCAAACGAGGGAAGAGTGGAAATTTTCCACGCTTACATCTGGGGAACGGTCAGCGGTAAAACCTGGACCAATAACGAAGGGAAAGTAGCGTGTCGACAACTTGGCTATTTACAAGGGATAGTGAAAAAACATGCTTACTTTGGTAAGGGTACAGGGCCGGTTTTCTCTTTTTTTTTTTCATTTTTCTTTTTTTCATGTTTACAATTTTAATAAGATACAGTAATGACACAAAGCACAAAAAAAAAATAATAATAAGAAGAAGAAGAAAAATTACAAACAAAACTAACAAAAATATACGATAGAATATTAAAAAAAAAAAAAATAAGAAGCTTTCTCTAGGTCAGGGAAAGCCATTTTATCATATCGTCCATTTTTTACAATATTTTTATCTTCATTTTTTCAGAAAAAAAAAGTAGAGGGCCGGTGTTCTTATTACGATTAAGGTGCAACGGTACTGAGAAAAACGTCACATCATGTCACTACACTTCATGGCGGAATGGTGAAGGTGATCATAAACAAGACGTAGGAGTCATATGTGATAATGGACACCCCCAACAAGGTAAAGAAACTGCTTTAACTACCTATCGTGAAATTAGCAAAATATTGAAAGATTGAAAGAACTATTGTTTTGACACTTAATTGTTTGACACTCTTATTCCACTCGCATAACTATGTAAATTTCGAAAACTTTTTCACTTTATCTTCTGATGATGTCAGCGTCCGACGAAAGCTCAAGATCAAAATAATACATACAGTAGTACATGGCCTCAAACCCACTCTCATAATACCTTCCAAAATGCTACAGAAGGACAACTTTAATATTTATCAAATATTATTTAGCAATTCTCGTTCATCCACTCTCACGCTTGTTAACAGTAACATTATATAACTCATTTGGCTATATAATTGTCCTTATCCCGGCTCTCGCCAATCAACCTCATTCTAGATAGCGTGTAATATATTCTTTAGAATTTTACCACGTCCTGTGCGGTTTGATAACTTGTACATTTTCTAAAATACCATGGGCTGTAGCTAAATTCCCAAGAATATATTACACGCTATAACTATAGAAGATGATTTAGAAACAACTGTATTTAAGTTGGTTAGTGCGCAGCTTTCGGAGCAAGATATCCCGAGTTCGATCCACAGTGGCTTCACACTTGTCTCGACTTCTTTCCAATCTATGTATTAAATACGCTTTCAAACAAAGAAATAGACTGCGAGCATGTGCAGTCCCTGGTTTTCCGTACGGATTACTTTTCATCTCCCTTCCTCCCCTCCCATTTTTGCCCCCAACCCCCGCACGTCCGCGCGTTCTATAGAATACTTGTTTTCCTCGGAATCCGGACTGAAAAGTAGGGACTGCTCGCAGTCTAGCAAAGAAACAAATAAATTTATAAATACATAAAAATAAATAAACCTTTTTTTACAATTATTTTTCCTTATTTTTCCTTATGACCTCCAGCAAGAGAAGGAGATGTGGATATAGGTGCATCAAATAGAGGACCCCTTCAACTTTACCATAACAAAACATGGTGGTACGTTTGCGTTGATGTCTTGCAAGTCCCTCGAGGTAGTGTGGTTTGCAGACAGCTAGGCTATCGTAAAGGTGGCTATACATATTCTATGCGTTTGAGTACATCTTCACCAATGTTATACATGAAAGATATCAATTGTACTGGGACAGAATCCCGTCTAATCGACTGCAGGTTTACAAGCTTGGAGAAAAGTGATTGTTCAAATAAAGTCATGCCTGAAGCTGCATGTTACACTGGACTTTTCGATGGTGAGTTCATATAAGTTGATACTGATAATAATCTTTTTTAACCATGGCCAACATGGCCCAGAATATCCAGAGTGGAGTATGGACACGAGGAGGTTTAAATAACAAATATAACAAATAGATATCCCAAGTTACATTTATACAAAAATAAATATAAAATGTATGCGATAACAACGGCGAGTCGAAATATCTCATACAGATCGGACGCGAATATTGTATAGTACTTATAAAAGTCCAACACTAGTTCTTTCATATTTTACTAAAATTGTCTAATAAGTAAATCTTGTCGAGAAAATTCAAGTTAAAACTTATGCAAGCCAGGGCGATTTTAAATCTAAAATACATGTACAACCTTTGTCACAGACGTGTTTTGTTTTTGTAAAATTCTCATTAATTATTCATGAATGTTACAATCTTGTTTATCACTGTCACTGTTGTTTATGATTTTCCAGAACCAAAGCTGGATACATTCGGGAGATTTGTCTATATAGAGACGTCTAGTCCGAGACAAGCTGGTGATAAGGCTCGTATATCTAGCCCCTGGATGTCTAGTAATCTGTGTATGACATTCGACTATCACATGTATGGTAGCACAATGAGCTGTGTGGTTATCTACGTTAGACAAAAAGGTTCATCTGTTCTTAAACCGCTGTGGGCGAAATCTGGTAACAGAGGTAATAAATGGTACAAGGGGATGGTGTCCATTAGTATCAATAACTATTATCAGGTAAGCCCGTTTACTTGGACAAAACGAAACAGTTTTGTGATCCCGAGACCGCTGATTTTTACAATACAATACATGTTGATTTAGTACGAAAGTATTACTATTGTTTTTTTCACATAACTTATGCAAACTACCTACAATAACCATAAGGGCTAACCTAGGTAGATGTCATTGTAATATTATACGGATATACAGTTTTAGTATCTAACAACTTATGGTCTATCACAAATCGCGCGCTCTCATTGGCTACTCAACCATGGCATATTTAAACAATAGAGTAGTTGAATCGAGGGCATTATATGCTGTGATAGTTGCCCGGGGAAACTGGATGTCCAGAAAAACAAATAGTCGCCTGAGAACGCAGACTATGAAGTTTTGAGGAACATCCAGTTTCCAAGGGCAACTATCACAACATTATGCCCGAAATTTTAACTGCTCTATTCTTTTTATTATTCAACAACAAAACTTTCGTGATCGCCCCTCGACTAATGAGAGCGGAGGAAATTTGAATTTTTGATGAATTATAATGGGTGATAGGCCATGGTTGGGGAAAGAGGATCAATCCCCATTTTCGGACTCGTGCACCATGAGGGCGAGAGGTCTAATTGTTCTAGCATAAATCAACTAGTAGGTCAAACTTTGCAATATTTTGAAAGAAAAATAACATTTCAATCTTTTTATTTTAAGAAAATAACAGATAATCGAAAGTGAAAATACCGAGCGCGCGTGTGACGGAAAGTCAAAATGTATTCAAAACACATCCAAATTCTCCACTGTTTTTGTCATTTTCAATATTCTTTTTAAACGGCTGAAAATAGCATAATTTTAGTGTTAAAGCTACTATATATTTTAGAACGACGGAGGAATTAAGAAAAGTTCAAGAACAGTTTTTTAATCTGGCTTTCTAAATCATTTTAAAGTCAAAATTCATTCACAAAATGTTCTAGTTTTTCTAGTTTTAGTACTTTGTTGTTACTATTATTTAATTTTAAGTTTGACCTAGAAGTTGTTGGATACTAAAACAATATGTATTTTTACCAGATTTGATCATTTTCTCGCTTTCTGGTTGGTCGAGAGCCGTGGTAAATAAGAGTACACACCACGGTTGCTATTTTGCTCATTTTTATTGTGGTAAAAATCAAATTCACGATAGTTTAATTTCTTGTGGTATGTCCTCTTATTTACCACGGCTGGCGCCATCTCATCGTCTACAAATTGTTTTATTTTATTTAAAAAGTAAAGTAAATTAAGTAAAGAACAGCATTTTACGTCGGAAATCCCTTTAGCCGAAGCTAATCTTCCAGAGAGCCTGCGGTGCGCTCATTTTACTTCCCTCTCTCCATCAGTGCTCCGTTTTACGGGTATTTAAATGAGCTACTTAAAACTACACGAAATTAAAAGAAGAGAAGTCGAAATAAGAATGCGATGTCACTGGGAATTGAGCTCGGGACCTGTAGCACCGAAAGCCGCGCACTAACCAACTGTGCCATCCTTGTTCCTATTTAGACGATTCGATGACGCCTACCGTGATATAGGATAGAGGGCCTACCACGCGAAACTATCGTAAATTTGTTAAATATACAATATATATGCAATGGTTATACTAAATAAACAAAGAAGAAAACCTAGAAGAAAACGAAAACAAAAATATGGAGAAAACACGCTAATATGGCGAGGCCAATGGAAACATCAGCGTCCAAAGGACGACAAAACATACTAAGTGCTTTATTATTGTACCAAATAAAAAACAAAACAAGAATAATGAATAGTTGATGAATAATATGAAATATGAAATAGCCCCACGATAAATAGACACAACTACAACCTTGGAAAATGATTTCATTTTTAAGTACAATTTATCTTTAATATTGAAAATATTTGTTCGGGCATATATTCGAATTAAGAAAGTGATGACGAGAAGAAATGTTTTACACATTTTTACTAGTTGATAACTTTGAAATCCTAAGTGAAGGATACGGCTATTACAACAGGAAGATCGTAGAGGCGCTATTTATAAAACAACAAAAGCTCTCCTTAAATGAACAGGGTCACTAGGGTCAGTCAATCCCCATAGGACTGCTCAACTAATATATTTGCATGTGAACGTAATAATCAATGTATTTCTGATGATAGTCATCGGATGATGACCGAAATATCTACTAGTAAAAATGTTTAAAAAATTGCTTCTCGTCATCACTAGCTTTCTTAATCTTTAATATTAATATTAATAAATGATATTTGTAACCATTCAATAAATGTTATAGGTGGTAATCGAGGGAACACGAGGGACCTCTTATACAGGCGACGCCGCACTTGATAACATCATTTTTACTGGAGGAGAATGCAAGTCAACAGGTAGGTTATAGATATCAATTTTAAACAATGCGTTGTGAGTTGTTCCGGTTGCTTTCCAATTAAGGTATCAGGCCTAGTGGACCTTTGCGACCGATGTTCATTAACTCCTCATAGAACGCTAACTACTGAAGCAATCCCTACACTAGTATACATTTTCTTAAAGCTGAATAAATGGAGATGGCAACTATGTGATTTGTTTTGAAGAAATACGGCTCGTTTTTTTAGTTGATTTTCTTTGATTTTTGAACGCTCATTTTTTAAGAAATTCCAGGAATACCGGATTTTGTTGTACTTACGAACTGTTGTCGCTATCGTACGTTTAGAGCACTGTTTGATCTTTAAAACCATCTCTCATTTTTTTGATATCTTGTCGCGTTTTAAAGTTATTGTATGATTTCTATAAAAATAGCTAAAAATCGCGTTTATCAACTTTGAAAGCAGATAGTTCCGTGGCAAACGCGTTATAAATAAGAAAAAGAGACACGGTTTTAGAGATCAAACTGTTCTCTTAAAGATGGTGGTAAGAGTTTGTAAGTACAACAATCCGTTATTCCTGCCTAGTGTAACTTCTTAGAAATGAGCGTTTAAAAATTATAAAATACCAACTAAAAAATAAAGCGAGCCGTAACTCTTCAAATCAAATCACATTGTTGGAATCTCCATTTATTCAGCTTTCAGAAAATGTATACTTTTATAGGGATTACTTCAGTAGCTAACGTGCTATAAGGAGTTATTACTGAACATCGGTCGCTAAGGTCCCCTGACACTTTAAGCCATCCGTTTGGATACCCGTTTGCAACTTGATCTTAATGGTAAGCGATTCTCTGATCAGACAAACCGGAAGGAAATGTAGGCAAACCCTTATAAAACCGCGAACGTAAAGTTGAGCCGTCGATAAAAATATACAGCGTTCAAGTTCAATTAAACAAAAATGGCCAACAAAAAAGAGCGTGGAAAAAATGGTAAGCGCGCGTGTCCATCAATCAAATAGAGCGGGAAAGTAAATGGTACACGCGTGAACCGGATTTCTGGATTTTCTGTGTAAAAGGAAAGCAATCCTGTCCCCTATTTGACACACTGTTGACGGTATGAAATGTTCAATTAAAACTCAAGTGGAATCACGAGCGTAGCGAGATTAATTTTTTCCAAAAAATAAAAAAATAATGCAAATTATTATCCAACTAGTCATAGACGAGTAAAAATATCGCAGGAGTAGGACTGGATCGAGTAAAAATATCCAGCGATATCTAGCTAGCGCTCAAGTAAAACAACATTTTGCGTTATAAAAGAACAAAAACCTTTTGATTGGATAATAAATAACTTATTAAACAGTTTAATGTGTAATATGGCTGAATATTTTACTCGTCAACTCGTTAACTTACTTGCCCGGAGGCTCGTCAAAATACAGCGTTTCACTCGTAAAATATCCAGCCATATTACACATCAAACTGTCTAATAAGATATATATATATATATATATATATATATATTTGCACTTGATATGTCCAACCTTTGTACTACGTTATGTGGTTTTCAAATAGGTCCTGAAGGAATTGCACTTTCCATCAAAAATGTGATTATGTAATTTTGTTAATTATGTAGAATTGATTGTTATTTTAAATTTGTTTTTCTCTTTTTTTTAATGATATCAAAGAGAATATAATTTTAATTTTGAATACATTTTATGCATTCTATTACCTAGAAAAATCCGCTTCATATTATGTAATAAATCGACGTGATCAATTCAAAACTGAGACCCAGGACTTACTTCAGTCTAATGGCTGGTCGAACGTTCTTCACTTTGAAGCGATATCTGGCACATTATCTGAACAAGTTATGTTTGTCTACAAGGCATCCACTTCGAGTCGTTCGGTATTTTCCGACAAAGTAGACATGTCCAATCATGATTTCCCTCTGGATAGTTTCGTTTCCTTGAATAGTAGCTCAAAGATTAGTTTGCTGCGCGCAGACATGGATTGGAGGCAAGTGCTATCTTACAGTACAATCTATAAGCAATGTTGTGATGAGGCCGTTCTTTCTTTTGGAGTGAAAACTATGACTGTACGAGGTAAGTGTGGTAATAATGATACTCATGACGAGTATGATGATGATGATAATCATGACGATGAATGATGATAATGATGATATTAATGACGAATATGATGATGATGATGATAATAATAATGACGATTATGATGATGATGATGATGATGATAATAATGACGATGAATTATATGATGATGATGATAATCATGACGAGTGTGATGATGATGATAATCACGACGAGTAAGATGATATATAGGATGATAATCAAGACGAGTATGATGATGACGGTGATGATGGTAATGATAATCATGATGATAGTCATAACGAGTATGATGATGATAATCATGACGAGTATGTGATGATGATAATCATGACGAGTATGATGATGATGATAATCATAACGAGTATGATGATGATGATACTCATGACGAGTATGATGATGATGATACTCATGACGAGTATGTGATGATGACAATCATGACGAGTATGATGATGATGACAATCATAACGAGTATGATGATGATGACAATCATAACGAGTATGATGATGATGACAATCATGACGAGTATGTGATGATGACAATCATGACGAGTATGATGATGATGACAATCATAACGAGTATGTGATGATGACAATCATGACGAGTATGATGATGATGACAATCATAACGAGTATGATGATGATGACAATCATAACGAGTATGATGATGATGACAATCATGACGAGTGTGATGATGATGACAATCATGACGAGTGTGATGATGATGACAATCATGACGAGTGTGATGATGATGACAATCATGACGAGTGTGATGATGATGACAATCATGACGAGTGTGATGATGATGATAATCATGACGAGTGTGATGATGATGATAATCATGACGAGTATGATGATGATGATAATCATGACGAGTGTGATGATGTTGATAATCATGACGAGTATGATGACTCGATAATCATGATGATGTTGACGATAATATTATTAATAATAATGATAGTGATGATGATGATGATATTATTAATAATGATAATGATGATGATGATAACATACATGCAATATGTACCAATGACAAATATACGTTAAAATACACGCATGCGCATATACATACTATGGCGACGAAAATGATGATGAAGTTGGATAATGACGATAATGGTGATGAATGTAATACTGATGATGACGATTATGATTATGATGACGATAATAGTAATAATAATTATAATAATAATAACAACAATAATGATAATGACCATGATCATGATAGTAGCAAAAATAATCATGAATGACGATGAGAATAATATGATCAATGATGATACCCTTCCTTCAATTCCAGAGCCTACTATGTGTGGACCTGGATGGTACAACGTCGGGTCGTCGTGTTATCGATTTATTATCCCCCGTATGAGCTGGAGTGAAGCTCGCTTGAAATGCCTTCAAGAGGGTGGCATTCCTGCAGTATTTAATAAGGAAACCCTCCACGCCTTTCCAAAAATAGTGGGAAGGTTTTTTAAATCACCGATATCATTGCATACTGGAATATCTAGCAAACTGACCTGGCAATGGAGTAATGGTGCACACGAGATGGTAACTGACTTGTGGGGGCCTACTGAACCAAGAGGAGATGGTCTCTGTGGTAGTTTATTGAACGCTAATTCTTGGGAGAATACCTGGTTTGGATGGAAATGGAATGACGAGAATTGTTTAAAATATCATGCTTATATCTGCCAGGAAAAACAAAGTAAGGAAATTAATTAAATATGTTAAAGATGTCATGCTTATATCTGCCAGGAAAAGCAAAGTAAGGAAATTAATTAAATATGTTATAGATATCATGCTTATGTCTGCCAGGAAAAACAAAGTAAGGAAATTAATTAAATATTAGATTTATTATTAATTTGAGATTACATCAAATTAACCAATATTTGAAAGTCACGATGCAACATTTATCGCTCTTAGTTGATATTTAGTCGTTCCTGTCATAACTATGACCTTTATTAGTAAAACATGAGCATATTTAATCCTGAATCCTGAGTCGGAATGACAAATTAAAAATATTTACATTTAAAGAAAAACGTTATTCTTTATTTCTGGATTTTTAAAATAAGTAGTCTGAGAAAACAGACGTTTTTTCGCTCCTCTTCCCCCCGGTAAAACTAACTAATTAGTTTTTGCGGGATGAAGAGGATATGGCTGCCCGCTCTATAATACAGACCTCAAAAACTGTTCAACATCACTGACCTTCTGACATATTAAAATGGTCGTGGTTAGATGGGATCATTTTAGAGGACCTATTAAAATACGTCCGATAAACAAACTTCCAAGATGGCGGCAAACTTGACTTGATAACGAGGCATCACTAGACCAGCGGCTCGCCATAAGCAAGATTAAATCTATTTCGCGAAAGTTTAAATACAAATCAAAAGTTTAAATTCAAATAAAAACATTCAAAAATCATTATTATTCACAAATATCATCGGTCTTTAAATCTAAAAAAAAAAGTTTAAATATAAATCAAAAAGTTTGCATTTACATATATGATTGATTCAAATCAAAAAGTTTAAATTCAAACAAATTAAGGTTTAAAATTCACAAATATAAGGTTTAAATCAAACATATATTAATAGGATTAAATATTGCTACAGATAGGCAGCCATAAGAGGAGCGAGAGAACGTATATTTGCTCAGGCTATCAAATTGGACGCCATATTTCGATTTGGTATATACTATAAATTATTATCTATCTTTATCCCATTTTTTTCTTTAAAAGATCGGTATCTTCCGGTTGCTTTCTACCCATTGAACAATGCTGAAGATATCAAAGATGCGAGCCCCGATCCTTTGCCCAGCGGTAATGCCAGCAACATTATCATTAGTGAGGGACCTAACGGTAAAGCAAACAGTTCCTGTTTCTTCGCCGGTTCAAATGACAGCTACATAAAACTACCTAACAATGGCGGGTTAGATCTGAAGTATTCCATGACAATAATAACTTGGGTATGTATAATTGTGTATGTTAGATAACTACTGGCTGTTCCTTGATAAAAGTTATAAAGGAATGAATGAGTATTAAGAAAACAAATGGATAGTCAAATAGATGAATGAGTCAATGGCCGCCTTCACACTACAAGACGGACAATTATGTTAGTAGTTATGTGTGCATGGAATTATACCTCAGAGGAGCAAAGGAGCTCCTCGTTGACTCCTCGTGAACTCCTCGTTGACTCATCGTGAACTCCTCGTTGACTCATCGTGAACTCCTCGTTGACTCATCGTGAACTCATCGATTGCTCATCGGTTGCTCATCGTTTGCTCATCGTTTGCTCCTCTGCTCCTCTAAGGTATAATTCCATGCATTATATTTTAGGTATATCCTGAGAGCTTCCCAGGACCAATAGTTAGTTACAAAAGCGGTCTTGGTCTATACCTCTCATCTAATAGAACTATAATCGCACGTTTTACGTTCATGGGCAATAGTCAACAATATTTTCTGGAAAGTCAAATAATACCTTCGTCTTCCTGGTCATACATTGGAGCCTGGTATAACTACCATACGGGTCTTGCTGGGCTGTTTGTTGGAAATACAACTGTGGAATCTCGTAATATTAGCGCCAAGAAAGAGCTCTCTACCTCCTCGGATGTGTGGCTTGGGACTTCTTCTCTTGAAGGTGGATTTATGAAAGGAAAGATTTCACGAGTACAATTTTATGATGTAGCATTGACGGACAAGGAGATTGAAGGTGCAAAAGATTTACAGCCAGGTATGTTTGATAAACTGGTAGGGATGAATTACTATTTAAATAAGATAAATAATATTTAGTATAATACACGAGTGATATATTAATAATAATATATGATATTTATACATCGCCTATCCAAATCTACTCTAGGCATTTTACAAAAATAAAAATAACAATACACATAGAAAAAAAATGAGGTAAAATAATAGTCATCAACAGCGCCAGTTTCGCACGCTTTTAAAAAATAATATATGAACATACACCGTTTCCGAGAAACTTTGTCACCCGTGAAGTGAAAAGCCTACAAGCTAGTAGCGCAGGGGATTATGGATCACCTATGTATACTTTATTAGAACGCAGGGATTTCATGGCCACAGTGCTATACTTGTCAATATGTAATTAAGAAATGTCCGTTCTGACTTATCAAACAACAAGAAAGGCTTTCCGAATGCACATTTAGTTTCTGAACTGATCCATGATCCTTTGCGCCACTAACTTGTGTGCTTTTCACGGCTGGCAAACTTTCTCGGAAAGGGTGTATACTATATACAGCAGATTTCATCAAAAGGGCTGGTTGTTTTTTTACTTTGAAATTATCACTTTTGTATATATACTAAAACATTTATCAATCTCAGATTCCGTCTCGGTGAATATCAGTGTATAATAACGTTAACTCTATTTGGCAAGTTTGTTTTGGTACTAAGATTTTTCCCATGTAAATCTTCCACAGAATCGATCAAGTGTTCTGCCCAATTCACCCCAGTACGAGGCAAATGCTATCACTTTAGCTCACAAAAGCTTAAAGCCCCAAATGCAAAAGTAGCGTGCACCAACATGAACGCTCATTTAGCTAAAATAGATAGGGAGTATATAAGATCCGGGATTGCTGACAAACTTGATCGCATATCATCGAAAATCACCAACTATTTCATCGGTTTTGAGGCTCAGCAGAAATGGTATGGAGAGAAAGGACAAGAGGTGAAGAGTAGTATGTGGGCCAGCGGTTTCCCACAGAGTCTGCGATATGATAATATTTCGTACGTGAAAGCCAGCACAAGACCATGGGAGTTGGAGAGTGCTTACTACCAACATAGAGTAGAAGGAGGTTTATGCCAGAAACATAAGTGTAAGTGGACATTTTTAGATCACCTATACATTCATTTGGTCATTCATGTTTTCTTCTACTCATTTTATTTTCATATTCATCCATTCAATTGCTTGTCTTTTGTTTGTTTGGTTATTTACTTGTTTATTTGTTCGATTTCTGTTTTTTCGTTTGTTTGTTTGTTTGTTTGTTTGTTAGTTGTCTGTCTGTTTGTTTGTTTGTTTGTTTGTTTGTTTGTTTGTTTGTTTGTTTGTTTGTTTGTTTGTTAGTTTGTTTGCTTGCTTGTTTGTTTGTTTGTTAGTTAGTTTGTTTGTTTGTTTATTTGTTAGTTTGTTTGCTTGTTTGTTTGTTTGTTTGTTTATTTTCATATTATTGTATTTGTTTTTTAATCTTTAGATAAGTGTTCAGTTTATCTATTTTTTTCAATTATAGTTATGCATAATTTCATTTACATTATATTGTTTTTATCTATTGTAATGCGCATTTGAAAATCTCACGATTGAATTTGTGCAATATAATTAATTAATTAATTAATTAATTAATTAATTAATTAATTGGTTGGTTGGTTGGTTGGTTACTTGTTTATCATTATCACCATGATTGATCATCAGCATATTTGACCAATAATGCCACTATCACCATCATCATCATTATGACAATAAATATTATCCTCATTACCATCATTATCATCATCATTAGTATAATTAACACCATTATTATCATTACCATCATGCATTATAACAATTATTATGGCACTTCTTACCATCATCATCATTATCATCATCATTAAAAAATTATCATCATTATTACAATTAAGTATCAAAAAAATTTTCTATTGACAGATAATATAGGCATAGCGTTTCAATCCTCAGTGGTTGCGTCCAGTTCAGTTTTGTACTCAAGCCCTGCTTTAGCCGTCGATGGCACATCTAGAACTTGCTTATCTAGTAAAATGGTGAGCGTTATTAATTTTCTTTCCTCGTAGATTTGGTATATCAGGATATTATTTCTGTATTCGTGTAATTGTTGAACTTATCTATCGTTTCATATACTTGATTGGCAGGCTGGCTCGTTGGTTGGTTGATTGGGTGATTGATTAAGTAATTGATCATGCATGATTTGTTGCTTTTGTTTTGTGTGTGTGTGTTTTCCCCCTGAGAATTTGTGTTTTTTTTTGCTCGTTTATTGGCTTGTATGTCTAGATCACCCATTTGATGGCTTGGTTTTGTGCACGGTTTATCGGTATATTTGAACTTTCGTGCTTTTTCATTTTGGTGCACGCTTCTTTGCCTCGTGGGGGGTCAAGCTTTCGTGTTTTTTTTTCATGGTTTTATTTGTTCAGTTGTATGTTGTATGGTTTACTTGCTTGGTAATTTCTTTGTGCGATAATTTTTTTTTTTTATTTGTTCTTTATTTAGTATTGTTCATTGAGGGTTTTTGTTTTGTTCAGCCTTATAATGCGCGTTCAAATCTGTTTCTATTTCACACTAATAGGAGGTCAACCCGTTCCTACAAATCCAACTCAAGCAACAAGTATATATACGTAAAGTTACAATCACCAAGAATAAAGATTGCTGTCGGCAACCTTACACTACCATCAGTATCTTAGCAACCGATGATAACAACACGATACGATCTTGTGGGTCAGCGGTACCCTATGGTGTTGATGATGTCGTGGAGTTCTACTGTAGGACACCAATAAGAGCGAGATTTGTTAAGGTAGTCACAGCTTCTAGACAAAAAGTTACATTGACGATATGCGAAGCTGAAGTATTCTCTATTGGTAAGCAATAACTGTTACTATAGTTATATGTAAATGTTTTCAAATATTGGATTCTAGTCACTGCTCTTTGGAAAATACGAGAACTTGGCCGGAAAGTCTCAACTAGTTCAAAACCATAGGAAATATAATGAAATGTGTAACACCGTAAAAAAAGTTGACTTAACTTTAATAACGTCTCGAGCTTTAGCCCTTCGTCGGAGTAAAAGAGAGAAGCAAGTACATTTATAAGTCAACATTTCTTAAAAATTTCATTATATTACCTATCCTTTTTATCAAACACCGACGCAGCCTATACTAGTTTACTCGCTAGTTTGTTTTTACGGTGTTACAAATGTCATTATATTACCTATCCTTTATATCAAACACTGACGCAGCCTATATTAGTTTACTCGCTAGTTTGTTTCCATTTATAGTTTTGTACAAAACCATTTGCATACAACTATTATAACAGCTGTCTATAATTTTATGGGTAGACTGAAATGAGGTTCGCTCTTATATTCATAATAGCTATTTTTAATTTTACAAAATGTATATCTATATGCACATGTATATATGTATGACAGAAAAATATAGAAATATTTAATGGGTAGACTGGAATGAGGTTCGGTCTTATATTCATAACAGCTATTTTCAATTTTATAAAATGTATGTCTATATGTACATATACGCCCTTTCCGAGAAATTTTGTCACCCGTGAAATAAAAAGCGTACAAGCTAGTAGCGCAGGGGATTATGGGTTACCTATGCATACTTTATTAGAACGCAGGGATTTCATGGCCACATTGCTACACTTGTCAATATGTTATTGAGAAATGTCCATTTGGCATGATTTATCAAACAACAAGAAAGTCGTTCCGAATGCACATTTAGTTTCTGTACTGATCCATGATCCTTTGCGCCACTTGCTTGTGTGCTTTTCACGGATGACAAACTTTCTCGGAAAGGGTGTATAAGTATGACAGAAAACAAAAATATTTAATGGGTAGACTGGAATGAGTTTAGGTCTTATGTTATGCCTTTAGGATTACTTTCAGGATCAGTTTAATTGTGGTAATTTTGCGAGTGCTTCTTGTTTGTCTTTCAGATTTAAGTGACATCCATGGCGTTGTTCGTCAGATTTGGTTCAGTAACATAGTATCTGCCAGCTCAATAAAAGACGAGCCTATCTTTAAGAAAAAGCAACGTTATGAAGATGTCATTGAAAGTCTCTCTGCAGACGGCAATAGGCTAGCAGATGACTATAGACAGCTGCTGACGACATATTTACAGGTGATTAAGCCTGCTCTAAAGAATCGATGTTTTATGCTAAATATTCTCCAAAATATAAGAGTCTGCTGAACCGAGCCGTTCAGTCAATTTCCAATATACACAATCTACTATATTGACTGGCCAATCAGAGAAGGGTGGGGTGGGTGGTGATTAGTCACATAATAAATTGTATGTGAAGATTTACAGTACATTGAAAAATTAATAAATAAGGAAAAATTGCTGCAAGTTTAATACAGTAATATATAAAGAAACAGAGATTGAATTGAGAAAAGGGGAAGTTATAAAGCAAAAGACCAAGAAGAATAAAAAGAAAAACATGCTATATTATGTAATATATTATATAATATTTCACTTTTATTTTATCTAGGTTCCTTCTCCGGGGAATTATATTTTTGCAGTAGCATGTGATCAGAAATGTGAAGCCTATTTGAGTAACGTCAAAGAGGATGGCATAGGATATAACCCATCAGTAGCAATGCAGAGACTTGCTTATACTTACTCTACAACTTTAAAGAATGAATGGAAAAAGTACGGTACAATACAAACATTACCCTAACCTTACCAGGGACACGGGTGAAAAACGCACGGCGCATGTGCAAGCAAAACAAGAGACTAACTGAAGATTTTACGAAGGGTTTCGTGTTTTCGTGTGCATGGTTATGTATTATGCGAATTTCTCTGACTTGTATTATTTGACCAAGGAAACAAAACAACTAATGTAATATGTTAGGAAAATATAAGCACTAACTTTCAACCAACTTTCTTAACTTTTAAGATTTACCAAACGCCGGTAAATCTCCAATGGTTTTAATTATTGTAAACACAACCGTCTTCCGAGCGTGCGCAGTGCGTTTTTCACCCGTGTCCTTACCAGGTGATCTCGCTTCGAAGCGCGCAAAGGATTGTTTTTCAAAACGAACAGTTCCGAAATGGTGCCTCGAGACAAAGACAACTTCGGTTACTTTTAGGTATAAGTGTTTTGTTGTTATTCTTTTTTTATCCCTGATAGAGCATCAGTAAACTTTTGTTGTCCAAGTTACATAGATTTGTTTAATGTAAGGTTATGTTAAGGATGTATTTATAGAGAGTTAACACGGGAAACAACTCTCTCGAACGACGCCATCTTGGAACTGTTTGCGAAGCGACAAAAATTAAAGCTTCTGATTGGCTTTTGTTAGCCGAAAGTGCGAGAGCGAAACCACCTTGTCCTACCATACAATAATAAATGAAAGCCTCTCAGATCCTCTAGGCGGGATACCTAGATTTATGGTTAGCATTTCGTTTTCTTTTTCCAGATATCCTAACCAAGTTTCCAAACCAGTGTACCTGAACGCTTGTACCATGTACAAGATTGATGTTTATATGATTGAATATGTGAACGATGACCATCTATCCGTTGGATTAATGTATCCTAATGGGTCAGCGTTTGAGGAACCGATCAACACCAACATCTTGTATAATATTCTAACTGGTGAGACTTTTATCTCGTTTTGACTGTTATTAAATTGTGGGATTAAAGGATGATATTAAAACAGGGTTCGTGCTACTCCTTAAACTTCTTAAGGGCACTTAAAAAGCCCTTGAGTTTTAGAAAATCAGCAAAAACCTCTTAAAAACTCCTTAATTCTAGCTAAAGTAAGGTAAACATTTTAGTATTGCAAATTAAAGTTAATAAAAATTTTCAGTATTGTACATCATTTTCGTAAAATAAGTTCAACAAGATTAATTAAAATCGCAAAGGAATTATCAGACAGGCATCTCTGCATCTATTGAGGGATATTGGGAATGACCATCCCAAACGACTGTCCCCGCAAAAAGTGCTTAAAAATTACTTTTTGGTCCTTGAAAACTCCGGATCCTTAGATTTTGTTTACTGACATCAGCACGAGCCCTATTAAAATGATAATGATTCTAATGACATTTACTGTATAAGATTAACATTAAAACATCAATAGTGATTTTAGTGTTGTAACATTATATTTTTCTTTTTGGAAATGTTAATGTTAATGACAATGACTATATATGATTACATATTATTTAAAAGTGCATTGAGATGTATGCGTTTCAGTAAATAGCCTTCGTAACTAGACGCTAGGGGAGAGGGGAAGGGGATTACCAAACTAGTGCCTGGTTACACAGCCTATTTATATCCAGACCCTGAAGTCGCCCAAAGACGCCTAAAGATGCTCTAAGGGGCTGTTTATATGAAGGCGAGTTGTCCCTGCTAGCAGGGATAACTCTATTGTCCCCCGGGGAATACAAAACAAAAGAGTTATCCCGGCTAGCAGGGACAACTCGCTTTCATATAAACAGCCCTTACGTTGCCCTATATCTCATATTTTCTCTACAAAATTCCTTACGACGCCTAAAGACGCCGTGAGACGCCCTAAATATAAGTTGCCCTAGATTGCCCCCTCTTATCCTCAAATGTTCTAAAGACGCCTAAAGACACCTTAAGACGCTTATAGTCGCGGCGTCTTATAGGTCGAGTTAAGAGCCCAGAGTAGGCCTTTGTAACCACCCCATTACTTTACACAATTAATATCTCTTCCAGGAGAAAGAGAGCTGAAAATAAACTTTGAAGTAAACAGCACGCTAAACGTAGGATCAGAGATCTATTTGAAAGGTAATAAGGTTTTGGTTTTCGAGAATGATAAGATAATGATTTTTTTCATTATCATCGCCTGCGGCCTAATTGTTAAATGATCCGAACTTAGTTGTCGAACCAATCAGCGTGCGCTATTCTCTATAATCACCCTCATATCTATGTATAGTTTAATTAACAAGCAGGAGTGTTTTATCAGGATTTAAAACCACGAGGCGAGTGGTTTTAGACCTGATAAAACACGATCTGCGAGTGTATTAAACGGCTTCAAAAACTCCGATCCTAACCTATATTTTGTGTTTTTGTAAAAGAAATAATCAAGGATTTATGAAAGTTTATTAGAGAAAATTCATGTTCAGGTTTATATAAATTTGGGCGAATCTTTATCGTCAGTTAAAACACTCGTCACGGTTACGATTTCTTTTGTCAATTTCTCATGAATTATTAATGAGTGTTTGAATTTATACTAAATATGTACGGTTAACTCTTGATAGGGTCGATGAGGTACTGCTGTGATGGTATTTATTGTATCCGATGTCCACTTAAAGTCAGCTTAACCATAAACCATCGTGTCTATGTACTGAGTAATGGTCTGGATATGTCTTGTAGCAGTGGTAGCTTCGCTGTAAATATAACTACATTTCTACAACCAGGAGTGTATCCTATACAGGTATGACTGAATAATTATAAAATAAAACTTTGCAATTATACATAACTTTTCATACAATTGTAACTTTGCTTATCCGCCTATTTGAACAATCCATTTCAGGGGCAGATCTAGGGGATTTTCCCTTCAGGATTTTTTATTTTAGACATTTAGTGACCAGACATCTCCTAACACCTTCAGAGCCCTTCATTTGCAGTTGGACACCCCTGACAATTTTTTCCTATACCTATTCTATACCTCTATTCAGCGGCCAACCTCTATTAATAAGCGGGCAATTTGGAGATTTGGGTATTAACTAAAATTTCAGTATTTACTATATACAATATGAGTCGCTGATCTCATAAAGATCGGATACGAATATTGTATAGTACTTATGAAACTCCAACATTAGTCGTTTAATATTTTACTAAAATTGTCAAGATAAAATTGTCGATAAAATGTAATTAAGTTAAAACTTTTGCAAATCAGGACGAATCTGTATGGGATATACAACCTCTTCACGGTTGTGAATTCTTTTGTCACTTTCTCATGAATTATTAATGAGTTTTATAAATAAATCTTATCATTCATCCCCCTTCCTTATAACTGATGCATAGTCCCTCATACTAATGGTTGCGATTTTCTTTCATTTAAGGCCAACCTTGAGTTTGTCGAAGAAACGTTTCTGAACGCAAGTAAAATAGTGGGGAACTTAATAATAAAAGGTAATGTCATGGTCTTCAGTTTGCGTTTAATATTTCATTCAGTAATAAGAAATTTAATCTAGCTTGATGGACAATAGACTGCGAGCAGTCCCTATCTTTTCCTCCGGATAGAGCTGCATCACACATGAAGAAGGCATATTTTTTGCTTTCACATTTTCGTAAAGATTGCCCTTAAAGTGACGAAGTTATGAATTTTGTAAACTATAAAGAAGTTTTGCGAATTTCTTTTAAAGGAAATGTGCGTGTATGAAAGGATAACGAGGATATTTACATTTTTTTTGCAAACATGCTTAGTTTCAATTAACAAAATACATATTTGTTAAAGAATATTGAAGTTGTCCTTCAGTAGCATTGTGTGTAATTGTAAGAGTAGATTTAAGGCCATATACTACTGTTTTTTTATATTCAAATCTTTAGCTCTCGTCGGGCACAGACATCGATCATCAGAAGATCGACAAGTGGAAATAATTGTACTAAGTTTGCAAGGTTATGCGAGTGTAGAATAAAAGTGTCAAAACAATAGTGTCAAAACAATAGTTCTTCAATTCAGCGCATTCGTCACGGGAATATATTTCAGGTTTTTTGTTGCGGATATGTGCAGCTTCTAATATGTGCGGCTTCTATATATTTGTTAGTTTAAGAGCAATTTTCACTATACTTTACAATTTTATTATTATTGACAGATTGATAGTAAACTCCTTTTTAAATATTAAATCATTTTATAATATCACGTTAGCGTGATATTGGTCTATTTCGAGCCGGAAAACGAGCTTGCGTTTTATAGAAAGATAATTTTCGGAATCCGGATGGAAAAGTAGGGACTGCTCGCGATCTAGAGGGAAGGGATGGTTGTCACGAAATCAATCTACAAACTTCAAAAGTCAATTCTTTGCTTCATATCAAATCAAAGGTTCGATTGTTTAAGAAGCGTCCATGTGTTTAAAAGGAAAATTATATTAGGTAGCAACAGCCATTGTTTCAATTTAAAATTGCAACCAGAGTTTATAGCAAAAACAATTTTAATTGTTTAGCATTTTAGTCCATTGGATTCAATAACCATAAACCATCTCTTAAGTCTAGGAGTTCTAGAAAAAGTCATTGTTTCAATTTGAAATTTCAACCAGAGTATATTCAGTATATAGCAGACCCAAGTTTAATTAATCAGCATTTTAGTTCATTAATTGGATTCAATAACCAACGTCAGTCTAGAAGTTCTAAGAACAGTCATTGTTTCAGTTTAAAATTTCAATCAGATTCATGATAGCAGACCTAGGTTTGCAGTTGTTCAGAGTTTGTCTATGACTTCTAGGAACACTTGAGTCTACAAGACGGCTCTAAAATCGCATACCAAAAAGTTCGCGTGTTCATTCTTTCAACCCATTGGATTCAATAAGTTCCTCTTCAGCTTTAGATTGATGTTCAGCACAGCATTCCATACTCACAGAATCTGTCTCAATTCCTTCTGGATCGGTGTGGAAGACAATCACAACTTTGACCATCCTCACTTTCTTTTTATCCTTGGGTTTCTTCCATCGACACTCGTTATTCATCAGATTGTGAGACATTGGTTTAATCGTGGTGTTCTTGATGTGCTTCGTTAGGTCATCCATCTTCTTCGGTAACTGTACTGGGTCTACAGCTTCTATTCCTTATGAAGAACGCGGAACACCCAATATAAGTGCTACTGACAAGAGAAGTTGTTTGCATTGAGCATTACTACAGACTGAGTTAATTACTCAAAAAGAGTGAGTTGAGTGAACGTAAAATACAAAAGACGCGAATTACTAATGAATAAACAGAGAGTAAAGGAATATCTAAGGCCCGGTTTATACGCCGAACTTCACATGTGCCGAATACAATTCACGAATTAAGTGCATGTGAGGTGCGGCGTATAAATCAATTAAATTCGACAGTGTTGAATTAAATACGACTTCAGTCGAATCTGCGACTGAAACAGTCGAAGATACGGCAATGGTGCGGCAGTTGATTTATACGTCGCATCTCACATGTGCCAAATGTAATGCATGAATTATTTTTAATTAGCATAAATTTAGGGTTATCCACCATTCTTGTACCCAGTGCACCTCAGACATAACAGGAGCGACCGAGGTGCTCTGGGCACGAGAATCGGTACATCGCAGTAAAAGTTTTTCATCTCAACATGGCGGACGGCAAAAAAAATGTATTTTGAATCAACGATCGCCATCTATATCAACGACAAAAATATTTTTGAAGTTTTGATATTCTTTGCATGCTTCTGACAGATTTCTTCCATGTGTATAATTTTTTCCTTCGAATTATTCTTTTGACTTTGCATATGGGATAAAACACATATGTGCTTTACCAGGATTTCCGAAACTTCTTCGACGATTTGACGACGAACATACATATACGATATTCGGAATGTTTTCTTAAACCTGACGTCGGAGTACCTTTTGCACACCGGTTATCCCACCATCCAACATTCCTACTTAATCGCCTGCATGATCGATATACATTACGTGGAAGTGTTACAACTCCTCTTCCGACCAAAACCATTTTAAAAAAGGGAACTTTTATCAAGTGCCTACGTCTTGCGTACAAGCAATTTAGGGTGGATTTAATTGCATCAACATCGTACGCCACCTATTTCTGATAATATTACTAATAAGAAACTCGTTTATGTTACCCGCCATGTTTGAAAACACAGTGACCGACAGGGGATTGGGAATTATATTCGACACTTAAAATTCGACGTCTAAATCGAATGCCGTATTTAATTATTTTAGTCGACTTAGGCCTAGGTTATACGTCGAATCTCACTTGTGCCGAATCTAATCACAACAAAGAAGACCGCCTCATTATCTATTGTTTGAATTGTATTCGGCACATGTGAGTTTCGACATAGTTAATAGTCTATTATCTATGGTTTCGACGTATAACCTAGGCCTAACAGTAACAGAACGACGCAGCCCGTGGTCAACGTCTCGAAATTCAATGAAGGCCGAGCCCGTGAGTTTGAACCGACTTTAAACACCAGCCACACACAAATTCTATTGTTTTTATGGAAGATAATTTATAATTTGCAGTTTGGGATATGTGAGAGCGTGACCATTCGATGTTTGTGAGCTTTTGTATAGTTTGTTGATGAGCAACATGGAATATTTACAGTCAAAACACCTGAATCGTGAACACGTAGAACTTATTATTGAGTTTAGTTTTCGAAATTTGTTTCCATTAATCGATTTGAGCTTGGAATATTGAAAACGAAGATTTCATTATTCAAAACAAGAATAGTTTTTTTTAATTTTTTTTATTCACAAATAATACCATAAATTATTCATATCAGATCAAAGGTTCGATTGATTTAAAAAAGCCCATGTGTTTATAAGGAAGATTTAATAAACGTTAAGTCTGTTAGTTCAAGCAACAATCATTGCTATAGTCTAAAATTTCAACCAGATAATAGCAGACCCAAATTGAAATATTCAGCATTTTAGTCCATTGGATTCAATAACCAACTTAAGTCTATGAGTTCTAGGAACAGTCATTGTTTCAGTCTAAAATTTCAACCAGATTTATAGCAGACCCAGGAGTGATTGTTCATCGTTTGTCTATGACTTCTAAGAACACTCTACAAGACTCTAAAATATCACTAATTAATACCAAAGTTCGCTTGTTCATCATTTTAGCCCATAGGATTGAATAAGTGACTCTTCAGCTTTAGATTGATGCTCACAACAGCATTCCTTACTAACATAATCTGTCTTATTTCCTTGTGGATCGGTGTAGTAGTTAATCACAACTCTGACCATCCTCACTTTCTTTTCATCCTTGCCAGGCGTCTGCCATGGACACTCGTTATTCATCAGATTGTGAGACATTGGTTTAATCGTGGTGCTCTTGATGTGCTTCGTTAGGTCATCCATCTTCTTCGGTATCTTTACTGGATCTGCAGCTTCTATTTCTTATGAAGAACAATAAATCCTACTAGTCGAAAGTCAGGCGATCCGATTTTATATATACCATCAATGTGACACACTCGTGACCTTAAATACAATAACAATTTAATTAGTGTTTCGGGGAATTCCCTATGACGTCTCAAAGACTTCCTATATTTCCGAGAAGTTTCCTTTAAACAAATAAGTTTTATTTTCTAATCATAGGTTTTATTTTCGTTTTTTATACATTTTCAATTTTGTGTATTTTCGGAAAGCATCTTCATTTTGTCAATTTCAAAGGAAATGTTTTGATAATTTTTCAAATAGGATTTTTAATTGCCCATTTTCCGAGAAAAAATATTTTGCCTTTCTTCTATGAAAAATAGTTGACTAATAATAATAATAGGGGAATCCCCCTAACAAAGGGTATCAATGGGATTAACCGCGTCAAACGGCCTAAAATGTAAGCATCAAGCGTGAAATGAAATGGGGGTACTTGACCCAGTTTCTGACGGGGACGTTCCGCTGGTACCTCTAAACCCTGACCCTATTTAAGAAGGCAAAATCCTAAAAATATGTACCCTATTTCAAGATAAATTGGTAAAAAGTAGACCCTATCCAAGACTCAAGGCGGAAATCGTATACCATATGTAAGACAATTTAAGACAAATTAGGTTAAATTGTATACCCTATTCAAGACACCAAGGCAAAAACCATACCCTATTTGGCGGAACGTCCCCGTATAGTAAATATAAGGGAGTACCCCCCCCCCCACCCCCCCGGGCAGTTTATCCCCGACGTAGCTAATCGGACGCATTAAAACAGTTTCGAAGACAAAATCGTAAATTTAAAAAAAAATTTCGATTACAATCGAACACTCACTGCCCGTCATAATCGAACTTAATCGTTCGATTGAATTCGATTACGTTTGATTAAATTTGATTATCGAACTGTTCGATTAGCTACGTCCGGTTTAGTTCAGTCCATAAAATCAAACATAAATTATTCATATCAGATCAAAGATTCGATTGATTTAAAAGCCAATGTGTTTAAAAGGAAGATTTAATCAACGTTAAGTCTGTGAGTTCAAGCCAACAGTGATTGCTTTTGTCTAACATTTCAACAAGATATAATAGCAGACCCAAGTTCAATTATTCCCCGGAATTATTCAGCGTTTTAGTTCCGAGTAGGATTCAATAATGAGTTCTAGGAACAGTCCTTGTTTCAGTTTAAGAATAGCAGAGCCAGGTGTGATTGTTCTTCGTTTGATTATATGACTTCTAGGGACACTCTACAAGACTCAAAGTTCGCTTGTTCATCGTTTCAACCCATTGGATTCAATAAGTGACTCTTCAGCTCTAGATTTATGCTCAACACAACATTCCATACTGACAGAATCTGTCTCATTTCCTTGTGGATCGGTGTAGAATAAAATTGCAACTCGAATCATCCTCACTTTCTTTTTATCCTTGGACGTCTTATATGGACATTCGTTTTTCATCAGATTGTGAGACAATTGTGTATATGTGATATTTTTGATGTGGTTCGTTAGGTCGCCCATCTTCTTCGATATCTTTACTGGATCTGCAGCTTCTATTTCTTATAATGAAGAACGATAAATCATACTAGTCGAATGTCAGGCGACTCGACTTTATATATACTATGCAATGTGACACACTCGTGACCTTAATTACAATAACAATTTAGTGTTTCGGGGAATTCCCTATGACGTTTCAAAGACTTCCTATGTTTCCGAGAAGTTTCATTCATTTAAACACATTTTTAGTTTTTAGTTTTATTTTCTAATCATATGTTTTCTAATTTTCTTTTTTTATACATTTTCGATTTTGAGTATTTTCGGAAAGCTTCTTTATGTTTTCAATTTCAAAGGAAATGTTTTGATAATAGTATTTTTAATTGTCCATTTTCCGAGAAAAAATATTTTGCCTTTCTTCCATGAAAAATAGTTGACTTACCTTTTATTTTGTCGTTGACCCTTGTTCGGTGTTTTTGCTGCTTAACAAAATAGCGGTTTGTAGTTGTTGTTTTCCTTACCGATACGTGCCTGCTTTTAGTTTGCTAAGTTACATATGCTAATTTACATTTGCTAATATACACATGCTAGTTGAATATTGATATAGCAATTTCATAATAGGGGAATCCCCCTAACAAAGGGTATCAATGGGATTAACCGCGTCAAGCGTCAAACGGCCTAAAATGTAAGCATCAAGCGTGAAATGAAACACATTTTGAAATCACGTATTCTGATTGGTTGAGTTGCGTGCTTTATAAGAGCATAGTCTACAGCTAATCAGTCTTGTTTTCAAAAGAACTAATAACAATTTTTTTTCCACCGTTCTTTTACTGTATCATATACAATCAATTCTATTGATAAGATTTTTGATTTTAGTTCGGTATTGGCTTGATGGTTGTTGCTTAGGCTGCGACAACGATTTTTGAAATAAGTGTATATAACACGCGCGTTTCCACGATGTGATTATGTTTGATTTGTAACATTATATTTTCCTATTTACATATATAGATTTTCTTACTGTTTCAGCCGCTGCTCTCGGTGAATGCTCTTTTACCAAAGGATTATGCACATGGCTAAGAAACAAGGAGAACAATTTATGGCAGATTTCAAACGGGGATGTCATGGCTGGAAAAGGTAAATCTGATATATTTAAAATCTTAATATTTATTTAAAAGCATTACATATTATTTAAACTGAACTATCAATATTTATCATCAACGTCATAATCTATTCTTCAATATATCATGTTCATTGTTGTTAACACCATTTTATTGGCGTCATCGTCCAGATCTATTTTAACTGATTGTCAATATTATCACTATCGCCATAATCAATATCATCAAACTTGAACTTGAACTTTTGTTTATTCACGATCACGGCATCTACAAAATTACAAAGATGTTTATCATAGTTATAAAACAAGCCAGTTATTTACAAATAGAGAATAGACAGAAAAGGATGAGAAGGCGTGTGTGTGGTTGTCTAAGTAGTAAAGACTTTCTGGTCGACATCCACAATGAACTTCGTCATCATCATCAGTATCTTCTCCTTCGTCATCAGCATCATCGTCATAATCGCCATCACAAACGTACTCATCATTATCATCATACACATAACTATCATGAACATCATACTAATGTTCATTATTATATTTGTTACTCATTATTATATATATAATCATCGTCAAAGCCATTATAGTCACCATCCTACTCATACTCATCATCACTGATCTTCAATACTCGGTATAATATAATCATCCGACAGTGAAAACTAAAACTTATGGTGGTCCTGCTTTTTCAAGCTCAGCAGCACAACTGTGGAACTCTCTACCAGAGAACATTAAAAAGGCAGAAACAACAGCTATTTTTAGATCCAGACTGAAGACATTTATGTTTAAAAACTATTTTACATGATTTAACATTACAATTTTTACATTTTCTATATAAACATATAACTATTCATAACAATTTATTTTAGCTTATATATATATATATATATATATATATATATATATATATATATATATATATATATATATATATATTTATTTTTATAGTATTATTATTATTATATAAATATATTTTCTCTTTAATATTGTAAATATGTAATCTCCCTATTGTTTCTTTTCTTAACGTATACTGTAATAACAAATTGTAAGCGCATTGAGAATAGAAATGCGCCATAAATACGTTGTTATTATTATTATTATTATTATTATCATCATCATCACTATCATACTCTTACTCATTATCATTATCATTATCATCTCATTAACAACATATATAATCATCATCGTACTACTAAAACATAATTGTTGTCATTATTTACAGCCACCATCATCATTATTGTCTTTACTGGAAAATATCATAATTTAAAATCCACTTGAATTATATATATTTTTTAATTGCAGGGCAATATGCCAGTATCAACGGACAGTACACAGCTTCTCTGGAGAGTGCACTTCTTAAATGGGAGCCTTACCATATCAAATCTGGCGTGTGTTTACAATTTCTCTACATGATGCCCGTTAACTCGTCATTGTCGTCTTTAAGGGTTTATCAAGTTGAGGGCTCTCGACAGACTGTTGTGTGGAATTTAACTGGTTACCATGGTGAAAGATGGCTTCAGGCACGTGTTGCACTGGGAAATACACAGGCATCTAAGGTACTATCAATGCTATTATCACTATCATTTTCATAAACAGTATCATCATCATTATCGTCACCATCATCCAGATCGCTATTATCATTATCAATTTTTTCATGATAATTATTAATATTAATCATGATCATTATCTTCATAATCAATTCAATCATCCACAATTTACCAATCTCGAACCCAGAGCCTGCGTTACTCTTGGCCAGCAGTGCCGAGCAACGTATAACTCTGGGGTACCGGGATTCTCTGCTTATTGTGATTGGCCCTTGAAAATACAATAGTCAGACCGGAAACAGACGAAGTAAACGCTCTGATTGGTCCATCATGTAAACAAATGCACATTCAAAAAGTAAATTTTACGATTAATACGACGTCAACGGTTTTTAATACTAGATAGAATAATATCGTCATTTATGGAATAAATGCGAGTCGCGAAGCGACGACAAATTGTATCGCCGCGAAGCGATGATTATCGAGTCGCGAAGCAAATTAGAATACACACAAAATACTCCTTTAAACTATTCTAAACCTTGACAATCCTCAGACCTCTGGCATCCAGTTATTTAATAAAGGTCAATCGTACCACGAAAGCAAACTAATAACCGTTGGAAAACTATAAATAAATCGACGGTTAAAGCGATCTAAATTGAAGGAGATTTAGACTCGTTTTTAAATCATTATATAAATCCTGATGGCCGCTAAAAAACCTTCCTAAACTTTAAATGTTTTATTAGTGAGGAAAATGTTTATATTTTGGCTTAGAAAATATTTAAAATACTACTAGGTCAACAATATTTTGAATGTCATATAACGTACTAAGTAACACAGGATGCCCAAACCAACAGATCATTATAATATTAACTTAGCATGCGCATTTCATGTTAAAACCGGAACTCCAAAATTGGAGTAGAATAATTCCGTTTCCCCAGAGTTATACGTTGCTCGGCACTGCTGGCCAAGAGTAACGCAGGCTCTGGGTTCGAGATTGACAATTTACTTGAATGAACATGAAACAATTGTGCAATATTCCCACTGGAATATAGAATGTCCGACACACATCGTAGATTTCAAAAAGATTTACCGCATTTACTGTTTTTTTTTTCTAACGTACTCTTAGAATATATAAATTCCAAGACAGACTAATAAAGTTTTCGGCATTCTATGTATATTCGTGCTGTATATTGAGAAAAACGTATTTTGCTTGTCAGACGTAGCAACAGTAACTAAGATAGAACACAATGGATAGTGGATCTATGAATTCAATCATCCAGTAAATGTTTGTTGTAGGTTGTGTAGATATTCATTTTAAAACACACTTTTTATCAACCAGCAGTATTGATGAAACTTGTCTTTTAAAAGAATTCAATCATCATCATCATTAGCACCATCATAATGATCATTATCATATGATAATATTAATCATCATCATCATTAGCATCATCATCTGATAAACATAAGTGATAAACTACCCTCCCACGTTGAATACCTCTTTGGGATTCCTTTGGTTTATTGGGGTCCCTTTGGATTAGAGCCGCGGAAGAATGAGCACCATTCCTTCTCTTTTTTTCTTCTTCCTTTTCCCCTCCCCCATCATTTTTCCTTTCTCACCGTACCAGTCTTTCTCGTTCGTTTTTATTCCAAAGGAAGCCCAAAAGAGTTTCCTGCGGAGGAGGCTATAAGGCAAAACTGTCCTCTTTCTATTTCAGATTGTATTTAATGGCGAAGGAGACACCAACAGTACTGTCAATATAGCTGTCACAAACATTGCAATTACAACACAGTCATGTAAAATACATCCTACTTATGCAGCACCAGGTATAAAACAGGCTGGACAGTTTCTAAAATAATATAATAATTTATTCATTCACTCATTCAACCGTCCATTCATCCGTCTATTCGTTCATTATTGTTTCCTAAATATTAATATTAATCATTGTAATAAAGCCGGTTTATTGGAAAAGTACCAGAAACGGTGAATTACAGTATACTAAAAACACACGCAAAAAAAAACGTACAAATTTTATACTGAAATCCTTATGAGATATAAAACTAAAAAAATAGTTTCTTAATAATATAATATTTTCCACAGCAGATCCACATAGTTGTTATTCTTCTGCTGGCACTCACACTCACTACCTCTATCACTAAATATTGTTCATACATCACTCCTCACATGTTGATTTTTGCTGAGGGAGGAAAAACCGTAATACTCGGAGAAAAAACCCTCGTGGCATGGTAGAGAACAACACATCAAACAAACTCAATTCACCTATGATCCAGTTCCCGAGCTGGGACTCGAACTTAGTTCACAACGGTGAAAGGCCGATGCTCTCACCACTTTTAATTGGTAAACCATGCCACCCCAATTGATGAATTGATTTTGATAAACTTCCCTTAAAGGTTATCAGTGTAAAAGTGGCGAGTTCCAGTGCAATAATAAAGTCTGCATGAAAGCCAATCTTAAGTGTAACGGCGACTATAACTGCCTCGATAAAAGTGATGAGGAGGGATGTGTATGTCCTGTTAATAACCTTCTTTGTCCAAGTGGAAAGTGTATATCAACAAAGCTTATATGCGACAAGAATAATGATTGTGGGGACTCAACTGACGAAAGAAATTGTGGTAAGAAATTAGGGCCTAATTTTGTTGAACATTTAAGTTTTATGTATAAAACGTTGTCCATGGTGATTGTCATTCCAACGCAAAAATGATTTATAGACATACACCTTTTTTTAAAAAATTGTCCAACACAATAGGTATTTCCAACGCAAAAAGGATTTATAGGCACATACACCTGATTGCAAAAGGTTGTCCAACACAATAAGTATTTCCAAGACGGAAAGGATTTATAGGCACATACACCTGATTCCAAAAGGTTGTCCAACACAATAGGTCATTCCAAGACGTCGGAAAGGCTTATAGGCATACACCTGTTTTGAAAAGGTTGTCCAACACAATAGGTCTTTCCAAGACGGAAATAATTGATTGGCATACACCTGTTTTGAAAAGGTTGTCCAACACAATAGGTATTTCCAAGACGTCGGAAAGGGTTTATAGGCATACACCTGATTCCAAAAGGTTGTCCAACACAATAGGTCTTTCCAACGCAAAAAGGATTTATAGGCACATACACCTGTTTTGAAAAGGTTGTCCAATACAATAGGTCTTTCCAAGACGGAAATAATTTATAGGCATACACCTGATTCCAAAAGGTTGTCCAACACAATAGGTCTTTACAAGACGGAAATAATTTATAGGCATACACCTGATTCCAAAAGGTTGTCCAACACAATAGGTCTTTCCAACGCAAAAAGGATTTATAGGCACATACACCTGTTTTGAAAAGGTTGTCCAACACAGTAGGTCTTTCCAACGCAAAAAGGATTTATAGGCACATACACCTGTTTTGAAAAGGTTGTCCAACACAGTAGGTCTTTCCAACGCAAAAAGGATTTATAGGCACATACACCTGTTTTGAAAAGGTTGTCCAACACAGGAGGTCTTTCCAACGCAAAAAGGATTTATAGGCACATACACCTGTTTTGAAAAGGTTGTCCAACACAGGAGGTCTTTCCAACGCAAAAGGGATTTATAGGCACATACACCTGTTTTGAAAAGGTTGTCCAACACAGGAGGTCTTTCCAACGCAAAAAGGATTTATAGGCACATACACCTGTTTTGAAAAGGTTGTCCAAGACAATAGGTCATTCCAAGACGGAAAGGAATTATATGCATATACACCTATTTTAAAAAGGTTGTCCAAGCCAAAGGTCATTTCAAGACGGAAAGGAATTATAGGCATACACCTATTTTAAAAAGGTTGTCCAAGCCAAAGGTCATTTCAAGACTTAAAGGAATTATAGGCAGACACCTGTTTGAAAAAGCTAATTAGGTTGTCCAAGGGGTCATTTAAATGTGGAAAGGAATTATAGGCATATACCTATTTCAAAAATGTTGTACAAGGAGATAGGCCATTGCAAGACAGAAAGCAATTATAGGCATGCACTTGATTCAGAAAAATTAACGTTGTGCGAAAGTATTTATGTGATTATTGTCTATTTTGTGTTTCCCTAGATTCGCCATGCAAAGGGTTCCAATGCGCAAGTGGTAGGTGTGTGGACTGGTCCATGACATGTGGTAATCAAGGACTTTGTCAAGACTTCACAGATGTACCATCAATTTGCGGTAAGAATACCACATGAAACTGTCTAATAAGTTATATATTATCCAACCATCAGAAAAAAGGTTTCTGTTTTTAATTAGGAAAAATAGTTCATTACTTGAAGGACGAGTAAAAGTATCGCATGATATTTTTACTCGATCAGTCCTACTCCTGTGAAATGTTTACTCGTCTATGACTAGTTGGATAATAATTTTAATAACTCAAGAAGTTAATTTGGGATGATACTCAACAAATAGTTATATGTAAATAGCTTTGAATTTCTTTTCAAGGAGGAGGCAGTTGTCCACTGAACAACATCGCATGCTCAATGAATAAGACAAGTACCGGCGATCTGCCATTTTGTACAACGTTTATTTGTAAGTACAGTTTATTTATTTATACTTATAAAACATTTGATTCACGTATCAAAGATATCGTATGCAATCTTGAAAACAATGCCATTACCATATATGGTGTTATAGGTGAGAAGTAACAAAAGACTTTGATTAGCGTGCGAGATTTTTTTTCTTTTTTTTTTAACAGGTTGAGATTACAACAGAACAATAGGCATATCTTTGATACGAAAATAATTTGCCATTTGTATTGAGCGTGCGTCAATGTTTCAAGATATCCAACCGCCAAATTTTGACTGCATCACGCGCATATAGAGAGGCGTGATGGTCTAGTGGTCAGTGGATCGGATTCTGGGCCTACTGGTCTGGGTTCGATTCCCGGCCCGGGCGATTGCGTTGTGTCCTTGGGCAAGACACTTTACTCTCTATGTGCCTCGTCTTCTCGGATAAGGACGTTAAGCCGGAGGTCCCGTCTGCTTTCACTCTAATCCTATATAAGGTGGACGTTAAAGATCCTGTTGTGTTATGTTCGCAAAGAGTAGGGGATTGTCTCCCTGTACAACAGTCAGGCCTCGGAGGCATTCACTAACAACACTCATGATTGTAAACTGCTGGTTTACAGCAGTCCGATAAGTCCTCCATATACACATTAGTAGATTGTAAAGCGCTATGAGCTATTCGAGAGATATAGCGCTATATAAATGAGGCATATTATATTTTATAATATAGCTTAGATAGTACGTAAGCTCTGATTGGTTGATTCACTCAAAAAAGCTATGCTCTATTTCACCGGTAGAGACATGGTTTTTGATTGACAGCTCACAATTTTAATAACAGTTGTTCTGTTATAAGCTACTACATCTACTAAAAACGGCTATTAAAATGTAAAAAGACTTTCCATCTTGTGAACTTTCTGGTAACCTAAACCCTGAAGCCTACGGTGCAATGAAATGCAATTCAAAGGCGACAAAAATCAGAGACATGGCTTTGAAAATAAAGTTGAATTTGATCAAAACAAACAAAAACAAAAGGAAAACAGCGCTTCAAAGTAGCAATAATTTTTACTTCATTTTATCCTTGATCATGACATATGAAGATAATTTCATAGTGAATAAATGAGATTTTTTTGCAATTGAACTCCATTAATCTTGAACAAATAACTTGCATGTTCGTTGAATTTATCGACGGCAAAATATTATATTTTGTTTTATAAAAACAAACAAACACACAATCAATTACAGAATTATAAATGTGCTTTCATGTTTTTTATTCTTATAAATAAACATTAACCATGTTTGAAAACAAGCAATGTGAACAAAAAGGCAGATTTACAATTATCTTTCAATTGTCTCGTCAAAATGAAAACAGAAACTGATAAACCTTAAACCAGCAAACGTTTGATTAAAAGTAAATAAATACATACTTTCAGCAGCCTAAGTAATCTTGTAGATCGATGTGGTCTTTGTTCTTTTTAACTTCAAAACGTTGTACACAGCAAGCTAGCTTGTCTTGTTCAAACTGTTTTTTTCTCAGTGTGATAAATTGCTATCAGTCGGCACGGCTTTCACCACTCCAATTCGCTTGAATTGCTGTATATGTGTCAGTCTCATGCAAGAGTTCAGCTAAAGGTTTTTGTTTTTAGCCACAGAAGTCAACCAAAGCTATGTTTTAACGGTTTTATAAATGAAATTCCTTCTTTTTAGCTAGCAAAAAGACCCGGGAAGAAAGTGAACAGCACCTTGGTCCTTTTTGGTCAAGATGCTCAATAGTACACTGATTATGATTGGTTCATTGGGCACTGGTGTTAGTTTTGAGAATTACAATTTTAATCAGCAAATAAAACTACGTTTTTACGGAAAACCAGCATTGCTATATTATAAAAGCAATAGAAGCCAGTTCCTATGACTCTACCAGTGAAATAGAGCACTTGGGATGTTGTTAGAAACACTCGAAAAAGTTATAAAATCACTCGCTTTCAGCTCGTGATTTTATAACTTTTCTCGTGTTTCTCCCAACATCCCGCATGCTCTATTTCACCGGTAGAGTCATAGGAACTGGCTTCTATTGCTTAAATATTATTATATACATACGTGCGAATGTTTGGAATGAATGGAATGTTGTTTGGAATGAATGGAATGTTGTTTGGAATGAGTGGAATGTTTTTTGGAATGAGTGGAATGTTTTTTGGAATGATCGGAATGATTGGAACGTTCGGAATGAAGTGACGTAATTTAAATATTTCGATAACGGTACTTTTAAATCTCTTGCATGCACACGTTGGAATTCTAGAATTCCGAAGTGCGCGAGGTTCCAATCATAGACCTTTACGTTTGAACTGTATTTTTGGGTTAATTGATTGGTTTGTTACAGCTTTAATTTGATTGTAAATTGTTTTATATTTGTTTTTACTCAAATTGTTTTCAGTAGTCTTACACCACGTGCACGTGGCATAAATTTCATTTGATTCAACGCCCAATTTTGTTCTATAGTATGATGGCTAGTTTATTTTTCATAAATTGCAAAAATCGAAAAATAAATAATTTATTATTGTCACTTGAGAAGTTAAAAACATCTTTAGCGTCCTCGAGTTTAGAAAATATTTAACCAAAGAGAAGAAATTTATTTAGTTTTATAATGAGCGTGCGGTAATAATTTGAAGCTATCCAACCGCCAAATCTTGAGTGTTGCACGCGCTCATCCATACTAAGAATGATAAAAATGGAATGTTTGGAATGAATGGAATGTAAAGAACGCAATGGTGACGTAATTCAAATATTTCAGTTATGATATTTTCAAACCTCTTGTCTCCACACGTTGGAGTTCTAGAATTTCAAATTAAAGTCCGCGAGGTTAAAATCATTGATCGTTTTAATTCAAAGCAGTAACAAACCCACAATTAAAGACATTTAAAACCTAATGATCAATAATTTGAACCACGCGCACTTTGGAAAGCTAGAGTTCTTTTAAAAACACTATTACTGAAATATGTGAATTACTTCACTTCCACATTCTTTACATTCCATTCATTCAGATCATGTCAAGCATTTCTAAACATATGGATGTGCACGTGCTTTCAAGATTTGGCGGTTGAATAAGCGGAAATTGTTGCCGCGCGCATATTACAAAATGTTAACGACAAATTAAATCTCTCTATCGGGTCCACAATTACTGAAATAAACTATCTTAAGGTAATTCGGGAACCTTGCTAGTGCGCAACACGTTCGCGCACATCTTTTTAAAGAAAATCAGAAACAAAAGTGACATTTGCAAAAAAGCCAATCAAAGCAAAAATAATGCTGTTATCAGTATTTTAGCTTCGAACCAACTGCAGAATGATAATGATAATTTAGAAATAAACAAACAACAAATTTAACCAAAAAGCAAACAAAGCAAACGACATTTTTGAATAGGCGCGCGGGAGCAATTTCCACCTATCCAACCGCCAAATATTGACTTCAGCTTACGAAAATCCATACTTAAGGTGACTGGCTACTACGGAAATAATGTTAAACGTTTCTTTAAACTACGATTTTTTTAATGTGAAATTTCATACTGATTCCAAATATGAAAAGAAAAATGGGGTGTTTTTGGAGATAATCAGCATTTAATGGGCCGCGCCCACGCGCGAGATTTTGAACATACATTTGCGAAAACGGAAGCGATATCAAACAAATCACAACTTATAATAAAACGTTTTTTTTCACCCTCAACTATACTGTTATTGATATTTCAGCTCCGTGTTCGTTCGAGAGTAGCACATGTGGATTAACATTAGATCGACTACTGCCAATCCTGTGGACCTCTATGTCAGGTGAAACGCAAACCCCCTCAACAGGACCTAACACAGACCACACATTTTATTCAAAGGAAGGTAAATATAACTTAGAAACCCATGGTCACTAACCGGTATGCATTGCGTTGTGTGTTTTGAATAGTCTTTTTCGCAGTTCCGTTCAGTGACCACGAATGATAGTTCCAAGTCGAGGTTCCAGTTTCTGCTCATGATAAATCATAGTTTTGCTATGCGCAGCAACTGGAATCTCGACTAAGAACTACCATTCGTGAAAAGGACTATTGAGTGTTAGTATATACATGATTCACAACCTCATAAGAACGCGCGCTCTCATTGGCTAGCTATCTCGGAATCTGAGACCATATTCACTTCGGCAAATAATTGCTAATTATAATCCATTTGCAGTTAGTTGTATTATGAAGAAACAAATAAAACAAAATCAATAGATTTAGTAAGAGCGTAAATACACAATCACATCGTAGAATATATATCAAAATGTCTGAGTATACGATTTTCATTGTTCACGATTTTCATTGTTCACGATATTCATTGTTCACGATATTCATTGTTCACGATTTTCATTGTTCACATTGTTGAAACGTGTTGAATCGGTGTTGAATTGATGTTGAAAGAGCTTAAAAGCGTTTAAACTTTGCCATTCAACAAAATCGAACGGATGTTGAAGCAAATGTTGAAGCCGTTTGCCCGGGCCCTAAGTCTCTTAGGTTTGTTTGTTTACCTGGTTTTGTCGTAGTGTTAATTGATAATTGTATTTGCCCTATCCAACTTTAAGATGTCTTTATTCTCGTCCAGGGAAATACATGTATGTTGAAGCATCACAACGCAAACTTGGTGACAAAGCACGACTGGTCAGCGGTTGGTCAAATCCTAACAATCCATTGTGTTTACAATTCTGGTATCATATGTACGGTAATCATATCGGTTCTCTTAGAATACTGGTACATACAAACTTCTCTGAGCAAGCAGTATGGGAGATGCATGGAAACCAAGGCAATATGTGGCGGTTTGGACAGACTGCCGTGAACAATATTGCTGCAACGTACAAGGTAATGCTGTTGTTGACCACAGGGAGCCCAAGCTCGTCACTTGTGATGTTTTACAGTAAATGTATGGAGTCGCGAAATATCCTTTCGCTGTGCCTCAAATATACAATAATAAAGACTTTTTTGACTTAGATAGTTGTGTATAACTGTTTTCTAGTCTGTGTCCGAGTTTTAGCTCAATTAGAGCGATTTTAATTGAGCTAAAACTTGGTCACAATCTAGAAAACAGTTATTGTAACAGTTGTTTGTTTGTTTGTTTGTTTGTTTGTTTGTTTGTTTGTTTGTTTGTTTGTTTGTTTGTTTGTTTGTTTGTTTGTTTGTTTGTTTGTTTGTTTGTTTGTTTGTTTGTTTGTTTGTTTGTTTGTTTGTTTGTTTGTTTGTTACTTATAGTACTCATCCGGTCAATTCATTTGAAGATCTTTTTTCTGTCATTCGTTTGTATTGTATTCCTGTAATTTTTACATATGTTCAATTGTCATACTTGTCAGTTATTTTCTTTGCTTCTTTAATATTGTTTATTTGTTTGCTCATTGTTTCAATTGGTTGGCTAGTTTATTGATTGTTTTGATTTGTTGGGTAGTATTCGAATGCCTGGTTTGATTTGCTGTTATGACCACGTTTGTGTGCCCATTTTCTTAGTATGTTGATATATTCTATTTAATTAATTAGTTACTGAGTTGGCCGATTTAGGCCCTCCTTTTTTATTACTGTTAATGCTTTTAAAAACTAACATTTATTTGTTTTCAGTTTGTTATAGAGGGGGAAACAACTGGTGGTATCGAGGGAGATATTGCTATAGATGACGTCACACTGTACCATGGATTATGTCAGAGTATTCTTTCTCAAAAAAGTAAGCACTAAAGCCATGAACAAATATGAATAGTCCGTCTGCTATAAATATTTACGTAAAAAAAAAACGATTAATAAATTACAAATTGTGTTTACACCTTATTGCAAGAATGTTGTCACATGAAAAAAGAACATTAGTAATCTAATATCAAAGGAATAACAAAAGAAAGAGTTCAGCTTTAGTGATTTTCTTTCGTCTTTTAATTGATTCCTTTCCCACTAATTTTTACAAATTTACGACAGTTTGGATCCACAACAATTTAGACGATTCTATGACGCCAACCGTGGTAAATAAGAAACTATCGTGAATGTTTTTTTACCACATTAAAAATGAGCAAAATACAGTACTCTTATTTACCACGGCTCTCGACCAATCAGAAAGCGAGAAAATTATCAAATGTGGTAAAAATACCTATTTTAATAAAGTTAGTCACCTAAAAGCTAGAAAGGTGAGACCGAAAAGGATTATGGGTCGACACACTTTACTGGCCTCGGCATATTTTAATGTTCAAATTCAAACATATTTTTGATTAGTGTTTCTGTTATGTAACAGCCTCTCCTGAGTGTGACTTTGAAAGAAACAACATGTGTGGATGGACTGGTGATAATAATGAACAATGGAAATTAGGTTACTGCCCTAGAAGATCTGGTATGTAATGCTTGATAATAACAATAATGATGGTAATAATGATGATGATGAGATGATGATTATGCATATTGATAATGATGATGGTGATATTGATGATGATGATGGTGATAATGATGATATGATGCATATTGAAAACGATGATAGTGATATTGATGATGATGCATATTGATAATGATAGTGGGGATAATGATGATGATGATATTGATAATGATGATGGTAATAATGATGATGGTGATAATGATGATGGTGATATTGATAATGATGATGATGATATTGATAATGATGATGGTGATATTGATAATGATGATGATGATATTGATAATGATGATGGTAATAATGATGATGATGATAATATTTGATAATGATGATGGTGATAATGATGAAGATGACATTGATAATGATGATGGTGATAATGATGATGGTGATAATTATGATGATGGTGATATTGATGATGGTGATAATGATGATGATGATGGTGATAATGATGATGGTGATATTGATAATGATGATGGTGATAATGATGATGGTGATAATGATGATGATGATGGTGATAATGATGATATGGTGATATTGATATTGATCATAATGATAATTATGATGGTGATATTGATGATGATGATGATGATGATGATGATGATAATTATGATGATATGGTGACATTGATAATGATGATGGTGATAATGATGATGATGCAGTATCTTGATAATGATGATGAAGATAATGCATATGATATTGGTGGTGATGATATTGATGATGATTATGTATAGTTTAATAAACGAGCAGGAGTGTTTTATCAGGTTTAAAATCCCGAGAGCGAAGCCAAAGATAATGATAATGTTAGTAATGATATGGATGGTGATGACGACGACGATGATGATGATGATGATAACGATATTAAACATTATCGGTAAAGGTAATGGCAATGGCAATGCCTGATAAAAGTAATGACAATGCCTTATAAAGTTGGTAGTAATAATGATGATGATGATGGTGGTGGTGGTAATGGGAGTGGTTTAGTTGGTGTTCATGATGACTCAAATGATGTCAATTTTGTCTATAGGTGATTGTCTAAAGTTCGTCCAACCCAAAAACCAGAAGGCAATTGAAGTACTATCACCGATAATTAATCCAACAACATTCAAGTATAAATGTTTGTTGTTTCGGTATTACACCGAAATCTCTGATAAAACAGCACTAATCTTAAATATATCAATCCAGTCTCCAACTGATAACGGAACACTGAAGAGTATAGTTGGGCCTGAGGCAAGAAAATGGCTATTTGTGCAACTACGACTGCCCAGTTATATTAGAAAAATGCAGGTGAGAACTATATAAAGTATACACCTATTTCAATTAACGTTGTCCATCTGGAATGGTTGATCTGAGACCGATAGGAATTGTGGGAGCTCATTAAAGTCAAAATGCATTGTTTTAATCACACTTGAATGGTGCTGAATTACAGATAACAGTATTTCAGAAGTAAACATTAATATTCAAGCAATGTTATGATAGTGCATTTGCAGTTTAACGAGCTCCCACAATTCCTATCGGTCTCAGATCAACCATTCCAGATTGACAACGTTAATTGAAAAAAAAAAACACATGACATAAAAACAAAAACAATATAGGCTGGAATCATTGTATAATCAAGTAAGAGTCATCAACCTTTTTTAGATTATTTAATCCGACGTTTCGGGCTTAGCGCCCATCTTCAGGGATGTTACAGAATATATAGTTTCTAAATAGTTTCTATTCAGTGACTATTTAGTCAGTATCACTCAACCAGAAACATCAAATACAAAAGGAGACAATACCTCATTAGAGTGAAGTCATTTAACCCGTGAAAAAGATATTAGACTAATACACCTTAGCAGTCTATAATTCCATTGTTTTCTTTTGTGTCTATTTGACTATTACACTTTAGCAAGCAATTTCTATTTCACGGATTAAATGCCTTCACTCTACAACTTTACTTGCCTTTGATGGTCATGAAATAAGAACTAATACACAGTAGCAATTTAATTAATTAATTAATATATTTATTTATAACAATGTTTAAGCAGGAGGCTCTCATCACCGAGGTGTTTTTCAGAGAGGTCCTGCTAAATAACCATCATAATTATATTACCATCATCATCATTCATAATAGCTCCCTTCACAGTTCCCTGCGCCATCTTAAAAGTTAGCCGGACCTGCATCGAAGTGAGACGAAAGTTGAGTTTGCAATGATAGAGACCTTTTAACATTATACGGGACAATTATTCAGGTGTCTCTATCAATGCCAGCTCAACGTTCGTCTTGCTTCAATGAAAAGGCCCGGCTACCATTCAAGATGGCGCAGGGAACCGTGCAGGGGACTATTATTACCTAAAAACTTTTATTTTGATATTGGCATCACTTAATTTTAGATACCACCTTATAATTTTACAATTTCTTGAATAACATCCTTATTTATTGTTACAGGTTGTATTGACAGGAGTTAACAGTATATCCATTGATGATATTTCGTTTTCTGTTGAATATTGCGAGAATATTCCCCGGAACCCAGCTGAAGTTGATGGTTAGTGAAACTTAAATAAATGAATGAATAAATAAAACAATTAAATTAAAAATAGACCACTATTTTAATGTCTCCATATGCCGGGTAACCGGACATGACCGTCGATAGCCTCCTTTACAGTTCCCTGTGCCATCTTGAAATGTAGCCGGGCCTTTGCATCGCAGCGAGACGAACGTATAACTTGCAATAAGAGAAAATCGTGAATAACTATCCCATGAGGTGTTAAAAGGTCCCTATCATTGCAAGCTCAACGTTCGTCTCGCTTCGATGCAAAGGCCCGGCTACCTTTCAAGATGGCGCAGGGAACTGTGAAGGGGACTATTTGCCATGATCCCCCACAAATGTATGCATTCAGCCCCCAACATCACTATCAGTCAGTAAAGTTGTTCATTAGCAAATACTATTGAATATAAGTTATGATATTAATTGCACAAATATTATTATTATTAATATTATTATATTGATTTTTAGTTTGCGTTTTTAGTTTTAGTTTGCGGGAGGAAAATTAAATTGTGACGCGCGGTACCGTGAGAACGTTAGCCAATCAGCGTGCGAGAATTCTTTTTTTTTTTTGATTGACAGGATCGTCTGCGCATAAACAGATTATCGATGGTAGGGAACCTATTTCATACCGTGGCGAAGATGAGCGAGGTTACCACGGTACCGCGCGACACAATGTAAAAAACTGTAAAACAATTCGTTTCAATGGAGACAAAGGCATATTTTTAAGTGCTCGCGGTGTTCTTAGTTTCTTTTTAATATTTTGATTGTCCAGGGAATAATGGTGGTCCAACAAGTAGTCCATTAGCCACAACACCTCCACCAGGACCTACAACACTTCGACCAGGACCAAGACCTACAACACTTCGACCAGGACCAGGCGGAAATAATGGTATGTTACTATACTGTTCTCAATCTATTGTTTTACTTATAATATACTGTACAAAATTACTCGAATCTGATTGGCCGAGAGGAATACAATTAAATCGTAAATTGTACTCTGCAGAGTACCAATTAGTTTTTCAGTATATTATAAATAATACATCGCACGATCTTCTCGTACAATTTGTAATTAATAGGCACTCGTGATGTTTTAAAAGTTATCAAATTGGACTCGTCAAATTTTCAAAAATTTCAAAACATCACTCCTAACTATTGATAACAACTTGTACTTAAGATCGTGCGATTTCCTATATTAATAGTATAAAGGCTTTTCATCGTGGATTTTAGAGTAGTGAATATACATATAAGGCCTACTCGGGGTTCTAAACTCGCCGTAATTTTAGGCGAAAAACTCCTAAAATCGATCTTAGGCGATCTTATGCGATTCTAAGCTATTTTAGCAAAAAGCTCTTAAAATCTAAGGCAATCTTAGGCGATCTTATGCGATTAATATAGGCGATTTTAGCAAAAAGCTCCTAATTAAATCTAAGACGATCTTAGGCGATTTTAGGCGATTTTAGCAAAAATATCCTAAAATTTAAGGGGATCTTAGCACGTTGATAGATCAATTAGTCATTTTATAAATTAGCTGAGTGGCTAGTTGGACGATTTATTTGATTCTACTGTCATTTGGTCAATTTGCCGATTGGCTGAATTCTTATTCTATTCCAAATTTATGTTTTTCTTTGTATAAAGCATCCGGAAAAACCTGGACGTATGAAAAGAACACATGGGAAATGACGTCACTTCCAGTTCTGGACAACTTTAGAAATGAGTACAATATCTCATCAGGTATGTGATAAATAGTAGAGGATATATTGAAGAATGATGGACGATAGCGAAAATATAGTAATAATGATAATATTTGTGATGATTGCCATTAGGAACGAACCATTTGAAAAAAAAATATCGAGGATCTGTCAAAAAAATATCTTGCAAGCCGTATGTCCGGGAAAAAAAATCGAACAAACCGAAAATTGGGACCCTCCCCCATCAAAAATCAAATGGTCCGTCCCTTATAACGGTTGTCAATAATAATAATTGTAACTTGCTTGCTTGCTTGCTTGCTTGCTTGCTTGCTTGCTTGCTTGCTTGCTTGCTTGCTTGCTTGCTTGCTTGCTTGCTTGCTTGCTTGCTTGCTTGCTTGCTTGCTTGCTTGCTTGCTTGCTTGCTTGCTTGCTTGCTTGCTTGCTTGCTTGCTTGCTTGCTTGCTTGCTTGCTTGCTTGCTTGCTTGCTTGCTTGCTTGCCTCGCACGAGCCTGGATTTCATGAGGCAAAGAAATAAGGTATACATTCCAAGAGAATCGAATAGTCCCCTTCACAGTTCCCTGCGCCATCTTGAAATATAGCCAGGCCTTTGCAGAGAAGCGAGACCAACGGTGAGCTTGCATGCATGCAATGATAGGGACACGTCAATAATTGTCCCGCAACGTGTTAAAAGGTATCTATCATTGCAATCTCAACGTTCGTCTCACTTTGCGAAGGCCCGACTACACTGCAAAAAGGGCTGAGAAGATACACCTCATTGTATTGAGTTAATCATGCATTCAGGATGACACTTTATAGTGACTTAACCCAACTCATTATTAAGAGTAAACATAAATGTAGACGGCCATTGAGTACAATGTACTCAATATATTGAGTTTAAGTTCACTTTTACTCACTATACGAGTTGGGCTAACTCACTATAAAGTGTCATTCTGAATGCATGATTAACTCTATATAGTGAGGTGTATCTACGTTTTTGCAGTATACCTTTCAAGATGGCGCAACAAGGAATTGTGAAGGGAACTATTGGGAAACATTATTACACACAAATAAGGTCTGACTCACTGTATTAGGAATCGCAAAGCAAGCGTATAGACCAAATGCCAATTGACTTTCAAAATTAAAAACCTAATCTTAAAAAATAAACACCAACATCAGATAGAGCAAGCAGAAATATGTATATTTGGATAATTGTATTCATATAAATATAATTCAAGTGAAGCTATTTGGAATCAAAATTACAAAGATTTGTATGTTATGTTCAGTGAACTGTTTCCTTGTGATGTTTTCCACGCAAGCTTATGAAATTCTCATTAATTCTCCAGAATTTAATATTTCTGTCTCAAGCGTGAGCGTACGTTTTTGGATATTTTATTTAGTTAAATTTAGAGCTATTTGACTTTAACTCAAATTTATTTTTGAACCAAATAAAATATCAATAAACGCTCACACGATCTGATTAACAGCTATGCGTTGATTGATATATTAAGCAGTAATATTGACAATTCAATAAAACACGTTGTTACATTACTCTTTTAAACACAGTCAATCGGAGATATCAACTTTTGAGTTCAGAGTGCTCAAACTCATTGAATATAAATATTGTGACTACACAAACTACACATTCGTATTCTATGGTAATTTAGCTTTAAAATGATGTATAATATGTGAGAAAAACCTTTAATTCGATGCGCTAGTGATTTTTTAAATTAAGAGACCCAGTTTGACCCCGCGAAAGGTTACCGTAACCTTAACTTTGTTGGCGTTCTGATCTATAATTTTGATGTATTTGTCAATCAAAATATGAATAACAAAAATATGATTATGAAGTATCGGTCATATTGGCGAAATGTAGGCAATCAATTTATTAAAGTCATAACGTGGGATAAGGTCGCCCTTACATCCGAGCCATAGGCTCATGAAAAAAAAAAAGTTTCACAATTACATAGACATATTAAATTATATATAGAAAATATAAAGATGAAAATGTAACAAGTTAATGTAAGTAGAACATTATTTATTTTAGATTTAAATTTATATTGAATATGATATATCAAGAGGCTGTCTCCGTAAGAACCTCATGACCACCCGAGATAAAAAATATATAAATATTTCAAACTTTGTGTGTAGAATCCCACATTATGACTTTAATAAATTGATTGATTGATTGATTGATTGATTGATTGATTGATTGATTGATTGATTGATTGATTGATTGATCGATGCCTTTCATACGGGTACTTCCAAATTGCAGTTCATAATGAGTCAGTCGTGCAATTTTTGCTTAGTTCCAGGGGGGTCAAGTTGAAGGCCCAAATTAGGCTTTTGGCCATTTCCAGTTAATGGAATTTGACTGATGTTTAAACCTCTGTATATGTATCTCTGTAAAGTACATTTTATACAAATGTATATGCAAGCGAATAAGACCCATTGTATTACTAAATCATTAGAGCCCAGTTCAAATCAGGAGGATGTCACACTTCGCTCCAACGAGTGGATTAAACTTCCAACTCTACCGCAGCTTGACGAATTCACTCTTTGCCTGTGGCTTCAGACAATACATTCAAAGTTTCGCATCAAATACTTGGTGCAAGATTCAAATGGAGCAGTTAAAAATGGTATTAATTTCTATCACAAAGCCAATCTTGACATCGAAATTTTGGATGGAAATAACAAGGTTCAGCTGTAAGTATCTTATTACCTACGCCAAAAAGAGCCCCTCCCAGGTGTTTTAGGGATCAAGGGAGCACGGGCATTTATTTTTAGGGAACAAGGGATGCTGCCAAATTATTTTCAGTGAACAAGGGAGCAAAATAAAACACTCGTTAGATAAAACAATAGTTTTTTTTGGATCATGGGAACATGTATAAGGTAAAACATTTTAGGGGGACAGTTAGTTTACTTATGGGGAACAAGGGAGAAAATGCAAAAATATCAAAGGATCATGGGAGCATGCCCCCCCCCCCCCCAAATGGTTTTGCTGCATTCCGTGAGGCTAAACGTGTGATATGTCCGATAATTTTTTGTTGGATTGGTTCTTGATGGGCTGGTTCGTGTTGGTATGCCGATTGGTTGTTTGGTGCATGCCTGGTTGAATGGGTTGGTTGGTAAGCAACTAATAACCTATGCCAAAAAAGGTTTTGATGCATTTCGTTAAGCTAAACGTATGATATGTCCTATGAATTTTTGTTGGATTGGTTCTTGATGGGTTGGTTCTTGTTAGTATACCAATTGGTCGTTTGGTGCATGCCTGTTTAAATGGATTATTTGGTTGGTAAGTACCTAATAACCTATGCCAAAAAAAAGGTTTTGCTGCATTTCGTGAAGCTAAACGTATGATAGGTCCGATGAATTTTTATTGGATTGGTTCTTGTTGGGTTGGTTCTTGTTAGTATACCAATTCAGTGGTTGTTTGGTGCATGCCTGGTTGAATGTTTGTTTGTTTGTTTGTTTGTTTGTTTGTTTGTTTGTTTGTTTGGTTTGGTTGGTTGGTTGGTTGGTTGGTTGGTTGGTTGGTTGGTTGGTTGGTTGGTTGGTTGGTTGGTTGGTTGGTTGGTTGGTTGGTTGGTTCGTTCGTTCGCTTTTTCGCTCGTTTGTTTTTCTTAATCGTTTATTTGTCTGTTTGTTCGTTTATTTGTCGGTTTATTCGTTTATTTGTCGGTTTATTCGTTTTTTGTTTTTTTTTTGTTCGTTTATGTGTCTGTCTATTTGTTCTTTTGTTCATTTATTTGTCTGTTTGTTTTTCCGTTTGTTTTGTTTGTTTGTTTGTGTCTTTTTGTTTCTTATTGCGCTTGTTTGTTTGTTGTTTAAAATAACTAAAAAAAAATCACCTTTCATTCCAGATCAGTCACCTTACCAGCTATGACGTTTTTAAAACAATGGCATTTCTACTGCATCTCCTGGTCTGGCAAAACATACAATACATATTTCTACATGGATGGTAAGAAGACCAAGTCGATAAAATTGGACAGACGCGTATACGACTTCATACCAGGTTAGATAAAACAACTTCAAATTATCAGTACAGTATAAACCTCATAAAAGATCCAACGCGCGCGCACTTCTGGCTAGATTAAGACAATCAAAAGCATTTTTGTCGCATCGCCAACAGTTCCAAGATGGCGTCGTTCGAGAGAGTTGTTTCCCGTGTTAACCCTCGATAAATACGTCCTTAACAGAGCTTTGAATTTAAAATGCCATGTAACTTGGATAGTAAAATTCCTCTACTGCTCTATCAGTTCTTAAAAAAGAATATAAACATAAAGCAAATGCCTACAATTAACCGAAATCGTTGCTGTCTCGAGGCGCCATTTTGGAACTGTTCGTTTTGACAAACACTTCTTTGCGCGCTTCGAAGCGAGATCATCTGGTATCGTATTCGTGAACTGACTTGATTATTCGCTTGATTATCGGTTGAGCTAGACATTTTTTCCTATAGTAGAAATTCGCCTTACATTTACGTCTTCGTAACATTTGCTTAGCGTATGACGACTTTGCAACCAACGTGACGTCACTCTTCCCAGTCCCTAGGAAACATCAGTTTCATTCTACATCGCCAGAACGTCCGAAAGAAAAATATTTTCTTACTACCCGCTAAATAATGACAATTATCATATGACCCGTATTTTGCCCGGCGTGCGCTCTTAAGAAAACCTTCGGAAAAAGTCACGTGATGGGGTCCGTACGGCTTTTTCCATCTGGTCCGTACTAAGTACTTATTGACTGAGTGGGAGGGCCGTACGGGAAAATATTTGGCTCGCGGTCATGACGTACGGAACGAGCGCAGCGAGGTCCGTACAAATGACCAAGAGCCAAATATTTTCCCGTACGGCCCGACCTAACTCAGTCAATAAGTTTTTTATCATATGACCCGTATTTTACACGGCGCGCGCCATTTTTGTTGTGATGTTTCGAGTAGCTGGTCCGTACGTGTTTGTACGGACCAGGTGAAAAAAGCCGTACGGACCCCATCACGTGACATTTTCCCGAAGGTTTTCTTAAGAGCGCGCGCCGGGCAAAATACGGGTTATATGATAAAAACACGTACGGACCAGCTACTCAAAACATTACAAAAAATGGCGCGCGCCTGGCAAAATATACGGATCATATGATAAAAAACTTATTGACTGAGTTAGGTCGGGCCGTACGGAAAAATATTTGGCTCTTGGTCATTTGTACCGACCTCGCTGCGCTCGTTCCGTACGTCATGACCGCGAGCCAAATATTTTCCCGTACGGCCCTCTCACTCAGTCAATAAGTACTTAGACACAGTATAGTATTAGTTGACATTTTCATACTACGTACCCACTTGGATGATTCGTGCAGTAGCCTGATTATCGTTGTACTATTTGACTTCAGAGTTAGAAAGAAGTGAGCTAAATTAAAAGACCTAATGCTGACACGGGTGAAAAACGCACGGCGCATGCGTAAACAAAACACAAGACTAACTGAAGATTTTACGAAGGGTTTCGTGTTTTCGTGTGGTTATGTATTAAGCGAATTTCTCTTGTATTATTTGACAAGGGAAAGAAAACAACTAATGTAATGTGTTAGGGAAATATAAGCACTAACTTTCCACGAACTTTCTTAACTTTTAAGATTTACCAAACGCCGATAAATCTCCAATGGTTTTATTGTAAACACGACCGTCTTCCGAGCGTGCGCAGTGCGTTTTTCACCCGTGTCCCTATAATGCTATATTAACGTTGTGAGTCAGAACGTACCGACTCGAAACGAACCGAAACGACACAAATAAAAACAAGCAATTGATTACTCAAATTGATATAAGTCGCATGTTTTAAGAATATTTTAAGCTTAGGTATCAGGGTACCTTCGCGACCGATGTTCATTCACTCCTTATAGCACGTAGCCTGATTTTCAGAGCGGGCCTGGGTCCTACGCTATCACTTTCTCCATAAGCGATAGCGTATGACCCAGGCCCGCTCTGAAAATCAGGCTACATAGCACGCTAACTACTGAAGAAATCCCTATAAAAGTATACATTTTCTTATAGCTGAATAAATGGAGATACGGCTGGTTTTTTTTAGTTGGTATTTTTTTGAATTTTGACCACTCATTTTTAAGAAGTTCCAGAAACTCTGGATTTTGTTGTACTTACATGTCTTATTTTTTTGATATCTTGTCGCGTTTTAAAGTTATTGTACGATTTCTATAAAAATAGCTAAAAATCGCGTCTATTAGCGATAGTTCCGTGGCAAACACGTTAATAATGGCAAAAAGAGATCACTCTGCTTTGCATGCCACTCTTCTCTAATAAAAGTTACATACATATGTTGATATGTTGTAGGCGGCGGATCTCTTTCTATCAGCACTCCATACCTTCGTTCATCAGATACTTTTGGAATTCTTGGTCCATTCAACATATGGCAATCGATTGTGACGGACCACCAGATCAAACAGATGGCTCTAGGATGTGGACAAAAGTCAGGTGACGCAATGTGGTATTCAAGGGTCTTGTCATCTGGTCTCGTCAACCACGAGAAACGTCCATCTACATGCATAGATGCTGGAGGTACTATTATCATCATTATTGTCATCACCATCATTATTATCACCATCATTGTTATTATTATCACCATCATCATTATTATCACCATCATTGTTATTATTATCATAGTCATCTTTATCCTTATCATCATCATTATCATCACTATCATTATTATCACCATCATTGTTATCATTGTCATTATTATCATAGTCATCTTTATCCTTATCATTATCATCATCATTATCATCACTATCATTATTATCACCATCATTGTTATTATTATCATTATTGTTATAGTCATCTTTATCCTTATCATTATCATCATCATTATCATCACTATCATTATTATCACCATCATTGTTATTATTATCATTATTGTTATAGTTATCTTAATCCTTATCATTATCATCATCATTATCATCATCATTATCATCACTATCATTATTATCACCATCATTGTTATTATTATCATTATTGTTATAGTTATCTTTATCCTTATCATTATCATCATCATTATCATCACTATCATTATTATCACCATCATTGTTATTATTATCATTATTGTTATAGTTATCTTAATCCTTATCATTATCATCATCATTATCATCATCATTATCATCATCATTATCATCATCATTATCATCACTATCATTATTATCACCATCATTGTTATTATTATCATTATTGTTATAGTTATCTTAATCCTTATCATTATCATCATCATTATCATCACTATCATTATTATCACCATCATTGTTATTATTATCATTATTGTTATAGTTATCTTTATTCTTATCATTATCATCATCATTATCATCATCATTATCATCATCATTATCATCACTATCATTATTATCACCATCATTGTTATTATTATCATTATTGTTATAGTTATCTTAATCCTTATCCTTATCATCATCATTATCATTTTCATCACCATCATTATGATCAGTATCATCGTTGTCATTATCTTAATCATTATCATCACCATTAATAAGTATCGTCATCATTATCATCGCCATCATTATAATGCTTATCATTACCGTCATTATTATATTATTATTATTATTATTATTATTATTATTATTATTATTATTATTATTATTATTATTATTGTTGTTATTATTATTATTATTATTATTATTATTATTAATATTATTATTATTATTATTATTATTATTATCATCATCATCAAAGTTATCGTCATCATTAACATCACTATTATCATCGTTATCATCAACATCATCATCATTATCCTCACCATCACTATCACTATTATCATCGTTATCATTATAGTCATTATTGTCACCATTATGATTGTCATCATCATTATTAATATAGATTATCAACTTGATATGCCACCACCATAATGTCTCAAATAAAAGAACATTATAATCTCTTCTTAAAACACTCAGGTGAACGACTTTTGTTACGAAGGAATTCATCAAGTATCGCGAAGAGTCTTGTATTTGGGAGATCAGCAAAGAGTCCAACGTTATGCTTTAAGTTTGTATATGTGATATATGAATCCGAGGCCAAAGGATTGAAGATTTATATTCGGTATGGTGGCGATTCACATCTAAACCTCGTATGGGAAGATAATGATAATGCGAATCCTCAATGGAGATATGGACAATTTGCGTTTACAGCTATGGAAACCTTTCAGGCAAGCAGATTTGATATATAATGTGTCGGAAAATATACCTTATTCGCTTACCTCAATTTTTCCATTTGCAATTCTCTTTGAAAATAGACCTTACTCACTTACCTCAATGTTACCCCAATACAATTCTCTTGGAAAATATACCGCCATATTCACTTAACTAAATATTTTCCAAATACAATTCTCGTGGAAAATATCCCATATTTACTTAATTTATTGTTTCCCCGATATGTTTTCTTAGAAAGTTTTTGCAATGAGGTTTATTTATATTATTATTATTTTAATGATCAAAAATATTTTATTTTCAACAGATTTTTGTTGTAGGCATGGTGGAGGGAATGCGAGGTTACGTAGCATTTGGAGCAATATACTTTGATTACAATGACTGCGACCATTTACCGAAACAACAACGAGGTATAGAAACATATATTTGGATATTATTCCTTGAACAAAACATATACTAAAACAAAAACAAGTATGTCTGTTTGTTGATTTGTTCGTTTTGATTCTGTGTTTGTTTCATCCTCGGTAACCCAGGGGTAATCTTCTGTTGCTCGCTTCTCGCTCCCAAAAAAAAATACCCCTGGGAACGTAGTCTGTTGAAGCTTGTTCCGGAAGTCAAAATTCAGCTGAGGTCGACCAATGAAAATCAAGGTAACCATTCAAACTATTATTTAATTACTTCCTTTGGGTCGACCAATCAGGAAAGAGCTGAATTTGGACTTCCAGAAGAAGCTCCAATAGACTACGTCCTAAGGGGTATTTTTTTTTGGGAGCAAGAAACGAGCGACAGAAGATTTTTCCTGGGTTACCGAGGATGTATTTGTTTGTGAGGCGCAACACAGGTTCACCCAAAATTGTAATTGAAATTTGGCAGAAACTTAAAAGTTCATACAGGTTCTTGCATATTGAGGGTTACATGTCAAGATCTTGTAAGATCATGCCTGGATCTTGCCACGATATTGCGTGATATAACATAGATCTTGGTAAGATGTTCACCCTGGAAATGCTCTCAATGTATTGAAGTCACATAGATCTCACAAAGAGAAAAACCGGAGTTTCCGGAGAAAATATTATATGACGACGAAGAAATAAGCATATCCAACAAAGGCAGCTCACATCTGATCAATGGCCGAGCCGGGAATCGAATCATCATCTGCAAATCTTTTGCGATAATAATTTCAAATATTGATTTTTTTTTTTTTTTTGCAGTTTTCAGCGAGAACATTATAGCACCAGGGTACATCAAATCTCCCTTCCATCCGGGATACTACATACGGGATATTGAATACCGATGGCACATCAAGGCTCCAGTTAATCATTTAATTAATTTGGTATTTGAATATTTCGTATTGGAGGACCATGTCACGTGCTCTGAAGACTATGTGCAGGTGTATGATGGGAAGAAAAGCCCTGGTGCATCTCTGGGAAGGTTCTGTGGGTTTGCTTATCAACCAATTATAAAGACAACTACTAATGAAATGACTTTGATATTTCATTCGAACAACAATGATGCTGTACGACGAGGGTTCAAAGCCAGGCTACAATTTATAGAAGGTTTGCTATCATACATATAATACGCTAAGCGAAAAATGTCCGCATCTTATTCCGATAAACTCGCCCACTGTGCCACCAAATGAATTCCATAAATGCTAAGAACAGGTGGGTGCAATAGGGGGTAAATTGGAAAGAGAAATTAAATGCTTGCAAAACTAGAAATCAAAGTCGTCTGGCAGCGATCTCGTCTCGGCCGCTATCTTGGATTATCATTGATACAGGGAGTCCAATCATTACAAAGAGCAGCCCAAGCGCTATTAGCAAAAGTAGTGAATTTCTCACGGGTACCCCGGCTAGTTGATCTTATATATTTGTATCAACAGAATTGGCATTTATTATTTAACAGTTATTCTACAAAGGCGATGTGATCATAATATCTACAAATAGTAACCGAGACAAAGTCAAGGTTGTAATTCCCCGACATTCACGAGCCTGAGGAGAATATATTTTTTTATATAATAGGCCTTTTGGAACACGTGACCCTACCGAGTCACGTGACCCTATCCCTTTTAAATCGAGCAACTTGGCCAAAATGAATAGCAGAAATGAAAAGAACACCTGAACATTAGTAAGAAGGCGGAATCTGATTTCATAAAATATATCACGAGGGAAATGACATTAACTTTAAAGTTCAATATTTTATTAGGATTTGTATGGAAAATGTGCTCTGGATGGCAAAGCCTGTACTCTATATACTTGGGTATAGGCTTGTACGTTTCAACCTCTAATGAGTTTCTGATCAACATCATGACCATAACATCGAGTAAGTTGCTCATCGGCGTTTTTCCAATGACGGTTTCTTACTTTCATTTTTCAGATAATTCAAAGATATCAGAAAAATGTATTTCTCGCAAAGGTAAAACTAATTGTAGTATGTTCTTACAATGCAGGGGGATGGGATGGTGCTAGGGAAAGGGATGGGCAAGAAAAAAAGGTAGAAGATAGAAGATAGCATTAAAATAACAAGACAAACTTTGATTCTGGTCATGACAAACGCACGCTCTGGGTACGAGATTGAAAACAACAATATAGAGGTTTTTTTCTATACCCGTAATATTTAGGAAAATGAGAAAGGAAGGGAAAGGAAAAGAAAAAAAGGTAGAAAGAAAGATGGAAAGAAAGAAGGAAAAGATGATTTTTGGTTATCAGAAGGACTGTATTTAATCCCCATCATTATTATCATCATTAGAAATTTAACTCGTTATCAATATATGTGGACGTACAGTGACTTATTTTGTTGTTATTTTGCCAACAAACAATTTTTATTCAAACAAAGAAAATTAAAAAAATATATTGTGTAAATGGTTAAATGGAAAACTAGCATCACAACACCAGTGAGGCCCTGTTAGGGGAGTCTGAATAATACATAATCTTGATTGAAGTTCATAAATAATCTGTACCCCTAAATTGTAAATAATAATTTACCAAAAATAAATTACAAACGAGTATTCCTAAATCCTCAACTGGTCCTAAATGCTGCAAAAATAATCCATAATCCTTAAACTTTAGGGTCAATAATCCATATCCCTGCTCTAAAAACTTCTAATAAACCATAATCCTAAAACCCTAACAGGGTCTCACCAGTAAACACCACTAAGCTCACCTATTGCATATATCTTATGTTACCACAGGGTGCCCAAGCAATTGCAAGTGTTCGTTCATAAAAGACAAGAACAATACAGAAGATAAAGTACTTATAGAAGCACAGTCTCTCTATGATATACCAAGCAGCATGCCAAAGAAAACGTTTGCAGTGTATGTATTATATATATATATTCAGCCAATAATTCAGTTTGATGTTATCTTACACGGCTGTACAATTTTGTCAAAAAGTGCATTTGCACAGGGATATTCTTGATTTGGAGTACATTTATATATTTTCAATTGTTGAACGGTGGTTTTTTCCCGTGCTCGACTTGGAATTTGTAAATATTTTTACAAAAAAATCAAAGCTTAGCCTGTGCAAATGCCCCTTTTTTCTAATAAAACAGAGGTACTAGATAACGTGACTGAAGTATACTAGTCTATTGTACTGTTCCAAAAAATCCAAACATTCTTGCATGTACTTGATGGATCGGCAGTTACTCACCGCAAAAATTCAGAAGTGATTACACAAATAATTAACTACCTCAGTAAATCATTGCATCCATACTCTTGGTACCAGAGGTTATTTTCTACTTGTTAGTAAATCTGACGGTTTGTGAAGCTTGTTAACGGATTTATAATATACTGTACAAAAATACTCGATTCTGATTGGACGAGTACATCGTACATTGGAGTACATCGTAAATTGTACTCTGCAGAGTACCAATTAGTTTTTCAGTATATTATAAATAAAAAAATCGCACGATCTTCTCGTACAAATTGTAATTAATAGTTAGTAATACTCGTGATGTTTTGAAAGTTATCAAATTGGACTCGTCTAAAAGGCTCGATCAATTCTGAAAACATTCAAAACATCACTCGTACCTATTAATTAATTACGAATTGTACAAATACTAGTGAACAAACCCCCTGGTTTCAAGCCGGTAATGCACCCATACTTACCCACTGCAATTAAAAACAAAAAACAGTGATTGCTCAAATAACTCAGTAAATCGATACATGTTACATACTGCAAAAACGACTAAGGAGTGGTTACTCGAATAAATAAATTATAAAAACGCTTGCTTAGCATGCTAAGCATGCTAAATGAACTACAACTATTCACTAACGTTTGCACTGAGGAACTGATGAGGAAGTTGACACCGAACAATAGGCCAAAGTTTGATACGTTACTATAATCAAAAAATATGTAAATCTGGATGTTTGAAACTCATTTTTATTTTTTTGCTGCTTTACATGATTTTTTGTATCTTTTTCAGAATGTTCAGGGATAGCAACATCTACAAAATAGAAGAAGCAGCACTTGACGTTTTATCAGAACTTTTATATCTGTGAGTACACCTACTGAACTCAGGGCTGGTTCACACTGAGCACAGACATAAGCATAAGAATTTTGAAGAGTGTATCGTTGTAACATAATAAAGCGGAGCGGTACTGTCAATGGAATAATTTGCCACTAAAAATTAGACAAGCATCGTTCGGCTCTGACAAGCTATAAATCTCAAATACGTTGCCATTCATTTTGAAACAATTAATATTGTTATTGCACGGCGTCCTGGAAGAGAAGGTTTTTATTTTAACTTCTTTCATTCCTTTTCTTCTATTATTGTATTTAATTGTAGGCATAGATTAGCTTTAGTGTATTTAATATTTCCCTGTAAATATATATAATTTATTGTGATAATTTATTGCGAAATATGCATGTAATAAAAATATTTCATAGTTTGATCAATATGTGTGATGTTTTTTAGGGATTTGTCAGGCAATTCGATAGTATTTTTAGACAACGATGGTTTTTCCAATACCACTACACTTCAAACGCTGTAAGTATGATTGATCTTAAAAATACAAATTATTATGTGATGAGTCATTTACATCATAACGCGCCTTACCGTGGCCACACAATTACAGTTTTGTACAAGTTAGCTTAGCGTTCAAAAGTTTCTCTTTTCAAATTATTTGCTACACCTTTTCAAATCTAAACATCCTGGGAGGTTTTTCAGACACTTATAAACTTCACTCTTGTCTTTGCTTTGAACATTTCAAAGTGTTTACCGTTTGACACTCGTCGTGTCTTTCTCGCTTTCTGATTGGTTAACAAAAAAAAAATTAAATTATGTGGCCACGGCACGTAAGGTGCATCGCGCTGTAAAAGTTTATCAAGATCTATTGTATATATTGTGTTTTTTTTTCTAACCAGGCGACTGAGTTACAACTTCCTCAACTTTACTCGCTATCCGCCACGAATGCCTTTTCGTCGATTACAAGATTTGAAAACACTGTAAATATATGGAACTCTTCATTTCTTTTATTCTTTCATTTCTTTGTTAGTTTGTTCTCTTATTCGCTCATCCACTTATTTATTCCTTAATTCATTCACTCATTCAGTACTTCAACTTTCATTCATTCATCCATTTTATATTTATTTATTAATTCATTTGTTTGTTTGTTAATTAATTAGTTCATTCATTCATCCATTTTGATATTTATTCATTCACTCGTTTATTCACATAATTCTTTATCCATTTAACTTTTATTCCTGTATTCATTAACACATCAATTTCTTTAAAAATTAGAAACAATCATTCATCAATTCATTCATTTATCTGTTATCTTGTTACGTAGTGACCTTGGGAGTAATCTTCTTGAAAGCCTTCCTGTAGACATCTTCTCTGGTCTCATAAACCTAAAAGTCTTGTAAGTTATTCCAATAAAAAATAATACTTACTTACTTACTTACTTGCTTGCTTGCTTACTTACTTACTTACTTACTTACTTACTTGCTTGCTTGCTTGCTTGCTTGCTTGCTTGCTTGCTTGCTTGCTTGCTTGCTTGCTTGCTTGCTTGCTTGCTTGCTTGCTTGCTTGCTTGCTTGCTTGCTTGCTTGCTTGCTTGCTTGCTTGCTTGCTTGCTTGCTTGCTTGCTTGCTTGCTTGCTTGCTTGCTTGCTTGCTTGCTTGCTTGCTTGCTTGCTTGCTTGCTTGCTTGCTTGCTTGCTTGCTTGCTTGCTTGCTTGCTTGCTTGCTTGCTTGCTTGCTTGCTTGCTTGCTTGCTTGCTTGCTTGCTTGCTTGCTTGCTTGCTTGCTTGCTTGCTTGCTTGCTTGCTTGCTTGCTTGCTTGCTTGCTTGCTTGCTTGCTTGCTTGCTTGCTTGCTTGCTTGCTTGCTTGCTTGCTTGCTTGCTTGCTTGCTTGCTTGCTTGCTTGCTTGCTTGCTTGCTTGCTTGCTTGCTTGCTTGCTTGCTTGCTTGCTTGCTTGCTTGCTTGCTTGCTTGCTTACTTACTTACTTACTTACTAACTAATGACTGAGCGAGTTTGTACAAGCTTATTCCACAGTGATGGTAGACACACCAGCGAATAAAGTTTGAGCAAATATTTTGGTTTTAATAGAATAAATTGATGACGTCACAAAAATTATTTTTCACTGTACCCGCACTGCGCATGATTTTTAGCTCGACTGATTAAAGTTATGAATTGAGCCAACAATGTAGTGATACACCTACTGGCAAGAACGTTGTCATACGAAAAAAGAACATTTGTATTTAGTGGGTTTGGAATAAATTAAAAGTACCACAGATGATCACTGAAGCTGAACTCTTTCTTTTGTACTTTTAATCTATTCCTAACCCACTAAATACAGATGTTCTTTTTTCGTATGACAACGTTCTTGCAAGTAATGGTATGTACGAAAGAATTATTTATTAAAGTAGCCATATCGCAGCTCCTAATTAAATAACCGATTTTCGTCAAATTTGAAACTCGTTTTTTGTGACGACACACTTTAGGACCCTATTGTTTCGTATTTATGTTGGTGTTCTTTTAGGGGGCTTCGTCATAATGGAATTGGTGAGATACCCTATGGCGTGTTCAATAACATAAAAAACCTGGCTTTCTTGTGAGTACCTTAGTTCTATTTAATTTTCCAAAATATTGACCGGTTCTATGATATTCTTCTGAAGTTTATAATTATAATAATTTTATTATGACGTCACAATGTGTTTAGAGTGGGGGATAGAATCGCCGAAAACAATGGCAATTTCAACTAAATCTTCCTTCTCTTTGAAAATTTTTATGTATGTTATGGGTCTATGTTTATACTTTCATATTTATGGCATTTTGTTGTCATTTCTTTCCTCTCCGTCTTGTAAATGCAATTTTATTGTGTATTCTCGTATTGTTGTTATGAATCTGTCCCCAACTGGCGACCATGATCTTTAGCGTTAAGACAATAGAATGTTTTGATGTGACGTCTTAGTGAAATAGGACAATTAGACTTGACCATCTGGTGCCGGTTGTACGAAGCCTGAATAGCGCTATCCACCGGATAAATTCTTATCCAGCGGAAAAATCTATAAAACAACTTATGCAGTGGATAACGTTTATCCACGGATAACTTTATCCACCTTCGTACAACCGGCCCCTGAACGATAGACCAATCATCTGTCAGATATCCGAGTGAGCTGTTTTAGTTTTGCTCGTCGCCTGTCACGCTAAAGCGCCCTCTATGAATTAACCAATTAGAAACTGAGTTGCGCATTTCGCACGCTATGATTGGCAGTGCGAGCAAACCTAAAAAAACTCCCTCGACAAGCTCCCTCGCTTGCGTGCAGCCGAACACGAAACCCCGGTTAGTTTTTATCCGAGTTTTTGTGTTCGGCTGCAAGCAGGCTACAAGGGATGTGTCATCTTTTATTAAGGAAATGGACACTTCTTGTTATAATCCTCTGTGTTCGTATGATTCTTTTTGCTTTACTGCATGATATTTTACTGCGGTTCTCGACTTTCTGCGAACTCAGACATTCCAACAGCTAGTTGTAAAAGACGTATTTCGCTGCCGTCAATCAAGGATTTAAAAGGTACCGACAAATTAGTTGTACACAACAAGCCGTTGAAATGTCTGAAAACCGCAGTAAAACTAGCCTGCATCACTTCCGGTCGGGTATGATGGATGTTATTTAATTAATGCAAGATTCTGTATACATGATTGTTTAAAACCAAGACAATCATATCTCTCCTAGTTCGTTGAGGACCTTTTTGTGCAGTCTCGTGTTTATAGATCCCTATATATTATTATTTTATGTTGCTGTCGCTTTCAGGTACTTACAAGACAACTACATTTCATCTCTGCCTGACAACGTATTTGAGTATCTTACAGGACTAAGATTTCTGTAAGTACTGCAAAACAGGCATGACATGAATTGTGTCGTTATTAATATTGTCATCATTATTGTTATAGTCATCATTATCATTATCATTATCATTATCGTCATCATTATCATTATATTCATCATTATCGTTATCATCTTCGTTCTGTTATCATTATCGTTATAGTCATCATTATTGTCGTAACTAAATCTTTGTTAACGTTTTATGTCGAAATACCGAGAATCGTTACCGAATCTTCATAGCCCGCAGCGGCTAATGTCTAAGTATTCGACACACTGCACACACACAACACCTCTATTAAATATTTTAGGACACATCACTTCTAACGCATGTTGATTTTTGCGGAGGGAGGAAAACCGGATAACCCGGAGAAAAACCCTCATAGTGAGAGAGAACAACACATCAAACAAACTTTATTCACATGTCGCCCGAGCCGGGAATGGAAGGCACAGTGGTGAAACGCCAGCGCTCTCACCGCTAGGCCACTCATGCCACCCATCACTATCGTGAAAGTCATTTTATAACATAGATAAGTTATAACGCGCGCTCTGATTGGCTTTTTATCTATGAACAAAAAATCTATGGAGCACGCGAATGGAGCACGCTGATGTCAATTTTTTTCAAATATTTTTTTCCATAGAACGCGCGTTCTGATTGAGCGCTAACCAGTTCAACGTCATGTTTGAGCGCGCGCGCGCAATCAACGGTCGGGGTTTTCGTTGTTTTGATTTTTCGCGCGCGCTTAGTAGTCAGTTTTGAGAAAAGGTACACAAAAAACAGTTTTTGATCATGTAAATGTCCTAAAGAACTTACTGAATGAAGTTGTTCTAAACAAATTTGAGCCATTTGTTCTAGGACACAAGTCACCTGATTGATTAAGCTCGAAAATTTTACGAGAATATGTGATTTGATCAAATCAAAATAGACAGTTTTGCATTATGATAACTTTTTGTCTATGTTATAAAAGAAATGGTTCATAAGTAGTTGTGCGTCCATCGTGTTATGGATGCACTTGGGAGGTTGCCTAAGCACTCAAGAAGCTAGAGTTGCACTCCGCTTCGCGTCGTGCAACTCATTACGCTTCTTTCGTGCTTAGCAACCTCCCGCGTGCATCCATAACACGATGGACGCACGCTACTTATGAACCATTTCTTTAATAATCATTATCGTAATAGTCATCATTGTCATCATTGTCATATATAATGATTATTATTACTATCATTTCGTGATCTTATCTTTACATTAATGAATCTCTTCTTTGTTTTTCGACAGTGATTTAGGCAACAACAGAATCACAAAATTACAAAAGGATAATTTTAAAGGTTTAGAATCCTTGAAACATTTGTAAGTGTCTCTTCTTTACTTTACTTGTTGAGATTTTTATTTATACCAATGAGCTTCTACCATTTAGGGAACCATGGATAATGCCAAATTATTTTCAGGAAACAAGGGAACAAAATGTATAAAATAGTATTATTATTATTTTTTAAGGGGAGGGGGGGGGGGGGGGGGGGGTCATGGGAACAAAGGGTAAAACATTATAGGGAAACAGTACTGTTACTTATGGGAAACAAGGGAGAAAATGCAAAAGTCTTATATATAAGGGTTCATGAGAACATACACTCTACTCCCTTGGAGGGACAATTATCTTTGATCGCTTAATAGCTTGTGTCTCCCATGGTAGCAGCTCACCTATTTGTTTTGTATAGTTATTGCCTTTATTTGTGTTTTACAGTAATATATATATATTGTTATGTACAGGAATTTGAGCAATAACAAACTAGTGGATGTCTCGACGAATGCTTTTGACCATCTTAAAAAACTTGAATATTTGTAAGTAAATACTTCTGTTATTCAAAGAATGTACGTGCTCCTTTTGCAGTTGTTCTTTTTCTTCTTGTAAGTCTTGTTCTAGTTTTTCTGTTTGTCCTTATCCTTGTTTTTCTTCCTCTTGTTATCCCTTTTTCTTATTCTTGTTTATTCTTGTTCTTTTTTTTTCTTATTGTTCTTGATATGTTATTCTCCTTTTTCGTCCCCTTGTTGTTGTAGTTGTTGTTGTTCTTTTTTTCTCTTCTTCTACTTCTTCTTCTTCTTCTCCTTTTTCTTTTTCTTCGTCATTACTGTCTCACATTAATTTCTACAGTTAATTTTTATGTGTCTTGTTACAGAGAACTTGATACATTTATTCTTTGCTGTTATGCTAAAAAAGCAATCCGAGGTCTTCAAGAATGCAAATCTCCATCGAATGGTTTCTCCAGCTGTGATGATTTAATGAAGAACCAGGTTCTGAGAGTGTGTATCTGGATTCTTGGTCTAATGGCTCTACTTGGTAATGCTTTTGTAATTGTGTGGAGAGTTGGTGAGAATCAAAAACATGGTCAAGTCCATTCAATGCTGTTAACCAACCTTGCTGTTGCTGATTTCCTGATGGGTGTCTACCTCATCACTATTGCATCCATGGACATGAAATGGAAAGGAGAATACTTTAAACATGACATTGAATGGCGGTCAGGAATTGGTTGCCGTCTTACTGGAATGATTTCAATGTTGTCCAGTGAAGTGTCGGTTGCTATGTTAGCAGTGGTCACGTGTGATCGTCTCATATGCATTGTCTTTCCTTTCTCCACCAAAAAAATCACTAAAACGAGAGGGATAATTATTTGCAGTTTTACATGGATCGTATTTCTTGTAGCCTCAGTAGTTCCTATATTTGGATTAAACTACTTCTCAACTGAGGACGATGACTTTGGGTTTTATGGCAGATCATCTGTGTGTCTACCTATGCAACTATCAGCCGACCGACCCGCTGGATGGGAGTATTCCGTGGTATTCTTCATGGGGTTTAACTTTGTAGCCTTTGCTTTTATGTTGATAGCATACATTATAATATTCATCAAAGTCAAGAGATCTTCAGCAACAGTTAGATCTACAGCAGCTAAACGAGAGTCCTCACTAGCAAGAAAAGCTATATTTATCATCACTACAGACTTAATCTGCTGGATGCCTGTGATTATCATTAGTATGCTGTCTACAACAGGTCTATATTATGATCCTACAAAACAAGTGTACGTTTGGATTGCAGTGTTTGTTCTTCCCATCAATTCATCAATAAATCCCTATCTTTACACCTTTTCTAATCTAAATATAAGAAAAAAGGTGTCCAACAAGAAGAGTAAAGTGCACACCTTTATAGCAAAACGTTTTGCTGCAGGTAAATTTTGACAAAAATATTGTTGGTTGGTTGGTTGGTTGGTTGGTTGGTTGGTTGGTTGGTTGGTTGGTTGGTTGGTTGGTTGGTTGGTTGGTTGGTTGGTTGGTTGGTTGGTTGGTTGGTTGGTTGGTTGGTTGGTTGGTTGGTTGATGGGTGGGTAGGTTTCTTTCTTTCTCTCTCTTTTTTCCTGAGGAAGAAGCAGATTCAATGCGATGTGCCGGATACGATGTGATGTTATGTGATAAGATGTGATATGATGTGATACGATGTGATATGTGATACGATGTGATGTGATGTGAAAATATGTGATGTGATGTGATATGATGTGATGTGATGTGATGTGATGTGATGTGATGTGATGTGATGTGATGTGATGTGATGTGATGTGATGTGATGTGATAAGATGTGATACTATGAGATGCGATGCGATGCGATGTGATGTTAAACGATGTAATGTGATGTGCTAAAATATGTGATGTGATGTGATTCGATGTGATGTGATGTTATGTGATACGATGATGTGATGTTATGTGATACGATGATGTGATGTTGTGTGATACGATGTGATGTGATGCGATGTAATGTAATCCAATGTACAGCGCATTCAATTGTTTCTATGTGTTTGTCTTCCACAGAAGCCCATCGTAATCGAGCATTTGCCACTGACTCGTCGAATGGCACTCAGGAATTGATACTTGATAAGAATTCATCACATGGTCAGTCTCCCCTAATGAGACCCCCCATCTCGAAAAGTAACGAACCAGAGAACCAGCCTCCATGCAAGTACGAGCTAACATTGATCGAGAGATCTAAAGTACTTCATGAAGATATCAAAGCTGGAACAGTAAGTCATAATACCAGGAAATACCAGGAAACGAAAAGAGCTGGAGAAAACACAAGGAAGAGATGCAAGGAAAGGGGAGAAAGGGAGAAAAAGAAGGGGAAAGAAAACGAAATTTGAAGTTTTGAAGCGGAAAGAAAGGGTAGGGAAGGAAGGAAGAAAGCAAAAAGGGTGGGATAAATCAGAAAATTAAAAGAGTCAAAAGCGGCTGGAAAAAAAACAAGGAAAAGATGCAAGAAAAGGGCAGAAGGGAGGAAACGAAGGGGAAGGAAAATAAATGGGAAGAATAGTATTGAAACGATAAGAAAGGGAAGGGAAAGGCGGAAAGCAAAAGGGTTGGGATAAATCAGCAAATTAAAGGAAACGAATAGCGTTTGAGAAAAAACAAGTAAGAAATGCAAAGAGAAGAAGAGACCAATATTGGACCAAATAAGCAGCACAGTCTTGTAACGACCTTTTAACTAAAGGTAGATAAAAGTCGTTAACTGGTATTTTTTTGTGTGATCATGAAACGCTACAAGCCTGGGATGCCTGTGTTAATGGAAGTGTATAAAATAATGTTTTCATAGGGATACCTAATTGCAATGGTCAAGTCCAGTGCGTCCTTTGAACTTTGTATGATCAAATACTTCAGTCCTAATCTGAAGAACGCTTGGGCAACAGAAGCAGCTATAGTGGAGACACTAGGCGGTGAACTTCATGATGAAAACCTACTAAGCTTTCGATGGCATTCACCGGGTAATTTGTTATTACATCACTATTTATATATATATATACTCTTTATTATATGGCTACGATAGTACGCGCGCTCTGATTGGCTGATTTCCTGTCTGCTATTTTCCCATATCAGACCGTTACCATGACAACGGTCCAATTTTCATATTTTTTTTTCAGACCGTAAAATTAAAAACAACTTGTAAAGTTTTACTTTTTCATACCTGCAAAGTGTTTTTAGCCAGTTTAGTTTGTGTGTTTATTCATTCAATAATGAGAGATTCGGCGATAAAATAGGTGATTTCGTATATCGCTAAGAAAAAAAGCCATATAATAAACGATTTATTAACCTCGCTTGTTCGGTCTGTCCGGAAAAATATCAGACCTTGGTCTTTTTTGTACGGACCTCGCTGCGCTCGTTTCGTACTGTCAAGACCTCGGTCTGATATTTTTCCGTACAGACCTCACGCTCGGTTAAAATCCTTTAATATATATCAGTCTGCAGCTATAGAGTACATGAAATAAATTTGTTAAATAATTATAAAGATTTGCTAAATTTAGTTAGCTTTTTTAGTGACGTAACTTTAAATAGTACAACTCAGTAATGGTCAAGCAAATCAGGGGATCCTCTAATATATATTTAACTAACATTTTTGTAAGAAAATACGCATTACATTTGTACACTTTTTCTATTTACTTTTATTACTACATTGTTAATATTACATTTTTATTTATTATATTACATTTAAAGAAGCAAGGATGGCACAGTTGGTTAGTGCGCGGTGTTCTGTGTTCTGTGCGAGAGGTCCCGAGTTCGATTCCCAGTGACCTCGCATCCTTGTTTCAACTTCTCTTCTTTCCGTGTAGCTTTAAGTAGCTTTAAACACCCGTAAAACGGAGCACTGATTGAGAGAGGGAAGTAAAATTAGCGCACCGTCGGCTCTCTAAAAGATCAGCTTCGGCTGAAGGGACTTCCAACATAAAATACTATTCTTTACTTTTAACATTACTTGGGCAACCGGGGAATAGTTTTATCATGCATGCCATATCTACTTTAATAAGTAATTTGCATTGTAGCGTCATAAACCACCAGACCAGAATGCTTTACCTACTCTCTTATTTCTTTTGTTAAATAAATAGTTTCAATTGTTCTAGTATTCCCAAGAGGGAATAAAAAATGACTAAGAAGAAAATTCATAAAGCATTCTGGTTCTGGTAGGAAAATGACGTCATCTTGCAAATGGCCTATTGTATAGACACTCACATTATTTGTTTGTGTCCCGCAGTTTCTTTGGTTTCAGTGGATGACTCTAAGTTGAAAATTCCCAAACTAGAAGAACACTTTCTGTAAGTTTGCAATATTGGTAAAACATATCAATGTTTCTCCTTAACAAAGCTGTCGTTCGTGCTCTCTTCCATATATAGTACAACTATCTTCACCACCAAAATAGCTAAATATCGTAGCCGGGCGGGATGATTACAGGCTCTCTTAGGTATGAAGTCTAGGTGCATGAGAAGTATCTCGAATGCCCTCGTGCTACATTTAGGTATTTAAGCAATCGTTTGCAACAATTCTGCCCATTTCTTCGAAGTTACGCCATAGGTACAGCATCTTAGATGAGTTTTTTGCCCCTCCCTCCTCCCCTTCGGGGACGTTCACATAAGTACACAGTTTCCTCACTCCCTCTTCGCCTCGGCAAAATTCGATTCTCCCAGAACTCAACCCGCCAGGGAGAAGAATAGATGAGCTACTTTGGGGGTGAAAATGATGTACTATATGTATATTTGTTAGTAAAATACAAAAGTTCTTGAACGTTCAAGAGCGAACGTCATTAAAACACATTGATATGTAGTTTATGGCTCCGGGGTTGGGGGGATGGTACTCCCTTTGTCCAAGTCTTTGGGGTGATCGCTGATAGATCTCGCAAAAAAGCATGGAAAGGTACACATAAATTAAGAGAACTGACAAAGCCTGGTTTGTCGTGAGCGATAGTACTTATTCAAATAGGTTGCACATTTTTAACTTTACATCTATTAATTTCTAGGATTTGCTATGACTTCGTGTCTAGCACAAGCCTTCAAGACTACCTAGACAACGAATGTTCGTTAACCTTTTCCATGGTTTGTTCATTTGCTATGGATGTGATCACCGCTATAGGATATCTACACGAGAAGAAGATCTATCACAATAATATCAACACCAGGACGATCCTTATAGCGCCAAATAGTAAACCTCAGGTACGCTGAATTAAGGCCCATTTATATCAAAAGTCTATCTTTAGAAAAAACATGTCGTTCTTCATCAAAAAGGGTGTATAATTGGATGATGTTTAACCCTGAGAAGTATCCCACAAAAAGCATATACTGTGGCTATACATAATGCATACGAAAAGGCGGCGATAGGTGTCCTTTTACTTTTTTTTATTCAAAGAAATAACTAAATTCTAAATTCTGGTATTTATAATACCCTAAAAGACACCGAATGGCTTATTCAATCTTCAAGAGATAAGGCAAGGACACCGGCTGATACTTTAATCAACCGAATGTCCTAATTTATTGGGCTTAGCTAATACTACCAAACAAATTAAAATACACACAAAACACTTCTCGAAACCTTTCTAAACATTCAGTTGACAATCCTCATACCTCTGGCATCCAGTGTAGGGCTTTATTCGCCATGGGTACAATTTCTTGAAGGCGAAATATCCATTTTAAATGTTGACTTTTCTACACTAGAATGCACACCTGAAAGTTGTACTATCAGACTATTCGTGCGCAATTGACATGAAGAACAACCTCAACGAGGATAAATCCAGTGATATCCAACAGTTTGCTGAGCTGCTGGAAACATTATTGGAGTACTGTGATGATTTCGAGGAATATAGAGAGGTGGGTGTAAGTTATTGATACCATCGAAATGATGACGATAACGATGATGATGTTGGTAATGATGCTAGTGATGATGATGATGATGATGATGATGATGATGATGATGATGATGCTCGCGATGATGATGATGATGATGATATTGTTTAATTAGCTATCAATTGATTGATGATTGACTGACTGATCTTACTGATTCATTCATTCATTGTCCAACCAAAAGAGCTGAATATTCAGTTAACAAATTCATGATCAGCAATTCTTTCCCTGGTTGTGTGTCTACAAAATATGCTCTTCAATTCTTGTTTAAACTCCGGCATATTGATCGAATATACTAAAAGATTCACAAATGAGTTGCTATAAAGCAACAAAGTTGCGATTGTGTTCCAAATCTTAGACGAGTTGACTTCGTTATCATCATCAAACATCGCAATAACTGCTGTAGCAATTCGAGGAGTCCATGTAACCATGGATACTACCGTCACTATAAAGAGTGTTTTGGCAAGTTTATTGTTTTCTTTGATTGTTCTACAATTTTTAAACTTTATGAAAAACTTCATTTTTATCCAGATAGATGTATAGGAGACACAAATTATAACGACAGATATAGAAGCCAAGCTTACGTAGGCCATATTATAGTTGTAGTGATAGTTTTTCTCAAGGTACGATTTGTGGCCATGCATCCCAGTCAGTGCTGATGAAAGCGCACACACCCAAATGACAACAATGACAGCCACAAAGTGCCACTTTTTCACAAGACGATGTTGAAAAGGCCTGAACACAGCGTATGATCTCTCCAAAGCGATCGCAGCGATGGATAATATTGAGGCCATTACGTTCGTCAGTGAGAAAATGTTAGTCACAATAATATAATTCAGAAGTTCTGAGACGTTTTTTGGTGTCCATGAAGTCTTGACTAGAACGTTGGAAAGCATGCTGCCCAAACCAAGCATCAAGTCTGTCACTGTTAAGTTGATGAGAAGATAAATCGACTTTTTGCCTCGGAAACGTCTTCTTGAGAAGACAAATAATACCAAAATATTCCCAAAGAGAATAGCGATTAGAATACAAATAAAAAGTGAATATGCCAAATCGATTTTTGACCAAGCATCGAAGTAGGAGGCTAGTTCGGGAGCGTACCTATTAAAGGTTGAATAGTTTTTCGTTTCTTTAAATCCCATCTTGTATGTTTATGATATTGTCCTGTTCGTCCCTTCTTGCAAGCTTTTGAAATACAAGTGTAAACTAAAAATTTTGGACTCCAACCAAAACTGTCTTCAATGCCTTTTTCTCAAACAGCAAATTGTTTGGAAAGTCCCGCTTACTGAGGAAGAAATTTGGAAAGTGCTTTTTGTTGTCTCAGAATTTACCAATGTTTTCCCGACTCTTTCACTGTAATGTTCTGAGAAGAACAAGCCTTCTAAAGTGGCGTCAATGAAGAAATCTTTAATTATAAATGTTTCTTCCTTTTCATCTATTTCCAAAACATTAAGACTAGTGTGTAACACCAAATTTGAAGCATTTTCGTTGGGTTTCCAAGCGGGAAATACCGATCAGAAGATGTCTGACGAAAGCAAATTTCCACAATCATTCACATCTAAAAGAACTAGACTTGTTCAATAAAATGCCAAATGCGCATGCTGTTGCCAATGGCTTTTCCAGTGAGAAATACCGATAAGAGTATCTCTGTCTAAAAAGCAATAAATACTTCCAACACTCTCACAACTTCAAAAGTCTAATGTACGTTGTACAGTTTTGTTTTTGTCTATATATCATGCACCTGCAGGTCGTCGATGAAAAGGATCAACTTAATTAAGATATATACAAAAGCATTTAACTACTCTTTGCATTGGTCACAAAATATTATTTGTCTTCCAAACATTTTTTTATTAATAACAACAAAGATCGATTTTTAATATCTTCAATTACAGAAAAAATTCTACACAATATGAAAAACAGTATTAGAAAGTCGTTATTAAATAGTGTACAATTCTAAATATCTCGTTTTCCGACGTTAAATTAATATAAACTTCTACACGATATGAAAATTAAAAAAAGTATTAGGGCCTCATTATTACATTTTCTACAATTCTGATCTAGTAATCTCGTTTTCCAATTTCCAATCGTTTTCCAATCTCTTTCCAGTCCTTGAGTACAGCTGTCAGCTGTCAGGTTTTCCACTTCGCACGTCCAAGCACTTCGCTATCTGACGCCATCGAACGATTTCAGACGCGTGTCATGTCAATCATTTATGCACTTGTCATCGGCTTCCACGAGGGGGGGGGGGGGGGGGGGGGGGGGGGGAGGGGGGGATCCCGGGCTAATGTGGGGACTTTCCTTTGAGTCCAGAGCAAAGGTGTCTTCTTTCCCAGGTATTGGGCAAGTTTTTGTAGAAAATACCCCTATATTTTACCAGTACCCGGGGCAAAGTTAAAAGAAAATTCACCAATAAAAATGAAACTGTCAACAAACAGTCTGCACACACTAAATCTGTGAAACAAAGTTAAATTTATTAAAAAGCAAAATTGACAATAAAAGTATATTTGGGAATTTCTTAATTTTCTTAACTGCTATTGGTCAACATTATTACCTTGTTGAAAGGCATGCATATAGTATCAACACATATCTAGTGATTAAGACAAGAGTACTTTCCTTTACTGCAGTAAATTGAGCAGCTGTTCTCGCCTTTCTCACATTGCTGTATGGCCGCCATGTTTTCTAGGTACCAGTCTACTAGTAGTGTGTCTCAACACAGCAACCCCAATATTGATTAATTGAAGACAAAACGCAAAAGCGTTGCTCGTACGTAGTTGTATTTGCTTTTTAAGTCATTGATGACCAAACTTATTTATTAACAGCGCTAGCCCTGTATAATGAATTATAATGCTTTTGGAGGATTTTAAACCATTTTCCCTATCCACCATAATTTTCCAGGGGCTGGGGGAAGGATTTAATTCTAAGTCACCATATTTCCCCCAGTTTAGTCCGGGGTCCCGCCCGATTTATGTATGAGTCTGTATAAAAGGGCAGCCAATTAAGAGAGTTAAAGATTGGCACAGATCTTGAGGATTGCTCCGCATTAGTAATTATCCTCGCGGCTCGTTTTTGAAGCTTGAATATGCTGTTTTCGCATAACCCTTACACAAGATACACAGACTGCCTGGGCCTAGCTTGGCAGAATTATTAAGTATATAGTTTAATAAACAAGCAGGAGTGTTTTAACAGGATTTAAAACCACGAGGCGAAGCCAAGTGGTTTTAAAACCTGATAAAACACGATCTGCAATCTTCAAAAACTCCAACCTATATTTTGTGTTTTTGTTAAAAAAAGTCAAGGATTTATGGAAGTTTATTAGAGAAAATTAAGGTTATAAATTATGTAAATTAGGGTGAATCTATATCTTCAGTTAAAACACTCGTCACGGTTACGATTTCTTTTGAAAATTTCTCATGAATTATTAATGAGTTTTTGAAGTTAAGTGACAGGCGCTCAGAAGCATGTGCTAAGCTATTTGACGATTTTGTTACAACTCCTGATCACAATCTCAACGATCTTTTACCGCCTCGACCGACATGTACCACATTATAATCTGCGAAGGACTCGAAACTTTGTATTAGAAAAGATTAAAACTTGCAGACTCAATAACACTTTTATTCCGTCATCGGTAAAAGCTTTAAATATGCCGTAACAATGTATTTATTGTACATATCTTAACATATATGATACATATACATATACATATATATATTTTATAACAATTATACCACAATTTTTATAAACTTCTTAGTACTTTTACTTATTTATATTACATATTGTACACGCAATTCAGCTTACTAGCTGCAAGGTGTTTTATTAAATAAAATCTATCTATCTATATCGATCTATCTATCTTAAGTTACTGTAAAACTTATACACAATATAAAATTAACGTATTATGTCATTGTTAAATTTTCTGCAATTCTAATAATTTCGTTTTCCCGGCCCATATATACAATAGTCGTTTTCACAGTTCTCGTCGATCAGCCTCGATAACTTTAAAAATACTCTTTAGAATTTGACAACATCCGTGGTAATTTAAGCAATGTACAAATTGTCAAATTACTTGAAACACTTGGCAATTCCACGGACCATAGTTAAATTCTAAAGAATATATTACACGCTATCGAAGCTGAGGTTGATGGAAAAGACTGTGAAATGGTCTAATGACGTCAAAGTTATATTTCAATATGACAAAAATGATTGATGACTTGCATCAGTATTTGTATTTCAATCAAGACTAACACCTTTTTAATATAACAATCTTAATTTTCATTAATATTTTCCCTGTTTTCATTATAATTAACTTATTTACTTATTAACTATTTATTTTGATTAAAATGTTGTTGGTTGTTAAAGTATATAACGATTTATTAAATATATTACTCCATCGCTTTTCTAATTGTGAGTATATATGACGTTTGGAGGTTAGCCCCACATAAACAATTCCTAACTAGCAAAAACTATAACGAAAAAAATATCGAACCAAAGCATTTATGCCTGCTTGCCTGCTTGCCTGCTTGCCTGCTTGCCTGCTTGCCTGCTTGCCTGCTTGCCTGCTTGCCTGCTTGCCTGCTTGCCTGCTTGCCTGCTTGCCTGCTTGCCTGCTTGCCTGCCTGCCTGCCTGCCTGCTTGCCTGCTTGCCTGCTTGCCTGCTTGCCTGCTTGCCTGCTTGCCTGCTTGCCTGCTTGCCTGCTTGCCTGCTTGCCTGCTTGCCTGCTTGCCTGCTTGCCTGCTTGCCTGCTTGCCTGCTTGCCTGCTTGCCTGCTTGCCTGCTTGCCTGCTTGCCTGCTTGCCTGCTTGCCTGCTTGCCTGCTTGCCTGCTTGCCTGCTTGCCTGCTTGCTTGCTTGATATACCTATTTCATAAAAGGTTGCCATAGGCCATGGGCAGTCCAAGCAATTTACTTTTACAGTAGAGATAGGGGAGAAAAGTTGCGTGGCTTTATTCATAAATTTACAGTAAATACTCGATGGCCCTCCCCTTAATTCCTCTAGCGATGATGAGGATTTCGAAAATAACCATATAGCGACGAAATCTTAATGCTGATGATGTTGAAGTGTAAAAATTGATGCTGCTACTGATTATGATTATGATGACGAAACAATCAGGACAATGATGATTACAGTGATGACAATGGTGGTAACATATGGAGTAAAAACAAAATAGAAAGAAGACTAGGAATATTAATAATATTACAGTTTCACTTTAGCACCACTGTACAATTTCACAAAAAGGTGCATTTGCACAGGGATAATCTCGAATCAGAGTAAATCCAAAATTGTTTTCTATTGTTTAGCGGTGCCATAAATTTGGCTTGCTTTGCTTCGAATTTGTGAATATTTTCATATGCAACAAATCGAGGCTTAGCATGTACAAATGCGTCTTTAATTTGTCAAATGCGGTACTAGGTAGCGTTAAACTGGAGTTTTTTCCAAAAGTTAACCAAGACCATCCTGTCTTTTTTCCTTTCAGATCAATGATTTAGTATTCCTGTGCACTCACGAGTCATCCAGAAACACAGCAATGATTAAAGAGAGGCTTTCTGAGTTAAAAGAAGCATCAAGCAATGTCTGGGATACCCGTTTGTAACAGTTAGATGGCACAAGCGAGCACTCAAAAAAAAAATCCAAGAAGACAACTGCATGGGAGTCTAGCTCTACATTGGTGCATTTGACTGCAAAAATATCTCTTTTACACAAACGTTCGAGACTTTCACGGAAATATCGGAGTAAATAAAATTAAAGTTGATTTTGGACTTGATAAATGTATATTTAACATTGATAAATATCTATTCATGTAAATATTTTTTTCATATCATTCACATGCACGTTTTAAAGTATAAAAAAAACAATAATCAATTAATATGCAGCGCTTAAAAAGTAGAAGGAAAGGGCACTAGAATACTCTAGTTTCAGGTTATCTAGCACCTCAGTACTATTTGACAAAAAGCGTATTTGCACAGGCTAGGCCACGATTCGAAGGATTCAAATGTGTTTTCTATTGTCGAGAATACTTTTTTCGTGATTTGCTTGGAATTTGTGAATGTTTTTACAACAAATTGTGGCTTAACCTGTGCAAATTCCCCCTGTTGTCAAACAGTACAGCGATAAGATAACATGAAATTAGAGTATTACTGTGCGACTCGCCCTACCGTAGTCACAACTTTTGATGAACTTTTGACATTATTTTGACATTTTCCATCTCAATGGACAAAACTTTAAATCTAAACCAATTAAAAAAAATAGTTACATAAAATGTAAAAACATATGCATATATTTAAAATAAAACCGTCTAAAACTTTTATACTATACTAAAAACTGAATTAACTTTTACCTCACTTTTACCGTAAATCATTTTGGTAGTTACATGACTTTAATTTGTTTTGTTTTGTTTGCTTGCTTGTCTGTTTGCTCGTCCGTTCGTATATTTTTGTATTCACTTTTGTGTAACCTGTATTTTGTTTGTTATCCATATCTATGTAATTTGTATTATATTTATATTATAATGCCTATATTTCAGCTCGTTTAAAAATACAACATAAAATAACTAGTGGCTAACACGAAAACCTCCCAGTTAATTTAGCCTCTAGGCATTCAAAATAGATAAAATTACATATAAATAAGCACATATATTATCGTAACTAAAACAACCTTTTGTAATTTAAAATCACAAAATGTACTATGAAAAAAATGTAACTTGTTTGCTAAATAAAAATGTATTGTATTGTATTGGTTGATTGATTAATTGTCCAACAAAAAGGGCTGAATATTCAGTTACCAACCTCAGCAACTCTTTCTCTGGTTGTGTGTCTACAAAATATGCTCTTCAATTCTTGTTTAAACTCTGGCATGCTTATCGAATACACTAAAAGGTTCACAAATGAGTTGCTATAAAGCAAAACAGTCGCGATTTTATTCCAAATCTGAGACGAATTGACTTTGTCATCAAACATTATAAAAACGTCTGTAGCAGTTCGAGGGATCCATGTAACCATGGAAACTACCGTCACTATAAAGAGTGTTTTGGCAAGTTTATTGTTTTCTTTGATTGTTCTACAATTTCTAAACTTTGTGAAAAACTTCATTTTTATCCAAATAGATGTATAGGAGACACAAATTATAACGATAGATATAGAAGCCAAGCTTACGTAGACCATATTATAGTTGTAGTGATCGTTTTTGTGAAGGTACGTTTTTGGGCCAAGAGCCCCAGTCAGTGCTGTTGAAAGCGCACACACCCAAATGGCAACAATGACAGCCACAAAGTGCCACTTTTTTGCAAGACGATGTTGAAAAGGCCTGAACACAGCGTATGATCTCTCCAAAGCGATCGCAGCGATGGAGAATATTGAGGCCATGACGTTCGTCAATGAGAAAATGTTGCTGTAAATAAGAAAAATCCGAAGTTCTGAGACGTTTTGTGGTGTCCATGAAGTCTTGACTAGAACTTTGAGAACGAACTTGCTCAAACCAACCATCAAGTCTGCCACTGTTAAGTTGATGAGAAGATAAATCGACTTTTTGCCTCGGAAACGTCTTCTTGAGAAGACAAATAATACCAAAATATTCCCAAAGAGAATAGCGATTAGAATACAAATAAAAAGTGAATTTGCCAAATCGATTTTCGACCAAGCATCGAAGTAGGAGGCTAGTTCGGGAGCGTACCTATTAAAGGTTGAATAGTTTTTCGTTTCTTTAAATCCCATCTTGTATGTTTATAATATTGTCCTGTTCTACCCTTCTTGCAAGTTTTTGAAATACAAGTGTAAACTAAAACTTTTGGACTCCAACCAAAACTGTTTTTAATGCCTTTTTCTCAAACAGCACATCGTTTGGAAAGTCCCGCTTACTGAGGAAGAAATTTGGAAAATGCTTTTTGTTGTCTCAGAATTTACCAATGTTTTCCCGACTCTTTTACTGCAATGTTCTGAGAAGAACAAGCCTTCTAAAGTGGCGTCAATGAAGAAATCTTTAATAATAAATGTTTCTTCCTTTTCATCTATTTCCAAAACATTAAGACTAGTGTGTAACACCAAATTTGAAGCATTTTCGTTGGGTTTCCAAGCGGGAAATACCGATCAGAGGATGTCTGACTAAAGCAAATTTCCACAATCATTCACATCTAAAAGAACTAGACTTGTTCAATAAAATGCCAAATGCGCATGCTGTTGCCAATGGCTTTTCCAGTGAGAAATACCGATAAGAGTATCTCTGTCTAAAAAGCAATAAATACTTCCAACACTCTCACAACTTCAAACGTCTAATGTACGTTGTACAGTTTTGTTTTCGTCTATATATCATAAATTGCACCTGCAGGTCGTCGATGAAAAGGATCAACTTAATTAAGATATATACAAAAGCATTTAATTACTCTTTGCATTGGTCACAAAATATTATTTGTCTTCCAAACATTTTTTTATTAATAACAACAAAGATCGATTTTTAATATCTTCAATTACAGAAAAAATTCTACACAATATGAAAAACAGTATTAGAAAGTCATTATTAAATAGTGTACAATTCTAATTATCTCGTTTTCCGACGTTAAATTAATATAAACTTCTACACGATATGAAAATTAAAAAAAGTTTTAGGGCCTCATTATTACATTTTCTACAATTCTGATCTAGTAATCTCGTTTCCCAATTTCCAATCGTTTTCCAATCTCTTTCCAGTCCTTGAGTACAGCTGTCAGGTTTTCCATTTCGCACTTCCAAGCACTTCGACCGCTCTCTGACGCCATCGAACGATTTCAGACGCGTGTCATGTCAATCATTTACCCTTACACAAGATACGCAGACTGCCTGGACCTTGGCGGAATTATTACTCGGGCTTCCAATAAGGAAATTCCGAGTCTTAAAATGCAAGCCGTTCCTCTTAGTCGCCAAATTGGTAGCCAGGCAAGGCGTTCCTAGCGGTGTTGCAAGAGACTGGGGATGAAATTCGCGAGTGTGCAATCATGCACGACACTCAACGTGCACTCGTTCTTCAAGAAAAACAATATAATTTACAGTTGCAAAATGCTGTGTTTTACGGCGAAGGAAGCTTTATCGGTCCGCCATTTTATTTATTATTATTATTTATGTCCAAATAGCCAAAAACATGCGTAGAATAATTGTCCAATTTTCTTCCTGAAGGCTGTGAACATGGCAAAAAACACCTTTGTAACGGCGTCATGTTTTTATCCAGCTTCAAGTTGTAAATAAAATAAAACAAAGAAACAAACTCTTGGAAGCTTTCTTGGTCTTGGAAGCTTTGTTCTTGGTCTTGGAAGCTTTGTTCTTGGTCTTGGAAGCTTTGTTCTTGGTCTTGGAAGCTTTGTTCTTGGTCTTGGAAGCTTTGTTCTTGGTCTTGGAAGCTTTGTTCTTGGTCTTGGAAGCTTTGTTCTTGGTCTTGGAAGCTTTGTTCTTGGTCTTGGAAGCTTTCTGCCTGCCTGCCTGCCTGCCTGCCTGCCTGCCTGCCTGCCTGCCTGCCTGCCTGCCTGCCTGCCTGCCTGCCTGCCTGCCTGCCTGCCTGCCTGCCTGCCTGCCTGCCTGCCTGCCTGCCTGCCTGCCTGCCTGCCTGCCTGCCTGCCTGCCTGCCTCGAATCAGAGTAAATCCAAAATAGTTAATTTTCTATTGTTGAGCAGTGCCATAAATTTGGCGTGCTTTGCTTCGAATTTGTGAATATTTTGTGAATGTCATGAAATGCGGTACTAGATAGCGTTAAACTGGAGTTTTTTCCAAAAGTTAACCAAGACCATCCTGTCTTTTTTCCTTTCAGATCAATGATTTGGTATTCGTGTGTACTCACGAGTCACATAGAAACACAACAATGATTAAAGAGAGGGTTTCTGAGTTAAAAGTAGCATCAAGCGATGTCTGGGATACCCGTTTGTAACATTAGATGGTACAAGCGAACACTAACAAAACTTTCAAGAAAACAACTGCAACTGCATGGGAGTCTCTACATTGGTGCATTTGACTGCAAAAATATCTCTTTTTACACGAAAATTCGAGACTTTCATGGAAATATCGGAGTTATATAATAAAGTAAATTTTGGACTTGATAAATATATATAAGAATGAATGGTCTGATCCCAGGTGTAATCGATGTAGATGAGGCATGATCGTTCGGGGTGGTGTAGTCTTGAGAAAGACACTGATGGTGTTGATGTCTGAAGTTTCGACAATCTGAGCGGAAGTCATCTTCAGAGTAAAGAAAACCAAAATACAAACCAAAAGACTGTCTTTTCGTTTTCTTTACTCCGAAGATGATTTTCGCTCAGGTTGTCGAAACGTCAGACATCAACATCATCAGTCTTAAGCTTTCTCAAGCCTACACCACCCCGAACGATCATGCCTCATCTACATAAATATTTATTTAAAATATCGCGCTATTTATGTAAATAGTTTTTTTCATATCATTCACATGCTCGTTACTCGGGGTTCCTGTGGAATCACCGAGTTTAGGATTTGGCATTATTTTTTTTCTTTCTTCGTCGTCGCCAAAAAGACGCGCACGCGCAGTATCGTCAAAGTTCTGAGTTACTTCAATTTCGGCAGCCATTTGTTTTTAACTTTGACAGTACAGTGTTTTAGTAGTCAATGTCTTTAAATACACTCAAATCGCTTGCAAATCCACACACCATTCGCGGTATAGCCACACTAAAAGATGTCGAGCGTTTTCGGAAAGGAGATTTAGAGAGACGCCGCGAATCTATCGTCAAACTGACTATGAAAATGCCTATCGTGAAACTTAAACTATGTATTCAAAAGCGAATTATAATCAAACTTATACAAACTCTAAAACAACAAAGCTCAACTACAGAATGTAAACAAAGGTCTACCGAAGAAAAACGAGGATTGCAAGCGGCATTTCAGGCGAAGAAGATTCAAGACTAGCGACTTGTGTTTACAGTCAACCAGACTCAAAGTAAGGCCGCCTAGCTTCTCAAAAATGATGACTTCTTTCATATTAATAATGCTAAGTACCTTGCTTCTTTTATTATTTTTAATTCAAGGAAGTATTTTCTGTTTTTCCTATTTGATATTTATTATTCTTTATAAGGGTACAAAACAGTCAGGTTCTTCGACTGCTACACTCAAACTATTGTCATTTCATCGTTCAGTGATTGTGATATATTAGATAAAACTAGTTGTTTGACTGTACAGGTATGAATGTATATAATGATGCAGAAGTCACAATAAAGATTACAAATAATACCAGATCTCGTTATCCAAGGTTTGTTTTTTATAATTATAGACATTTTCGCTGTCATCATAGTTGTGAGACAAGTACAAAATGTAGAATATCAACACGATTAATACAGGCGTTTAAACACCAAAAGTAGGAAGCCTAGACGGTTTGTTTATCATAGAATACGCTCAAATATACCAAGGTCTTCTGAGTTACATAATTATTAACTGTGCAAAAGTCAAAATCGAGCATTATTCTTCAAAGTTCAAGGGGATTGGGACACAAGCATTTATTTCTCAAAAAAGGTTCAAATGTAAAGCCAGTCGGTATATATCGTCCCTTTCTTGTAATAGACCGATGTCTCTCTATAAGACTCAGTCACATGTAATGAATTACTGTAAGTGTAAGCTATATTATGATGTAGAGAAGAATACTGGTTCTAAAAACACACTATATGTTGATCCAAGCAAGACAATAACAACACCATATAGCCAAGGTAATGCTTTTACCTTTAAAATTACAACAAAGTGTTGCAATGAATTTATGTTCTTTAATTTATAATAACAAAAAATAAATCATGAATATTGAGGATCAGTTCTGATTGTCACAATCGGCATGACAGTCATTTCTCATGAAATCAGAACTACCCACAAGTTTAAATGTGTTTAATACTGATTATGTACTTCAATTTAGTGACAGTTTTACAGGTAATCTACAAAAAGAAACTGCAAATTATTTATATCAGATATAGGTAGATAAACAAGTGCGCGTTCACGCAGGCGTCTATTTTCATAAATTGTACTTATAATTAAACGCGTAGCTAGAGCATCAAAGAGAATCCCGAGTTCACGCAGTTATGCGTCTAGTTTTAAAGTATAAAAAAAAAACACTAATCAATTAATATGCAGCGCTTAAAAAATAGAAGGAAAGGGCACTAGAATACTCTAGTCTCAGCACCTCAGTACTATTTGACAAATTAAAATTGCATTTGCACATGTACAGGCTAGGCCACGATTCGGAGTAAATTCAAATGTGTTTTCTATTGTCGAGAATACTTTTTTCGTGCTTTGCTTGGAATTTGTGAATGTTTTTACAACAAATTGTGGCTTAACCTGTGCAAATTCCCCATGTTGTCAAACAGTACAGCGATAAGATAACATGAAAAAGTATTACTGTGCAACTCGCCCTACCGTAGTCACTTACAAAAACGTTTGATGAATTTTTGAAATTATTTGGACATTTTCCATCTCGGTAATATCATATATCTGTAGCTTCTTTGTAATCTTATACAGATTTCTCTTTATTCTTGGAATTGTAAACTTTAAATTCAAGTTACTGTTTATCAAACTTTAAATCTAAACCAAATAAAAAAAAACAGTTACATAAAATGGAAAAACACCGTAAAGAAATATTGATCTAAAACAAACGTTGATCTACTTTGACGATGGGCGAACCCAGCTTAGGTACCTAGCGTTTAGAGTCAAACAAGCTTAGCTACCGAGCCTAGGTCAAAGTAGATCAACTTTCGTTTGATAACCAGAGGGCTGTTATCGTTGAGGATTTCAAATGCTTTGTCTATTTATTAAAGCGTAATACAACACATGAGGTAATAAAGCAGACATTGCAAACTTTTATTGTAGTTTATCAATATTTTTCATTTGTTAGTAAATTGTACAACGATCTATGTTGCCCTCGTGCATAAATGTCATGTGTTCTATAGCTCATCACCATGAAAGACCAAATCAAACAGAAGTTTTCAAACAGAAGTTCGCGATACGAATATCGCTGTAATGATTGATTGATTTTACACCGACGAAGGGCTAAAGCTGGAAGCGTCAATAAAGTTAAGTGAATATTTTTTACGCTGTTACCAATCTCAATATAATACCGAATGTTTACCAACACCGACACAGCCTATACAAATTTACTCGCTAGCTTTCATGATTGATTGATTCATTGTCCAACCCAAAGGGCTGAATATTCAGTTACCAAACTCATGATTAGCAACTCTTTCTCTGGTTGTGTGTCTACAAAATATGCTCTTCAATTCTTGCTTAAACTCCGGCATACTTATCGAATACACTAAAAGGTTCACAAATGAGTTGCTATAAAGCAAAAAAATCGCGATTGTTTTCCAAATCTGAGATGGGTTGACTTTGTCATCAAACATCCTAATAAAGTCTGTAGCAGTTCGAGGAATCCATGTAACCATGGATACTACTGTGACTATAAAGAGTGTTTTGGCAAGTTTATTGTTTTCTTTGATTGTTCTACAATTTTTAAACTTTGTGAAAAACTTCATTTTTATCCAGATAGATGTATAGGAGACACAAATTATAACGATAGCTATAGAAGCCGGGCTTACGTAGGCTATATTATAGTTGTAGTGATCGTTTTTGTGAAGGTACGTTTTTTGGCCAAGAGCCCCAGTCAGTGATGTTGAAAGCGCACACACCCAAATGACAACAATGACAGCCACAAAGTGCCACTTTTTGACAAGACGATGTTGAAAAGGCCTGAACACAGCATATGATCTCTCCAAAGCGATCGCAGCGATGTTGAATATTGAGGCCATTACGTTCATCATTGAGAAAATGTTAGTCACAATAATATAATTCAGAAGTTCTGGGACATTTTGTGGTGTCCATGAAGTCTTGACTAGAACGTTGAAAATGAACTTGCTCAAACCAACCATCAAGTCTGCCACTGTTAAGGAGGCTCGAAATGGTTTTTTGACCGAGCGCGCGCGCGCGCAATATCGCCAATTTTACAAGACCCCTCTGACGCGTACAAAATGTATTTCTATTAATATCAACACAATTAAATGGTAGATTTTTTTAATTTTTTGGCATTTTGTTCCAAGTAATGTTTAGATTTAGTAGGTCTTTTTTAAGAAAAATCTGTAATGAAAAACCATTTATATCTAGAAAAAACTCATTTTTTAAATATTTTAAAGGTTTCGCATTACAGATTTTTTTTATTTTTCCTCAGTTGCAAGAACATGTAGGGAACTAGACATGTACAAGTTTTAAAAAACTTTCACCAAAAGGATTTGGAGATATCAGCTTTAATAAAAGAATTTAAGGTCTTTTTACAGCAGCCTGCTGTTGTCATGACAACGTCAAACGCAATAATTTAAAACAAATTGATTTTCTAGATCCATAAGCTTTAAAATGATATATCGGTTAACTGTATAGTTTCACAATAATGCTGCATAATATGCAATATAAAGTAGGTATATAGATATATACAGAAACCATTTCGAGCCTCCTTAAGTTAATTAGAAGATAAATCGACTTTTTGCCTCGGAAACGTCTTCGTAAGAAGACAAATAATACCAAAATATTCCCCAAGATTATAGCGATTAGAATGCAGCTAAAAAGTGAATCGATTTTCGACCATGTATAGGAGGCTAGTTGGAGAGCGTATGTATTGACGACTGAAGAGTTTTTCGTTTCTTTAAATATCATCTTGTATGTATTATTGCTCCTGTTTGACCCTTGTTGCAAGCTTTTGAAATACAAGTGTAAACTAAAAATTTTGGACTCCAACCAAAACTGTCTTCAATGCCTTTTTCTCAAACTGCACATCGTTTGGAAAGCTAAAGTCCCGCTTACTGAGGAAGAAACTTGGAAAATGCCTTTTGCTGTCTCAGAATTTACCAACGTTTTCCCGACTCTTTCACTGCAATGTTCTGAACATAACAAGCCTTCTAAAGTGCCAATGAAGAAATCTTTAATTATAAATGTTTCTTCCTTTTTCATCTATTTCCAAAACATTAAGACTAGTGTGTAACACCAAATTTGAAGCGTTTTCGTTTGGCTTCCAAGCGGGAAATACCGATCAGAGGATGTCTGACGAAAGCAAATTTCCACAATCAGTCACTTCTAAAACAACTAGACTTGTTCAATGCCAAATGTTGTTGCCAATGGCTTTTCCAGTGAGAAATACCGATAAGAGTATCGATCTCTGTCTAAAAAGCAATAAATACTCCCAACACTCTCACTATTTCAAACGTCTAATGTACGTTGTACAGTCTTGTTTTCGTTTATATATCATAAATTGCACCTGCAGGTCGTCGATGAAAAGGATCAACTTAATTAAGATATATACAAAAGCATTTAATTTCTCTTTGCATTGGGCACAAAATATTATTTGTCTTCCAAACATTTTTTTATTAATAACAACAAAGATCGATTTTTAATATCTTCAATAACAGAAAACTTTCTACACAATATGAAAAACAGTATTAGAAAGTCATTATTAAATAGTGTACAATTCTAATTATCTCGTTTTCCGACGTTAAATTAATATAAACTTCTACACGATATGAAAAAAGGTATTAGGGCCTCATTATTACTATTCTACAATTCTGATCTAGTAATCTCGTTTCCCAATTTCCAATCGTTTTCCAATCTCTTTCCAGTCCTTGAGTACAGCTGTCAGGTTTTCCACTTCGTACTTCCAAGCACTTCGCTCTCTGACGTCATCGAACGATTTCAGACGCGTGTCATGTCAATCATTTACCGTTACACAAGATACACAGACTGCCTGGACCTTGGCGGAATTACTATTAGTAAGTTAAGTGACAGACGCTCAGAAGCATGTGCTAAGCTATTTGACGATATTGTTACAACTCCTGATCACAACCTCAACGATCTTCTACCGCCTCGACCGACATGTACCCCATTATAATCTGCGAAGGACTCAAAACTTTGTATTAGAAAAGATTAAAACTTGCAGATTCAATAACACTTTTATTCCATCATCGGTAAAAGCTTTAAATATGCCGTAACAAAGTATTTATTGTACATATCTTAACATACACCTACTTGCAAGAACGTTGTCATACAACATTTGAACATTTGTAGTTTAGTGGATTAGGAATAAATTAAAAGTACAAAAGAAGATCATTGAAGCAGAACTCTTTCTTTTGTATTTTTAATTTATTCCTAATCTACTAAATTACAAATGTTCAAATGTTGTATGACAACGTTTTTGCAAGTAGGTGTATATAATACATATATATTTTATAATAATATTACAACACTTTTTATAAACTTCTTAGTACTTTTACTTATCTATACCCGGTATATATTACATATTGTACACGCAATTCAGCTCTCTAGCTGCAAGGTGTTTTATTAAATAAAATCTATCTATCTATCTATCTATCTATCTATCTATCTATCTATCTATCTATCTATCTATCTATCTATCTATCTATCTATCTATCTATCTATCTATCTATCTATCTATCTATCTATCTATCTATCTATCTATCTATCTATCTATCTATCTATCTATCTATCTATCTATCTATCTATCTATCTATCTATCTATCTATCTATCTATCTATCTATCTATCTATCTATCTATCTATCTATCTATCTATCTATCTATCTATCTTAAGTTACTGTAAAACTTATACACAATATAAAAATAACGTATCGGGTACGTCATTGTTAAACTTTCTACAATTCTAACAATTTCGTTTTCCAATATACAATAGTCGTTTACACAGTTTTCGTCGATCAGCCTCGATAACTAGTAAAAATACTCTTTAGAATTTGACAACATCCGTGGTAATTTGAACAATGTACAAATTGTCAAATTAAACACTTGGCAATTCCACGGGCCATAGTTAAATTCTAAAGAATATATTACACGCTATCGAAGCTGAAGTTGATGGAAGAGACTGTGAAATGGTCTCATGACATCAAAGTTTCATTTTAATATGACAGTTTGATTGATGACTTGTAAGTGTTTGTATTTCAATCAAGACTAACACCTTTTTAATATAACAATCTTAATTTTCATTAATATTTTCCCTGTTTTCATTATAATTAACTTATTTACTTATTAACTATTTATTTTGATTAAAATGTTGTTGATTGTTAAAGTATATAACGATATATTAAATATATTACTCCATCGCTTTTCTTATTGTGAGTATGTATGACGTTTGGAGGTTAGCCCTACATAAACAATTCCTAACGAGCAAGAACTATAACAAAACAAAAAAATCGAACCAAAACATTTATGATCAGATTGCTTGCTTGCTTGCTTGCTTGCTTGCTTGCTTGCTTGCTTGCTTGCTTGCTTGCTTGCTTGCTTGCTTGCTTGCTTGCTTGCTTGCTTGCTTGCTTGCTTGCTTGCTTGCTTGCTTGCAGTCGGTGATTGATTGATTGTTTGATTGATTGTTTGATTGATTGATTGTTTGATTGTTTGATTGATTGATTGATTGATTGATTGATTGATTGATTGATTGATTGATTGATTGATTGATTGATTGATTGATATACCTATTTAAAAAAAGGTTGCCATAGGCTAAGGGCAATTCACTTTTACAGTAGAGTGGGGGAGAAAAAAATCCGTGGCTTTAGTCATAAATTTACAGTAAATACTCGATGGCCCTCCCCTTAATTCCTCTAGAGCTGATGAGGATTTCGAAAATAACCATGGCGACGAAAACTTAATGGTGATGAAGTTGAAGTGTGAAAATTGATGCTGCTAATGATTATGATGATGATGACGAAACAATCAGGACAATGATGATTACAGTGATGATAATGGTGGTAACATATGGAGTAAAACAAAATAGAAAGAAGACTAGGAATATTAATAATATTACAGTTTCACTTTAGCACCACTGTACAATTTGAAAAAAGGTGCATTTGCACAGGGATAATCTCGAATCAGAGTAAATCCAAAATTGTTTTCTATTGTTTAGCGGTGCCATAAATTTGGCTTGCTTTGCTTCGAATTTGTGAATATTTTCATATGCAACAAATCGAGGCTTAGCATGTACAAATGCGTCTTTAATTTGTCAAATGCGGTACTAGGTAGCGTTAAACTGGAGTTTTTTCCAAAAGTTAACCAAGACCATCCTGTCTTTTTTCCTTTCAGATCAATGATTTAGTATTCCTGTGCACTCACGAGTCATCCAGAAACACAGCAATGATTAAAGAGAGGCTTTCTGAGTTGAAAGAAGCATCAAGTAATGTCTGGGATACCCGTTTGTAACAGTTACTGGCACAAGCGAGCACTCAAAAAAAGTCCAAGAAGACAACTGCATGGGGGTCTAGCTCTACACTGGTGCAGTTGACTGCAAAAAATCTCTCTTTTACACAAACGTTCGAGACTTTCACGGAAATATCGGAGTAAATAAAATAAAAGTTGATTTTGGACTTGATAAATGTATATTTAATATTGATAAATATCTATTTATGTAAATAGTTTTTTCATTTCATTCACATGCACGTTTTAAAGTATAAAAAAAAAACATTAATCAATTAATATGCAGCGCTTAAAAAGTAGAAGGAAAGGGCACTAGAATACTCTAGTTTCAGGTTATCTAGCACCTCAGTACTTTTTGACAAAAAGCGTATTTGCACTGGCTAGGCCACGATTCGAAGGATTCAAATGTGTTTTCTATTGTCGAGAATACTTTTTAGTGCTTTGCTTGGAATTTGTGAATGTTTTTACAACAAATTGTGGCTTAACCTGTGCAAATTCCCCATGTTGTCAAACAGTACAGCGATAAGATAACATGAAATTAGAGTATTACTGTGCGAATCGCCGTACCGTAGTCACTTACAAAAACGTTTGATGAATTTTTGAAATTATTTGGACATTTTCCATCTCAGTAATATCATATATCTGTAGCTTCTTTGTAATCTTATACAGATTTCTCTTTATTCTTGGAATTGTAAACTTTAAATTCAAGTTACTGTTTATCAAACTTTAAATAAAACCAAATAAAAAAAACAGTTACATAAAATGGAAAAACACCGTAAAGAAATATTGATCTAAGACAAACGTTGATCTACTTTGACGATCGGCGAACCTAGCTTAGGTACCTAGCCTTTAGAGTCAAACAAGCTTAGCTACCGAGCCTGGGTCAAAGTAGATCCACTTTCGTTTGATAACCAGAGGGTTGTTATCGTTGGGGATTTCAAATGCTTTGTCTATTTATTAATGCGTAATAAAACACATGAGGTAATAAAGCAGACATTGCAAACTTTTAAGGTATTTTATAAGTATTTTTCATTTGTTAGTAAATTGTACAACGATCTATGTTGCCCTCGTGCATAAATGTCATGTGTTCTATAGCTCATGATCAGCGGCTAACCATTACATAACTCCGCCCCCTAGTTGATTCACGGTCCATAAAAGAACAAATCAAACCGAAGTTTTCAAACAGAAATTGAAACATTGATTGATTTCACACCGACGAAGGGCTATAGCTCGAAACGTCAGTAAATTAAGTAAGTCAACATTTTTTACGCTGTTACAAATTTTATTATATTACCAAACGTTAATTTACCAACACCGACACAGCTTGTACAAGTTTACTCGCTAGTTTTCATGTTAACGTTTGATTGTTTCATTGTCCAACCAAAAGGGCTGAATATTCAGTTACCAAACTCAGCAACTCTTTCTCTGGTTGTGTGTCTACAAAATATGCTCTTCAATTCTTGTTTAAACTCAGGCATACTTATCGAATACACTAAAAGGTTCACAAATGAGTTGCTATAAAGCAAAAAAATCGCGATTGTTTTCCAAATTTGAGATGGGTTGACTTTGTCATCAAACATCATAATAAAGTCTGTAGCAGTTCGAGGGATCCATGTAACCATGGATATTACCGTCACTATAAAGAGTGTTTTGGCAAGTTTATTGTTTTCTTTGATTGTTCTACAATTTCTAAACTTTGTGAAAAACTTCATTTTTATCCAAATAGATGTATAGGAGACACAAATTATAACGATAGCTAGAGAAGCCAAGCTTACGTAGGCCATATTATAGTTGTAGTGATCGTTTTTGTGAAGGTACGATTTTCGGCCAAGAGCCCCAGTCAGTGCTGTTGAAAGCGTACACACCCAAATGACAACAATGACAGCCACAAAGTGCCACTTTTTTGCAAGACGATGTTGAAAAGGCCTGAACACAGCCAAACATCTCTCCAAGGCGATCACAGCGATGGACAATATTGAGGCCATTACGTTCATCAGTGAGAAAAAGTTGCTGTAAATAAGAAACATCAGAAGTTCTGAGACGTTTTGTGGTGTCCATGAAGTCTTGACCAGAACGTTGAAAACGAAGTTGCTCAAACCAACCATCAAGTCTGCCACTGTTAAGTTAACGAGAAGATAAATCGACTTTTTGCCTCGGAAACGTCTTCGTAAGAAGACAAATAATACCAAAATATTCCCAAAGATTATAGCGATTAGAATGCAGCTAAAAAGTGAATCGATTTTCGACCATGTATAGGAGGCGAGTTGGAGAGCGTATGTATTGACGGCTGAAGAGTTTTTCGTTTCTTTAAATATCATCTTGTATGTATTATTGCTCCTGTTTGACCCTTGTTGCAAGGTTTTGAAATCTCAAATCTAACTATAAATTACAAATTTTGGACTCCAACAAAAACTGTTTTCAATGCCTTTTTCTCAAAAAGTTAATCATTTGGAAAACCCAGCTCATTGAGGAACAAATTTTGAAAAGACATCGTTTGTTGTCTCAGAATTTACCAATGTTTTCCCCTTTCTCCGCAATGTTCTGAACAGAAAAAAGACTTTTAAGGTACCAATGAAAAATATGTAATTATAAATCTTTCTTCCTTATTTCATCTACTTCCAAAGACTTGTTCATCACCAAATTCGAAGCGTTTTCATTGGCCTTTCAAGTGGGAAATACCGACCAGAGGATATCTGTCGAAAGGAAACGGCGTCCCGCCACAATCATCAACGTGTTCAATCCCAAATTCTAACTTTTGTCAATGGCCATTACAGCGAGAAATACCGATCATAGGATGTCCGTCTAAAGCAAACGTCCCGCCACAATCATGAACTTGTTCAGTCTCAAATTCTAACTTTTGTCAATGGCCATTACAGCGAGCAATACCGATCATAGGATGTCCGTCTAAAGCAAACGTCCCGCCACAATCATGAACTTGTTCAATCCCAAATTCTAACTTTTGTCAATGGCCTTCACAGCGAGAAATACCGATCAGAAGATGTCTGTTTAAAGCAAACGTCCCGCCACAATCATGAATTTGTTCAAAGCCAAATTCTAACTTTTGTCAATGGCCTTTACACCGAGAAATACCGATCAGAGTTTCTCTCTCTCAAGCACAAATGTCCACCATCATCTACACTTGTACATGTTCACAATTACAAACGTCTAATGTACTTTGTACAATCTTGTTTTCGTTTATATATCACCTGGGTGTCAATGAAAAGGATCAATTTAATTAAGATAAAAAAAAACATAATTACTATTTGCATTGGTCATAAAATATAATTTGTCTTCTTAACATTTTTTTATTAATTACAACTCCAAATTAGTGAGGTGTAGCTATTACGGTAAAACTTCTACACAATATAAACAAAACGTATTCGGTAATTATTTAACTTTCTACAGTTCTAATAATTTCGATTCGTTTTCCAATATACAATAGTCCTTTTAACAGTTCACGTCGATCAGCCTTGATAGCGCGTGTAAAATACTCTTTTAGAATTTGACTACATCCATGGTAATTACACATTAATTACAAGTAATGTACACATGGTCAAATTAAACAATTGAAACACTTAAGAAGTCCCCAGGCCAACGTCAAATATAGGTAATCGCACTATCTTTTTTACAGTTCGTTATTGATATAGGTATTATATACGAGTGATGTTTTGAAAATTTTCAAAATTGGACGAGTTTTTTAGACGAGTCCAATTTGATAACTTTCAAAACATGACGAATATCTATTAATCACAAATTGTAAGAAAAGATCGTGCGATTTTTTATTTAAAATATACTGAAAAACTAATTGGTACTCTGCAGAGTACAATTTACGATTTAATTGTACTCCTCTCGTCCAATCATAATCGAGTTATTTTGTACTAGATGTTATAAAAAATTACACGCTAACGAGGCTGACGTTGATGGAAGTCGAGAGACTGTGAATTGTTTTATTTATATCAAAGTTCAATTTCAATATATTGACGACGTGTAAGTGTTTACATTTTAAGACTAACACCTTATTTTTAATATAACAATCTTGATTTTCATTAGTACTTTCCCTGTTTTCGTATAATTAAGTTTTCTTATATTTGATTAAAATTTTGTTGATTGCTCAAGTATGCAAACAATTGATTGATAAAATATATTACTCCATTGCTTTACTAATTGCGAGTTTTTTGAAAGTTTGGAGGATCTCTATAGCCCAACATGAAAATTCCCAATGATCGAACAAAAATAACGGAAGCATTTCTGATCAGATTGATTGCTTGTTTGATTGATATACCTATTTCAAAGAGGTTGTCATAGGCGAGAGGAAATATAGGTCATATATAGATATATCTATTTCAAAAGAGGTTGTCATTATATATAGGCAAAAGTAAATATAAGTCAGTCCAAAATCCAAGAATAGCTGGAATAACATATGTCTGCATCTTAATTTGTCAAGAGCACGGAAGCGAGATATTAGAAGTTGCAATTGTTTGTAGCCCAAGAAACCGGCATTTTAAAGGCCTCGATTATTTGTATTTATTTGTATGAATGGCCTTTGGTGATGACAACCTTTACTTGAAATAAGTGTATATGGATAGAGGGTCCTGAAGTGGGGGTCCGAATCCCATTTTCCAGTTTAGATTTGGAACCAATCCCAGTTAAAAAATCCCATAATCCCATCAATAAAATCACATAATCATCAGTTTTGCTCAAGTTTTGAATCCCATTCCCATTTTCTATTGTTCTTTTATTTGTAATTCCCAGTCCCAGTGTGCATCAAAAACCCATTTTCCCAGTCAAAAAAGGCCAACCCCAGCTCCCATTTCCCCCCTTCAGGACTCTCTGGATAGATCAGGCTGAAGTATCCGCTGCTTAATTAGTTTGAACAGCCTCCAAAAACGCATTTTTTGTCAGTACTAGTGTCTAAAAACACTATACAAAACGAAGATAGTTTCCCTGAAGTTCGCATACACGCCTTTGAAAAAGCTGCATGTGAAGTCAGTTTTCCTGAACTAACGCCATCAACTTTAACTTGGAGTCAGCACCAAAGTTTGTTTGTTTGTTTGCTTGTTTTGTCTGTCTGTTTGCTTGCTTGTTTGCGAATTTTGTCTGTTTGTTTGTCTATTAGGTTGCTTGTTTTGTTTGCTTGTTTTGTTTGTCTGTTTGTTCGTTTGTTTTGTCTGTCTGTCTGTTTTCTTGTTTGTTTGTTTGCCTGTTTTGTCTGTCTGTTTCTTTGTCTATTTGTTTGCTTGTTTTGTCTGTCTGTCTGTCTGTTCGTCTGTCGGTCTGTCTGTCTGTCTGTCTGTCTGTCTGTCTGTCTGTCTGTCTGTCTGTCTGTCTGTCTGCCTGCCTGTCTGTCTGTCTGTCTGTCTGTCTGTCTGTCTGTCTGCCTGCCTGCCTGCCTGCCTGCCTGTCTGTCTGTCTGTCTGTCTGTCTGTCTGTCTGTCTGTCTGTCTGTCTGTCTGTCTGTCTGTCTGTCTGTCTGTCTGTCTGTCTGTCTGTCTGTCTGTCTGTCTGTTAAGTTAAGTTAAGTGAACATTTTTTACGCAGTTACACATTTTATTATATTGCCGAACGTTTACCAACACCGACACAGCCTATACAAACTTACTCGCTAGCTTTCATGATTGATTGATTCATTGTCCAACCAAAAGGGTTGAATATTCAGTTACCAACCTCAGCAACTCTTTCTCTGGTTGTGTGTCTACAAAATATGCTCTTCAATTCTTGTTTAAACTCTGGCATACTTATCGAATACACTAAAAGGTTCACAAATGAGTTGCTATAAAGCAAAAAAGTCGCGATTGTGTTCCAAATCTGAGACGAATTGACTTTGTCAGCAAACATTATAAAAACGTCTGTAGCAGTTCGAGGGATCCATGTAACCATGGATACTACGGTCACTATAAAGAGTGTTTTGGCAAGTTTATTGTTTTCTTTGATTGTTCTACAATTTCTAAATTTTGTGAAAAACTTCATTTTTATCCAAATAGATGTATAGGAGACACAAATTATAACGTTAGCTAGAGAAGCCAACCCTACGTAGGCCATATTATAGTTGTAGTGATCGTTTTTGTGAAGGTACGATTTTTGTCCAAGAGCCCCAGTCAGTGCTGTTGAAAGCGCACACACCCAAATGACAACAATGACAGCCACAAAGTGCCACTTTTTCGTAAGACGATGTTGAAAAGGCCTGAACACAGCCAAACATCTCTCCAAGGCGATCGCAGCGATGGAGAATATTGAGGCCATTACGTTCATCAGTGAGAAAAAGTTGCTGTAAATACGAAAAATCCGAAGTTCTGAGACGTTTTGTGGTGTCCATGAAGTCTTGACTAGAACGTTGAAAACGAACTTGATCAAACCAACCATCAAGTCTGCCACTGTTAAGTTGATGAGAAGATAAATCGACTTTTTGCCTCGGAAACGTCTTCGTAAGAAGACAAATAATACCAAAATATTCCCAAAGATTATAGCGATTAGAATACAGCTAAAAAGTGAATCGATTTTCGACCATGTATAGGAGGCGAGTTGGGGAGCGTACGTATTGGCGGCTGAAGAGTTTTTCGTTTCTTTAAATCTCATCTTGTATATATTATTGTTCCTGTTGCCCCTTCAGTTGCAAGGTTTTGAAATCTCAAATCCAACTGTAAACTACAAATTTTGGACTCCAACGAAAGCTGTCTTCAATGGCTTTTTCTCAAATTAACAGTTCATCATTTGGAAAGCCCCGCTCATTGATTGAGTATCAAATTGGAAAAAGACACCGTTTGTTGTCTCTGAATTTACCAATGTTTTTCCCTTTCTCTGCAATGTTCTGAACAGAAAAAAGCCTTTTAATGTACCAAAAATCTGTAATTGTAAATATTCTTCCTTTTTTCATCTACTTCCAAAACATTTTAAGAATAGTGTTCAACACCAAATTTGAAGCGCTTTCACTGGCCTTTCAAGTGGGAAATACCGATCAGAAGATGTCTGTCTAAAGCAAACGTCCCGCCACAATCATGAATTTGTTCAATCCCAAATTCATCAACTTGTTTAATGCCAAATTCTAACGGTTCTCAATGGCCTTTACAGTGAGAAACACCGATCAGAAGATGTTTGTCTAAAGCATGCAAACGTCCACAATGATCCGATTCTAAATCAACACGACTTTTTCAATACCACAATCTGTTGTCAATAGCCTTTCCAGTGAGAAATACCGAACAGAGTATCTCTGTCTCAAGCGCAAATGTCCACCATTATCAATACTGACTTGTTCAATGACCAAGACTTCCCTTTTTTTAAATTAAAAGCAAGAAATGCTCCAAACACTCTCCCAACTTCAAACGTCTAATGTATTTTGTACAATCATGTTTCCGTTTATATATCATGTATTGCACCTGGGCTGTCAACGAAAAGGATCAACTTAATCAAGATAAACACAAAAGCATTTAATGACTATTTGCATTGGTCACAAAATATTATTTGTCTTCCAATGCAAACGTTAACGTTTTTTTATTAATTACAACTTCAAATTAGTGATGTGTCGCTATAACGTTAAAACTTTTACACAATATGAAAAAACCGTAGTTTTAAACTTTCTACAATTCTAATAATTTCGATTCGTTCTCCAATATACAATAGTTCTTTTAACAGTTCACGTCGATCAGCCTTGATAGCGCGCGTAAAATACTCTTTTAGAATTTGACTACATCCGTGGTAATTACACATTAATTACAAGTAATGTACACATTGTCAAATTAAACAATTGAAGCACTTAGCAAGTCCACGGGCCATCGTCAAGTTTGTATAGGTAAATCGCACGATCTTGAATACAGTTTGTAATTAATAGGTATACGAGTGATATTTAAAACATTTTCAAAATTGGACGAGTCTTAACTTTTAGGCGAGTCCAATTTGATAACATTTTCAAAACATGACGAGTATCTATTAATTACAAATTGTACGAAAAGATCGTGCGATTTTTTATTCATAATATACTGGAAAACTAATTGGCACTCTAATTACACACAGAGTACAATTTACAATTTAATTGTACTCCTCCCGTCCAATCAGAATCGAGTAATTGTGTACTAGATGTTATAAAAAAAATTAAAGGTAACCAAGGCTGAAGTTGATGGAAGAGACTGTGAAATGGTTTATTGACATCAAAGTTCCATTTCAATATGACAGTTCGATTGACGACATGTAATTATAAGTGTTTGTATTTTAAGACTAACACCTTATTTTTAATATAACAATCTTGATTTTCATTAGTACTTCGGCCCTGTTTTCATTATAAAACTCCCAATGATCGAACAAAAATAACGGAAGCATTTCTGATCAGATTGATTGCTTGATTGATTGATATACTTATTTCAAGAGGTTGTCATAGGCGAGAGGAAATAGATCATATAGATATACCTATTTCAAAGAGGTTGTCATAAGACGAGAATAAATTGGTCATATAGATAAGATATATAGATATACCTATTTCAAAGAGGTTGTCATAAGACGAGAATAAATTGGTCATATAGATAAGATATTTACCAAATAACACGATGGACAGTTGAAAACACGAGAAAATGTCGAGTGTTTTCAACTGTCCAGAGTGCAGTTATCACAGTATAAACTACAACTGAGCCTTAGTTATATGGTTTATTACATAGATTTACGAGCCAAATGTTTCTTTGCAAAAATCTATTTTGTTCTTGCAAATTTTCGCTCTTATGTAATCGCGATATAACACTAATTTTGATTGGCTCTTGAAAGAATAGTAACACTCTTATCTGATTGGTCGAAAATGTGACAGCAAACATTCAAGTAGCTTTTTTCAATGCCAAGAACGGAAAGCTGAAAATTTTACAATCTAGCTTTGAAATTTCTGTCAGTTTTAGATTTAAATCCGTTCTAAAGCTCAAAACCTAAATATTTAAACTGTTAAAGGAATCAATCTTGTTTACAAAAGCCAACGCTTCATTCGTTGAGAGAAGATAAGCGAAAACAAAACAGCGACAAGAGAAACAAAACAGCCATCGATTAGATTGAGAAAAGATCGACAAATTTACCGTGGGAAAAAAAAAAAAACACATGGAGTTAGAAAACAGGGAAACGAAGACAAAATCTCACCGTTCTACTCAAGAACCTGCTCCTCTACTATGGAATAGCTACAAAGCTACTCTCAATAGCTACTCTCAATAGCTACTCTGTTTTTTTTTTTTTTATTTTCAAAATGCCACTATACAAAACGAAGATAGTTTTACTGAAGTTCGCATACTAGCCTTGAAAAAGCTGTGAGGTCAGTTTTCCCGAACTAACGTCATCAACGTTAGCCAGCACCAAATCGAAACATCGTTTAGGATTGGTATAAAAATAAAAATAAAATAAAAATACGCGAGAAAATATTTAAAACCAAATTGGCTGCAACTTTTATATTGAAATTATATTTCTATTATGAATATAATTATAATTATAATTCTATTATATTTTTTATATTGAAATTTTACTTTTTACTTTTACCGTAAATCACTTTAGTAATTGCATGGCTAAACAAAGGAAAACCAACACAAACTTTGATTTCCCTGAAATCACAAAAGAAAATAACCAAAACTTCCAGGTGATCTCGCTTCGAAGCCCGCAAAGGATTGTTTTTTCAAAATGGCGTCTCGAAACAACAACGATTTCGGTTACTTTCAGGCATTTGTGTTTTGTTTTTATAATTACTTTTTATATCTTATAGAGCAACAAAGAGCTTTTTTTTGTCCAAGTTACATAGAGTTTTTTCTATTTAAAGTTATGTTAATGGCGTATTTTAACATAGAGGGTTAACACGGTGTACATTTCTCTCGGACGACGCCATTTTGGAACTGTTAGCAATGCGACAAAAATGCTTCTGATTGGCTTATACTAGCCGGAGGTAAGCGCGCGAAATCACCTGGTTGTTTATAATGATGACTTTGTGTCCTGAGACTCAATAATTCCTTTCTTTAGCCATTCAGAAATATCTTCCTTAGCAAATCCAGCCTTTAGTAATACCTCGACTGTATTCTGTCCTATTCTGGGCTGTGGTTCAGGGCAGCCTTGACCTGGAGTCCTTGATAGTTTAGGGGCTGGTGCTGACTCATAGCCATCTTCACCTGTCATGAAAGTTTTTCGTTGGACATTATGAGAATCAAGAGGTGCTTCATCTAGTGTTAGAACCGGTGCAAAACAGGCGTCTGTTCCTTCAAATATCTTACTCCACTCGTCACGTGTTTTAGTTGAAAATACTTTTTCAAATACTTTCTTTTGTTGTTCCCAGTCTGACACGTCCATTTGTGGTGGTAAGTCAACTTTGGAGAGGTTTAGTCCTGGGATTGAAAGAAAGTATTAATAAACTATGCTAAAAACATCACAGCGGTCAAACGATTACGCATGCGTAGCAAAATTTTCACAGCGGTAAATTTGCCATTGTAAACATTAGGAATTTCGGGCTACAGTGTTTGACGTCGATTTATAAGAAATTCCCTGAATATATAAGCTTCAAGTTTCGTGTACATAACCTTTGTTATATTTTAAAGCTATCATGAGTCTATACTTTTGTATTTTTGTTTATATTTTGAGAAAGCGATGAAAGTCGTCCACTACATCGTTATTTATAGAGTCTGTGCGAATGTCAGATTTGTGTGCTGCATCATTTTACTTGTTTTTTTTCGCGCATGCGTAGTCGTTTGACCGCTGTGTTCCTACAGACAAGTCTATATATCCATGCCTATCTGATGCTCTACCAATTCAGCGATCCCAGCCGTGCTTGAGTGACCACCAAACATTGGGAATATAGAATTCAGAAATGTTTTTAATAGTTTTCAATTTTGTTCTTAATATACCTTTAGAATGCATTTATTCTAAGACATACAATATATTTACAATTTTCAGTAATCGGAGTTCCAAGCTGTATATCATGCAGTATATTTAGCTTGTCTTACGTAGCAACAGTAACTAGGGAGGCAGAACAATGAATGCGGGATCGGCGAATTGAGCAAACTGAGATGCAGTTATTGATGAATTAACAAAACAATCCATCAAATGGGTGGCATGGGTGGCCTAGTGGTGAGAGCGCTGGCCTCTCGCCGCTGTGGTCCAGGTTCGAGTTCCGGCTCGGACATGGATTACATGTGTATATGTGAGTTGAGTTTGTTTGATGTTTTCTTCTCTCCTATGCCACAAGGGTTTTTCTCCGGGTTATCCAGTTTTCCTCCCTCCGCAAAAATGAACAGGTGAGCAGAGTTGTGTGCAAAAAAAAACCCGTAGAGGTAGTGAGTGTGTATCTGAGTCTCCCCCATTAGTAGGGCACACGTGTCCAGCTAGAAGATTGAGACGTTAAAAAAGTGCATTATTTAAATATTCGATCAATCCAACCACCAGTACACCAAACAAATCCATAACCTCAACAATAAAACTAAGCAGACGACTTCTGCACAGGGTAATGAAAGCATCAGACACTAACTCAACATCACCTTTTATTAGTTCATTGTAGAATTTAGGTTCCAATGCTCCAACAGCAATGTATTTGTCATCAAGAGTTTTGTATGTATTATAGAAAGGTGCACCAGTATCAAGAAGATTACCACCTCTCTCATTGGCCCAGAGGCCCAGTCCACGGCTCTTGAATACAAACGACCCTATATAGGCTGCACCATCTACCTGAAGGTTTATAAGTAATATATACAATATCAGTGGCCGATCCGTATGGGATATACAACAGGGAGTCAAAGACGAGCAAATTATGTATAGTACTTATGAAACTCAAATATTGGTTCTTTCATATTTTATTAAAATTGTCAAGATAAAAGTAAAATATGAACTAACATTGGAGTTTCATAAGTATCTTGTACTATACAAATTTTGACGCTTTTATTCTATACAATCGCATAACTATGCAAATTTCGTACAATCTTTTTCACTTGATCTGCTGATGATGTCAGTGTCGAATGAAAGCTAAAGATATGAACATAAACAACAGTAGTATACGGCCTTAAATCTACTCTTATAATATTTTTCACAATGCTACTGAAGGACAACTTTAATATTCTCTGTACTACACAATTATATTCACGTCCAATCTATATGAGATATACAACCGCTCCTCTCCACTCAGGTTGTATATCCAATACAGATTGGCCTCTCATATTATATCTATTACATATATATAGTCACAGGCACATGATTGCATAAATGACCCAAGACACAAATATTGTAAACTACTTAATATAAAATGTCCTGGTTAATTTTTCCAAAATTTATAAGAATTCTCAAGATAAAAGAAAGAAATTTCAAGATACAACTTTTAAGTTTAAAATATTAAAATATACAAATTAGGATAAACAACACAAGTGTTCCAGTAAACAAGTGTTGTACCAGATATGGTCATGATTTTTTGTGATTTCTTTTGTAAACTTTTAAGTTTAAAATATTAAAATATGCAAATTAGGATATACAACACTAGTGTTGTACCAGATATGGCCATGATTTCTTTTGTAAATATTTTGTGATTTCTTTTGTAAACTTTTAAGTTTAAAATATTAAAATATTCAAATTAGGATATACAACACTAGTGTTGTACCAGATATGGTCAAGATTTCTTTTGTAATTTTTTTGTGATTTCTTTTGTAAACTTTTAAGTTTAAAATATTAAAATATGGAAATTAGGATATACAACACTAGTGTTGTACCAGATATGGCCATGAATTGTTTTGTAAATTTTTTGTGATTTCTTTTGTAAATTTCTCATGAATGAGTTTTTTAATCAGTTCTTACCATTGCGCTATCAATGACCTGCCCTTGTCCTGACTGCATTCTCTCTATCAAAGCCATTAGTATTCCCATAACACAGATAACACTACCCCCAGCAAAATCACCCAGTAGATTAAGTGGTGGGGTAAGGTTACTGTCCTTACGCCCAAGCATTGATAATAGACCTGACATTGCAATATAGTTGATATCATGTCCTGCTTGTTTCGACATGGGACATTTTTGTCCATAACCTACAGAATGAAGAGCATAGGAATTATTATGATGATGATGAAAGTGGATGATGATAATGGTAATGATGATGATAATGGTTGTGATATATAAATGATGATGATAGTGATGATCGCCTAGGCAAAATTCGATTCTCCCAGAACTCAACCCGCCAGGGAGAAGAATAGATGAGCTACTTTGGGGGTGAAAATGATGTACTATATCTATATTTGTTAGTAAAATACAAAAGTTCTTGTACGTTCAAGAGCGAACGTCATTAAAACACATTGATATGCAGTTTATGGCTCCGGGGTTGGGGGAATGGTACTCCCTTTGTCCAAGTCTTTGGGGTGATCGCTGATAGATTTCGCAAAAAAGCATGGAAAGGTACGCATAAATTAAGAGAGCTGACAAAGCCTGGTTTGTCGTGAGCGATAGTACTAGTACTTATTCAAATAGGTTGCACATTTTTAACTTAACATCTATTAATTTCTAGGATTTGCTATGACTTCGTGTCTAGCACAAGCCTTCAAGACTACTTAGACAACGAATGTTCGTTAACCTTTTCCATGGTTTGTTCATTTGCTATGGATGTGATCACCGCTATAGGATATCTACACGAGAAGAAGATCTATCACAATAATATCAACACCAGGACGATCCTTATAGCGCCAAATAGTAAACCTCAGGTACGCTGAATTAAGGCCCATTTATATCAAAAGTCTATCTTTAGAAAAAACATGTCGTTCTTCATCAAAAAGGGTGTAATTGGATGATGTTTAACCCTGAGAAGTATCCCACAAAAAGCATATACTGTGGCTATACATAATGCATACGAAAAGGCGGCGATAGGTGTCCTTTTACTTTTTCTATTCAAAGAAATAACTAAATTCTAAATTCTGGTATTTATAATACCCTAAAAGACACCAAATCGCTTATTCAATCTTCAAGAGATACGGCAAGGACACCGGCTGATACTTTAATCAACCGAATGTCCTAATTTATTGGGCTTAGCTAATACTACCAAACAAATTAAAATACACACAAAACACTTCTCGCAACTTTTCTAAACATTCAGTTGACAATCCTCATACCTCTGGCATCCAGTGTAGGGCTTTATTCGCCATGGGTACAATTTCTTGAAGGCGAAATATCCATTTTAAATGTTGACTTTTCTACACTAGAATGCACACCTGAAAGTTGTACTATCAGACTATTCGTGCGCAATTGACATGAAGACCAACCTCAACGAGGATAAATCCAGTGATATCCAACAGTTTGCTGAGCTGCTGGAAACATTATTGGAGTACTGTGATGATTTCGAGGAATATAGAGAGGTGGGTGTAAGTTATTGATACCATCGAAATGATGACGATAACGATGATGATGTTGGAATGATGCTAGTGATGATGATGATGATGATGATCATCATCATCATGATGATCATGATGATGCTTGTGATGATGACGATGATGATGATATTGTTTAATTAGCTATAGATTGATGATTGACTGACTGATCTTACTGATTCATTCATTCATTGTCCTACCAAAAGAGCTGAATATTCAGTTAGCAAATTCATGATCAGCAATTCTTTCCCTGGTTGTGTGTCTACAAAATATGCTCTTCAATTCTTGTTTAAACTCCGGCATTTTGATCGAATATACTAAAAGATTCACAAATGAGTTGCTATAAAGCAACAAATTTGCGATTGTGTTCCAAATCTTAGAAGAGTTGAGTTCGTTATCATCATCAAACATCACAATAACTGCTGTAGCAATTCCAGGAGTCCATGTAACCATGGATACTACCGTCACTATAAAGAGTGTTTTGGCAAGTTTATTGTTTTCTTTGATTGTTCTACAATTTTTAAACTTTGTGAAAAACTTCACTTTTATCCAGATAGATGTATAGGAGACACAAATTATAACGATAGCTAGAGAAGCCAAGCTTACGTAGACCATATTATAGTTGTTGTGTTTGTGGCCATGCATCCCAGTCAGTGCTGATGAAAGCGCACACACCCAAATGACAACAATGACAGCCACAAAGTGCCAGTTTTTCACAAGACGATGTTGAAAAGGCCTGAACACAGCGTATGATCTTTCCAAAGCGATCGCAGCGATAGAGAATATTGAGGCCATTACGTTCGTCAGTGAGATAATGTTAGTCACAATAATATAATTCAGAAGTTCTGAGACGTTTTGTGGTGTCCATGAAGTCTTGACTAGAACGTGGGAAAGCATGCTGCCCAAACCAAGCATCAAGTCTGTCACTGTTAAGTTGATGAGAAGATAAATCGACTTTTTGCCTCGGAAACGTCTTCTTGAGAAGACAAATAATGCCAAAATATTCCCAAAGAGAATAGCGATTAGAATACAAATAAAAAGTGAATTTGCCAAATCGATTTTCGACCAAGCATCAAAGTCGGAGGCTAGTTCGGGAGCGTACCTATTAAAGGTTGAATAGTTTTTCGTTTCTTTAAATCCCATCTTGTATGTTTATGATATTGTCCTGTTCTACCCTTCTTGCCAGTTTTTGAAATACAAGTGAAGACTAAAAATTTTGGACTCCAACCCAAACTGTTTTTAATGCCTTTTTCTCAAACAGCACATCGTTTGGAAAGTCCCGCTTACTGAAGAAGAAATTTAGAAAATGCTTTTTGTTGTCTCAGAATTTACCAATGTTTTCCCGACTCTTTTACTGCAATGTTCTGAGAAGAACAAGCCTTTAAAGTGGCGTCAATGAAGAAATCTTTAATTATAAATGTTTCTTCCTTTTCATCTATTTCCAAAACATTAAGACTAGTGTGTAACACCAAATTTGAAGCATTTTCGTTGGGTTTCCAAGCGGGAAATACCGATCAGAGGATGTCTGACGAAAGCAAATTTCCACAATCATTCACATCTAAAAGAACTAGACTTGTTCAATAAAATGCCAAATGCGCATGCTGTTGCCAATGTCTTTTCCAGTGAGAAATAACGATAAGAGTATACGTATCTCTGTCTAAAAAGCAATAAATACTTCCAACACTCTCACAACTTCAAACGTCTAATGTACGTTGTACAGTTTTGTTTTCGTTTATATATCATAAATTGCACCTGCAGGTCGTCGATGAAAAGGATCAACTTAATTAAGATATATACAAAAGCATTTAATTACTCTTTGCATTGGTCACAAAATATTATTTGTCTTCCAAACATTTTTTTATTAATAACAACAAAGATCGATTTTTAATATCTTCAATTACAGAAAAATATGTACACAATATGAAAAACAGGATTAGAAAGTCATTATTAACTGAATGTTCTACAATTCTAATTATCTCGTTTTCCGACGTTAAATTAATATAAACTTCTACACGATATGAAAAAAAGTATTATGGCCTCATTATTACATTTTCTACAATTCTAATAATCTCATTTTCCAATCTTCACGGCGGGCGCAAACGACCTTAAAAGCGCTTATGATGAAATTTCTATTTTGCATCAAATATCACTCCACTTCTGCTAAGGACTATAAAACTGAAAACCGTTTTTAATTTGGGCGATGGAAACTTGAGCTATGGCGATTTTAACCTCCAGAAATTTTCCCGCGAAAATTTTGCGGGAAAAAAACTTAATAAAACCTTTGGAAAAACATTTCGCTTGGTACATTTTTTTCATTTCAAAACATTTCTCTCTAATTTTAATGCTAATGAAATGATATAAGAACGCTGAAAAATCGTATGATTTTAGAATTTTGATTTTTGCAGTTAGAGGGTTATAAATTGATGTTGAAAAATTGAGTAAATCCCTGCTACGTCATTATGACGTCACAAATATCTTTAAAGATATGTTATGCAGCCCTTTTCTGGGATATCGATGATTTTATTATCTATATCTACTAAAAATCGACTATTGAATGGGATTATGTTAGAATTTCTGTTACTGATTATAAATGATATTTTATTATTTTCTGTGACGTCATATTAGATGACGTCATCAAAATCATAAAATCCCTCATATCTCAAGTTCCAGTTACCAAAAATTGATGAAAATTTCGATAACGTGTTTTACATCTTACTGGCCTATAAAATTCATCCTTAAATCGTATCTAGCGGTAAAATTGATTTTTTTCGACTACTGTAACATTTTATTATGACGTCATAATGACGAGAAAACATTCAAATAATTTCTCAAAAATTTTTGCTACCTGCATATTACAACCACTGAAAATTTCAGAACACAAAGACGATAATTTATTAAAATATTCGTAAATAACGGAAAATTGTGACATTTTAGCGTGCATGCCTTTTGGGGGGCCGTTTGTGCCCGGCGTGCTTCAATCGTTTTCCAATTTCTTTCCAGTCCTTGAGTACAGCTGTCAGGTTTTCCACTTCGCACGTCCAAGCACTTCGCTCTCTGACGCCATCGAACGATTTCAGACGCGTGTCATGTCAATCATTTACCGTTACACAAGATACGCAGACTGCCTGGACCTTGGCGGAATTACTATTAGTAAGTTAAGTGACAGGCGCTCAGAAGCATGTGCTAAGCCATTTGACGATATTCTTACAACTCCTGATCACAATCTCAACGATCTTCTACCGCCTCGACCGACATGTACCACATTATAATCTACGAAGGACTCGAAACTTTGTATTAGAAAAGATTAAAACTAGCAGATTCAATAACACTTTTATTCCGTCATCGGTAAAAGCTATAAATATGCCGTAACAAAGTATTTATTTGTACATATCTTAACATATATAATACATATACATATATATTTTATAATAATATTACCACAATTGTTATAAAATTCTTAGTACTTTTACTTATTTATATTACATATTGTACACGCAATTCAGCTTACTAGCTGCAAGGTGTTTTATTAAATAAAAGCTATCTATCTATCTTAAGTTACTGTAAAACTTCTACACAATATAAAAATAACGTATTAGGTCATTGTTAAATTTTCTGCAATTCTAATAATTTCGTTTTCCCGGCCCATATATACAATAGTCGTTTTCACAGTTCTAGTCGATCAGCATCGATAACTTTAAAAATACTCTTTAGAATTTGACAACATCCGTTGTAATTTAAGCAATGTACAAATTGTCAAATTACTTGAAACACTTGGCAATTCCACGGACCATAGTTAAATTCTAAAGAATATATTACACGCTATCGAAGCTGAGGTTGATGGAAGAGACTTTGAAATGGTCTCATGACATCAAAGTTTCATTTCAATATGACAGTTTGATTGATGACTTGCACGAGTATTTGTATTTCAATCAAGACTAACACCTTTTTAATATAACAATCTTGATTTTCATTAATATTTTCGCTGTTTTCATTATAATTAACTTATTTACTTATTAACTATTTATTTTGATTAAAATGTTGTTGATTGTTAAAGTATATTACGATTTATTAAATATATTACTCCATCGCTTTTCTTATTGTGAGTATGTATGACGTTTTGATTGATTGATTGATATACCTATTTCAAAAAAGGTTGCAATAGGCCACGGGCAGTCCAAGCAATTCACTTTTACAGTAGACATAGGGGAGAAAACATCCGTGGCTTTAGTCATAAATTTACAGTAAATACTCGATGGCCCTCCCCTTAATTCCTCTAGAGCTGATGAGGATTTCGAAAATAACCATGGCGACGAAAACTTAATGATGATGATGTTGAAGTGTGAAAATTGATGCTGCTGATGATTATGATGATGATGACGAAACAATCAGGACAATGATGATTACAGTGATGATAATGGTGGTAACATATGGAGTAAAACAAAATAGAAAGAAGACTAGGAATATTAATATTATTACAGTTTCACGTTATCTAGCACTGCTGTACAATTTCACAAAAAGGTGCATTTGCACAGGGATAATCTTGAATCAGAGTAAATCCAAAATTGTTTTCTATTGTTTAGCGGTGCCATAAATTTGGCTTGCTTTGCTTCGAATTTGTGAATATTTTCACAACAAATCGAGGCTTAGCATGTACAAATGCGTCTTTAATTTGTCAAATGCGGTACTAGGTAGCGTTAAACTGGAGTTTTTCCCAAAAGTTAACCAAGACCATCCTGTCTTTTTTCCTTTCAGATCAGTGATTTAGTATTCCTGTGCACTCACGAGTCATCCAGAAACACAGCAATGATTAAAGAGAGGCTTTCTAAGTTAAAAGAAGCATCAAGCAATGTCTGGGATACCCGTTTGTAACAGTTAGATGGCACAAGCGAGCACTCAAAAAAAATCCAAGAAAACAACTGCATGGGAGTCTAGCTCTACACTGGTGCATTTGACTGAAAAAAATATCTCTTTTACACAAACGTTTGAGACTTTCACGGAAATATATCGGATTAAATAAAATTAAAGTTGATTTTGGACTTGATGAATGTATATTTAACATTGATAAATATATATTGATGTAAATAGTTTTTTCATATCATTCACATGCACGTTTTAAAGTATAAAAAAACATTAATCAATTAATATGCAGCGCTTAAAAATTAGAAGGAAAGGGCACTAGAATACTCTAGTTTCATGTTATCTAGCACGTCAGTACTATTTGACAAATTAAAAGCGCATTTGCACAGGCGCGCTAGGCCACGATTCGGAGTAAATTCAAATGTGTTTTCTATTGTCGAGAAAACGTTTTTCGTGCTTTGCTTGGAATTTGTGAATGTTTTTACAACAATTTGTGGCTTAACCTGCAAATGTGCCTTTTTCAGTAGTACAGCGATAAGATTATAAATTGAAATTAGAGTATTAAAATCATATCTCTGTAGCGTCTTTGCAAATTTATACAGTACAAAAACTGAACAGTCAGTAAAGTTAAGTGAACATTTTTTACGCTGTTACAAATTTTATTAAATTACCGAACGTTAATTTACCAACACCGACGGCACAGCTTATACAAGTTTACTCGCTATTTTTCATGTTTGATTGATTCATTGTCCAACCAAAAGAGCTGAATATTCAGTTACCAAACTCAGCAACTCTTTCTCTGGTTGTGTGTCTACAAAATATGCTCTTCAATTCTTGTTTAAACTCAGGCATACTTATCGAATACACTAAAAGGTTCACAAATGAGTTGCTATAAAGCAAAAACATCGCGATTGTGTTCCAAATCTGAGATGGGTTGACTTTGTCATCAAACATCCTAATAAAGTCTGTAGCAGTTCGAGGAATCCATGTAACCATGGATACTACTGTCACTATAAAGAGTGTTTTGGCAAGTTTATTGTTTTCTTTGATTGTTCTACAATTTTTAAACTTTGTGAAAAACTTCATTTTTATCCAAATAGATGTATAGGAGACACAAATTATAACGATAGCTAGAGAAGCCAAGATGATATAGACCATATTATAGTCAGTGTCGTGATCGTTTTTGTGAAGGTACGATTTTTGGCCAAGAGCCCCAGTCAGTGATGTTAAAAGTGCACACACCCAAATGGCAACAATGACAGCCACAAAGTGCCACTTTTTCGCAAGACGATGTTGAAAAGGCCTGAAGACAGCCAAACATCTCTCCAAAGCGATTGCAGCGATGGACAATATTGAGGCCATGACGTTCATCAGTGAGAAAAAGTTGCTGTAAATAAGAAAAATCCGAAGTTCTGAGACGTTTTGTGGTGTCCATGAAGTCTTGACTAGAACGTTAAAAACGAAATTGCTCAAACCAACCATCAAGTCTGCCACTGTTAAGTTAATGAGAAGATAAATCGACTTTTTGCCTCGGAAACGTCTTCGTAAGAAGACAAATAATACCAAAATATTCCCAAAGATTATAGCGATTAGAATACAGCTAAAAAGTGAATCGATTTTCGACCATGTATAGGAGGCTAGTTGGAGAGCGTATGTATTGACGACTGAAGAGTTTTTCGTTTCTTTAAATATCATCTTGTATGTATTATTGCTCCTGTTTGACCCTTGTTGCAAGGTTTTGAAATCTCAAATCTAACTATAAATTACAAATTTTGGACTCCAACGAGAACTGTTTTCAATGCCTTTCTCTTAAAAAGTTAATCATTTGGAAAACCCAGCTCATTGAGGAACAAATTTTGAAAAGACATCGTTTGTTGTCTCAGAATTTACCAATGTTTTTTCCTTTCTCTACAATGTTCTGAACAGAAAAAAGCCTTTTGAGGTACCAATGAAAAATATGTAATTATAAATCTTTCTTCCGTATTACATCTACTTCCAAAGACTTGTTCAATACCAAATTTGAAGCGTTTTCATTGGCCTTTCAAGTGGGAAATACCGACCAAAGGATCTCTGTCGAAAGGAAACGGCGTCCCGCCACAATCATCAACGTTTCAATCCCAAATTCTAATTTTTGTCAATGGCCATTACAGCGAGAAATACCGATCATAGGATGTCCGTCTAAAGCAAACGTCCCGCCACAATCATGAATTTGTTCAAAGCCAAATTCTAACTTTTGTCAATGGCCTTTACAGCGAGAAATACCAAACAGAAGATGTCTGTCTAAAGCAAACGTCCCGAAACAATCATGAATTTGTTCAATGCCAAATTCTAACTTTTGTCAATGGCCTTTACAGCGAGAAATACCAATTCAATCAGAAGATGTTTGTCTAAAGCATGCAAACGTCCACAATCGTCCGCTTCTAAAATAACACTACTTTTTCAATGCCAAATTCTGTTGTCAATGGCCTATCCAGTGAGAAATATCGATCAGACTATCTCTCTCTCAAGCACAAATGTCCACCATCATCTACACATGTACATGTTCACAATTTCAAACGTCTAATGTACTTTGTACAATCTTGTTTTCGTTTATATATCACCTGGGTGTCAATGAAAAGGATCAATTTAATTAAGATTAAAAAAAACATAATTACTATTTGCATTGGTCATAAAATACTATTTGTCTTCTTAACATTTTTTTATTAATTAGAACTCCAAATTATTGAGGTGTAGCTATTACGGTAAAACTTCTACACAATATAAAAAAACGTATTCGGTAATTGTTTAACTTTCTACAATTCCAAAAATTGCGATTCGTTTTCCAATATACAATAGTCCTTTTCAAAGTTCACGTCGATCAGCCTTGATAGCGCGCGTAAAATACTATTTTAGAATTTGATTACATCCATGGTAATTACACATTAATTACAAGTAATGTACACATTGTCAAATTAAACAATTGAAACACTTAAGAAGTCCCAAGGCCAACGTCAAATATAGGTAATCGCACTATCTTTTTTACAGTTCGTTATTGATATAGGTATTATATACGAGTGATCTTTTGAAAATTTTCAAAATTGGACGAGTTTTTTAGACGAGTCCAATTTGATAACTTTCAAAACATGACGATCGAATATCTATTAATTACAAATTGTACGAAAAGATCGTGCGATTTTCTATTTATGATATACTGAAAAACTAATAGCATTTGCTACTCTGCAGAGTACAATTTACTATTGAATTTTACTCCTCTCGTCCAATCAGAATCGAGTAATTTTGTACTCGATGTTATAAAACAAATTACACGCTAACGAGGCTGACGTTGATGGAAGATCGAGAGACTGTGAATTGTTTTATTGACATCAAAGTTCCATTTCAATATGACAGTTTGATTGACGACGTGTAAGTGTTTGTATTTCAAGACTAACACCTTATTTTTAATATAACAATCTTGATTTTCATTAGTACTTCGACCCTGTTTTCATTATAATGAGTTATCTTAATTTTGATTAAAATTTTGTTGATTGATCAAGTATGCAAACAATTGATTGATAAAATATAGTACTCTATTGCTTTACTAATTGCGAGTTTTTTGAAAGTTTGGAGGATCTACTATAGCCAAACATGAAAACTCCCAATAATCGAACAAAACTAACCAACGGAATCATTTTTGATCAGATTGATTGCTTGTTTGATTGATATACCTACCAAGAGGTTGTCATAGGCTAGAGGAAATAGGTCATATAGATAAGATATATAGATATACCTATTTAAAAACGAGATAGTCATAGGCGAGAATAAATAGGCCATATAGATATATCTATTTCAAAAGAGGTTGTCATAGACGAGAAGAAATAGGTCATATAGATATATCTATTTCAAAAGAGGTTGTCATAGACGAGAAGAAATAGGTCATATAGATATACCTATTTCAAAAGAGGTTGTCATAGACGAGAAGAAATAGGTCATATAGATATATCTATTTCAAAAGAGGTTGTCATAGACGAGAAGAAATAGGTCATATAGATATATCTATTTCAAAAGAGGTTGTCATAGACGAGAAGAAATAGGTCATATAGATATATCTATTTCAAAAGAGGTTGTCATAGACGAGAAGAAATAGGTCATATAGATATATCTATTTCAAAAGAGGTTGTCATTATATAGGCAAAAGTAAATATAAGTCAGTCCAAAATCCAAGAATAGCTGCGCTGGAATAATATATTTCTATTCGAAGTTGTTTGTAGCCCAAGAAACAGGCATTTTAAAGGCCTCGATTATTTATATTTATTTGTATGAATGGCCTTTGGTGATGACAACCTTTATTTGAAACAAGTGTATATGGATAGATCAGGCTGAAGTATTCGCTGCTTAATTAGTTTGAATAGCCTCCAAAAACGCATTGTGTTTGTCAGTACTAGTGTCTAAAAAACACTCATACAAAACGAAGATAGTTTTACTGAAGTCCGCATACAAGCCTTTGAAAAAGCTGTGAAGTCAGTTTTACTGAACTAACGCCATCAACGATAACTTGGAGTCAGCACCAAAGTTTGTTTGTTTGTTCGTTTGTTTGCTTGTTTTGACTGTCTGTTTGTTCGTTTGTTTTGTCTGTCTGTCTGTTTGCTTTTTTGTTTGTTTGCCTGTTTTGTCTGTCTGTTTGTTTGTCTATTTGTTTGCTTGTTTTTTTTGTTTGTCTGTTTGTTTGTTTTATCTGTCTGTTTGTTTGTCTATTTATTTGCTTGTTTTGTTTGTTTGTCTGTCTGTTTGTTTGTATGTTCGTTTGTCACTTTGATCTGTTTGTTTGTTTGCTTGTTTTGTCTGTCTCTCTGTCTGTATGTTCGTTTTTTTGTCTGTCTATTTGTTCGTTTGTTTGCTTATTTTTTTCTGTCTGACTTAATGATTTACTGATGCCTGTTACAAATTTTATTATATTACCGAAAGTTTACCAAAACCGACACAGCTTATACAAGTTTACTCGCTAGTTTAATTTTCATGTTTGATTAATTCATTGTCCAACCAAAAGAGCTGAATATTTAGTTACCAAACTCAGCAACTCTTTCTCTGGTTGTGTGTCTAAAAAATATGCTCTTCAACTGTTGTTTAAACTCAGGCATACTTATCGAATACACTGAAAGGTTCACAAATGAGTTGCTATAAAGCAAAAAAGTCGCAATTGTGTCCCAAATCTGAGACCAATTGACTTTGTCATCAAACATAATAAAAACGTCTGTAGCAGTTCGAGGGATCCATGTAACCATGGATACTACCGTCACTATAAAGAGTGTTTTGGCAAGTTTATTGTTTTCTTTGATTGTTCTACAATTTCTAAACTTTGTGAAAAACTTCATTTTTATTCAAATAGATGTATAGGAGACACAAATTATAACGATAGATATAGAAGCCAAGCTTACGTAAACCATATTATAGTTGTAGTGATCGTTTTTGTGAAGGTACGATTTTCGGCCAAGAGCCCCAGTCAGTGCTGTTGAAAGCGTACACACCCAAATGACAACAATGGCAGCCACAAAGTGCCTCTTTTTCGCAAGACGATGTTGAAAAGGCCTGAAGACAGCCAAACATCTCTCCAAGGCGATCGCAGCGATGGAGAATATTGAGGCCATTATGTTCATCAGTGTAAAAACGTTTGAGACATTTTGTGGTGTCCATGAAGTCTTGACTAGAACGATGAAAACGAACTTGCACAAACCAACCATCAAGTCTGCCACTGTTAAGTTAATGAGAAGATAAATCGACTTTTTGCCTCGGAAACGTTTTCTTGAGAAGACAGATAATACCAAAATATTCCCAAAGATTATAGCGATTAGAATACAAATAAAAAGTGAATTTGACAAATCGATTTTCGACCAAGCATCGAATCGAAGTAGGAGGCTAGTTCGGGAGCGTACTTATTGACGGTTGAATAGTTTTTCGTTTCTTTAAATCTCATAGTGTATGTTTATGATATTGTCTTGTTCGTCCCGTCTTGCAAGCTTTTGAAATACAACTGTAAACTACAAATTTTGGACTCCAACCAAAACTGTCTTCAATGCCTTTTTCTCAAACCGCACATCGTTTGGAAAGCTAAAGTCCCGCTTACTGAGGAAGACTGAATTTGGAAAATGCTTTTTGCTGTCTCAGAATTTACCAATGTTTTCCCCGACTCTTTCACTGCAATGTTTTGAGAAGAACAAGCCTTCTAAAGTGCCAATGAAGAAATCTTTAATTATAAATGTTTCTTCCTTTTTCATCTATTTCCAAAACATTAAGACTAGTGTGTAACACCAAACTTGAAGCGTTTTCGTTGGGCTTCCAAGCGGGAAATACCGATCAGAGGATGTCTGACGAAAGCAAATTTCCACAATCATTCACATCTAAAACAACTAGACTTGTTCAATGCCAAATGTTGTTGCCAATGGCTTTTCCAGTGCCGGAGAAATACCGATCAGAATATCTCTGTCTAAAAAGCAATAAATACTCCCAACACTCTCACAACTTCAAACGTCTAATATACGTTGTACAGTCTTGTTTTCGTTTATATATCATATAATGCACCAAGCCATTGGCGTCGATGAAAAGGATCAACTTTTAAGTTGATTAAGATTAAAATTAAGACATATTTAAAAGCATTTAATTACTCTTTGCATAGGTCACAAAATATTATTTGACTTCAAAACATTTTTTCATTAATAACAACAAAGCTCGATTTTTGATAACTTCAATTACGGAAAACTTTGTATACAATATGAAAAACAGTATTAGAAAGTCATTATTAAATGTTCTACAATTCTAATTATCTCGTTTTCCGACGTTAAATTAATATAAACTTATACATGATATGAAAAAAAAAGTATTAGGACCTCATTATTACATTTTCTACAATTCTAATAATCTCGTTTTCCAATTTCCAATTGTTTTCCAATCTCTTTCCAGTCCTTGAGTACAGCTGTCAGGTTTTCCACTTCGCGCTTCCAAGTACTTCGCTCTCTGACGCCATCGAACGATTTTAGACGCGTGTCATGTCAATCATTTATGCACTTGTCATCGGCTTCCACGAGGAGGGGGGGACCCCGGGCTAATGTGGGGACTTTACTTTCAGTCCAGAGCAAAGGTGTCTTATTTCCCCAGGTATTGGGCAAGTTTTTGAATTACAACTTCAAATCAGTGATGTGTCGCTATAACGTTAAAACTTTTACACAATATGAAGAAACCGTAGTCTTAAACTTTCTACAATTCTAATAATTTCGATTGGTTTTCCAATATACAATAGTCCTTTTCACAGTTGACGTCGATCAGTCTTGATAGCGCGCGTAAAATACTCTTTTAGAATTTGACTACATCCATGGTAATTACACATTAATTACAAGTAATGTACACATTGTCAAATTAAACAATTGAAACACTTAGCAAGTCCACGGGCCATCGTCAAGTTTGTATAGGTAAATCGCACGATCTTGAATACAGTTTGTAATTAATAGGTATACGAGTGATATTTTGAAAATTTTCAAAAGTGGACGAGTCTTAACTTTTATAATTTGATAACTTTCAAAACATGACGAGTATCTATTAATTACAAATTGTGCGAAAAGATCGTGCGATTTTTTATTAGTCGGGCTAGAAGGCCCGACTCTAGTTTTACCTTTTAGCCTATCTGTCACGTCGCGTATAGTCCCCCATGTTGCTTTGGGAACGAACACAGGAAGACCAAAGTAGAATTGTTTAGCCTCCTGTGTTGACTGATTTTATGACTAGCCCGACTTCACGCTCATAGAGCGTCTAGTTCATAATATACTGGAAAACTAATTGGCACTCTAATTACACACAGAGTACAATTTACAATTTAATTGTACTCCTCTCGTCCAATCAGAATCGAGTAATTGTGTACTAGATGTTATAAAAAAGAATTAAAGGTAACCAAGGCTGAAGTTGATGGAAGAGACTGTGAAATGGTTTATTGACATCAAAATTTCGTGCAAGCCAAAATTGCCACTCAAATCTTTGCATTTCTATCAAATAAATTCCGTGCGCATGCCAGCTGGCTAAAAAAAATTTCGTGCACGGACCAAATCACCCACCATCCCCCCCTCAAAAGTTAAATGGTCGGCCCCTTAAGACTAACACCTTATTTTTAATATAACAATCTTGATTTTCATTAGTATTTCGGCCCTGTTTTCATTATAAAGAGTAATCTTAATTTTGAGTAAAATTTAGTGATTGCTCAAGTATGTAAACAATTGATTGATAAAATATATTACTTTAGTGATTGCGAGTTTTTTTGAAGTTTGGAGGATCTATATAGCCCAACATGACAACTCCCAATGGTCGAACAAAAATAACCAACGGAAGCATTTCTGCAGATCATATTGATTGCTTGTTTGATTGATATACCTACCAAGAGGTTGTCATAGGCGAGAGGAAATAGGTCATATAGATATACCTATTTCAAAAGAGGTTGTCATTATATAGGCAAAAGTAAATATAAATCAGTCCAAAATCCAAGAATAGCTGGAATAACATATTTCTGCATCTTCATTTGTCACGGAGCACGGAAGTTGTTTGTAGCCCAAGAAACCGGCATTTTAAATTAAGGCTTCGATTATTTGTATTTATTTGTATGAATGGCCTTTGGTGATGACGATCACTATTTGAAACAAGTGTATATGGATAGATCAGGCTGAGATATCCGCTGCTTAATTAGTTTGAACAGCCCTAAAAACGCATTTTTTGTCAGTACTAGTGTCTAAAAACACTATACAAAACGAAGATACTTTTACTGAAGTTCGCATACAAGTCTTTGAAAAAGGTCTGAAGTCAGTTTTCCCGAACTAAGGCCATTAATGTTAACTTGGAGTCAGCTGCAAAGTTTGTTTGTTTGTTCGTTTGTTAGCTTTTTATCTGGCCCGTACTAAGTACTTATTGACTGAGTGAGAGGGCCGTACGGGAAAATATTTGGCTCGCGGTCATATGACGTACGGACCTGGCGCAGCGAGGTCCGTACAAATGACCAAGAGCCAAATGTTTTTCCGTACGGCCCGACCTAACTCAGTCAATAAGTTTTTTATCATATGATCCGTATATTTTGCCAGGCGCGCGCCATTTGTTGTAATGTTTTGAGTAGCTGGTCCGTACGTGTTTGTACGGACCAGATGGAAAAATCCGTACAGACCCCATCACGTGACTTTTTCCGAAGGTTTTCTTAAGAGCGCTCGCCGGGCAAAATACGGGTCATATGATAAAAAACTTATTGACTGAGTTAGGTCGGGCCGTACAGAAAAATATTTGTATTTGGCTGTTTGTTTGTTTGTCTGTCTGTTTGCTTGTTTGTTTGCCTGTTTTGTTTGTCTGTTTGTTTGCCTGTTTTGTCTGTCTGTTTGTTTGTCTATTTGTTTGCTTGTTTTGTTTGTTTGTCTGTTTGTTTGTTTGCTTGTTTTGTCTGTCTCTCTGTCTGTCTGTCTGTCTGTCTGTCTGTTCGTTTGTTTTGTCTGTCTATTTGTTCGTTTGTTTGCTTATTTTTTTTTGTCTGACTTAATGATTGACTAATGGATTTTACTCCGACGAAGGGCTAAAGCTCGAAACGTCAGTAAAGTTAAGTGAACATTTTTTACGCTGTTACAAATTTTATTATATTACCGAACGTTTAGAGTACAAACACTAAAAGTGTGCAACATAAATACCACTAAATACTGCTAAATTATGCAAATTCTTTTGTTCTCCATCGTTTAAGGTGGTAGGATTGGATAAAATGCATGTCATTAAAAAAAATAATAGTATGAACAGTGTTATATTTACATGCAAAATTATTGCATAGTCTGCTACTATATTAAATTCTTTACACAAACTCATATAAAGAGGTGTGAAATTTCACACCTAGGTGTCAGAATTCCACAGGCAAACCAGACCACGAATTTAAATATTTCTCTAATATCTCAGTGTAAAAAAATCGATATGGAAATTAAAACTTATTTTATTTATCCCTATGCAAAATGGAAAGTTTGTACCGCAGCCCGGAGCAAAAAGCATTTTCTGAGAGCTTTGTGAGACTTTTTAAGGAAATTGCCTCGTAAAAAATTCGAAAACATTAGTTTTCTCCGGGCTGCGGTGAAAATGTCAGTTTTTGTCTATATTTACACTGTACCAATTTTCATAAACATTCATTAAAACGAATTGCTTCTTTTGAGCTGAAAACTATCGCTTGGTGGTCTTTTGTGAGTTAAAATTGATTGAAAATAGATCAAAATAGGTATAGATCGCTACATTTGGCCGCCATCTTGTTTGATGTGCTTTGGTAATCGATGTTGTATCGTTACGTTCGATAACTGTACGTTTATAGGCGAAATAACTCGTAAATAGACCGGAAAATAGTCGGATTGCCGAAAGGACGCCAAACAAATGACGTAATCCATAGCAACGTGGGCTGCACATGCGCATTTGATATGTGTAACACGAACCCTCGTGTAAAATCATAGGAAGATCGTCATAGCTGTTTGTAGAGTTCATATCAAAGTTTATATCCAAGTTTATACCAAAGTTTATATCAAAGTTTATACCAAAGTTTATATCAAAGTTTTTATGGCTTTTAATGGTGACCCATTTTATTCAATAAGTGCTCATACTTCGCGTGGTAGTGGAGCTGGTTCACGGCTTTCAATTATTTCTTACTCGAACGAAGAACTTATCAGAATTGGCTGGAAAGTTGATCCTTGTGGTAAAGGGTTCAAATGGACAAACCCCAAAGGCAAAACCTTCTATTCTTCAAAGGCCGTTCAAGCATCTTTTCATCAAGATGATGCTGATTACCAGCCGTTATCAGCAGCAAGTAGCGATGACTGTACTAGTTCACCGGAGAAGCGACCAACTTTGTCTCGAAGAGCACAGAAACGGTTAGTGTTTTCATTACAGAAGTTACATATATATAGATTCCTCGCAAGAATTAAAAACATGTTTCAAACTGTTTTATACAGTTTTCAAATAAATTTACAATCCTCGCGATCGGGTCCGCTATGATTTTTGAAGGCAATGAATGTCTAAAGTTCATGTGCTCTTTCGGGCAAAGTTCTATGATTTAAGATTCTTGCCAGCCTGCTGCTGTTGATACAGACCCAATTCAAGGCAATGCATGATAATGTGCCAAGTAAAATAGTAATGAAAATTGTGATTTTGAATTAATGTGTTAGGATGACATCACAATTGTGTGTATCTTGGATTTTAAACAGATAGTCTTTATATCGAGCAGAGACCTATTATCTCATGATACATGTACAATAGAGATAATACATGCAGTGTTGTTTTCTCTTGATAACAGATGTATTACTGGGAAATAACTAATATACAACATTTTTTTTAGGATTAAAGTGAAACAGAATTTGACGGCCTCTATTGCACTACCAGCCAGATACCACATTGCAATGACATCGCAGTTGGAGGATTTTATTGAACAAGTAAATCAAACACACGGTTGTTCCATAGAGAAAGGATGCAAAGGTATGTCTTTATAATTCTTCAACAGAATTTGTTCTCTGTTTTCATAGAGTTACAACTGATGTTCTTGAAGTGCAACCTGGAAGTTTAAGGGTTTAATGTATCATTTGCTGACTAGTCAATCAAAAACCTTGAATTTGAAATAATTGATTAAACCAGCTATTCATGTGCTTTCTTCACTTGCTGATTCCCATAAAAACTCAAATATTACACTAAAAAATGGACCATAAAATTCAAGCCATGTAGGGAAATATTTTTAGTTGAAGAATTAGATAGTAAGAAACCAAACATAATAAGAGGTTATTAACCAAGCTTGAGGTCTGTATGGGAAAATATCAGACCAAGGTCTTATGAGTTATGATATGACGTCTGATATTTTTCCGTACAGACTGATCAAGCAATAAAAATTAATAAAACGTTTATTATATGGCTTTTTTTCTTAGCGATGTACAAAATCACAAATATTTTATCACTGAATTTCTCATTATTGAATGAATAAAAAGACATCAACACACACACAAAACTGTCTAAAAATACTTCGCAGGTACAAGAGAAACTTTTTTATAAAATATATATTACATTACTTTACTATACAAGTTGTTTTTAATTTCCCGGTCTGAAAAAAATATGAAAATTGAAATGTTGTCATAGAAACGTTCCAATACACCTTTGGACAGACTGCTCATCAACTTGAGAAATGTTTAAGCCATATAATAAATAATAGTTATTGTACAAAGGAAAGCTATAGGTTCAATATTTGAACTGTAAAGAATTTAAAAATTCAATTTTAACTTAACAATTCTAACCATTCAAATTCCAAGAAATATTTCAGCTATAATTATTCAGCTTTATTATGTAAACTTCAGTGAAATATCAGGTGATCTCCCGCCGAAAAAGTGATATCTTCACATTGTGAAAATAACATGTTATTTCACATGTGAAATAACACGTTACCATCTATTTGTTAATTTTTGATGCATATCTTGATAAAACTTTTGCTATTTCATTTGTCATGAGTTTATATAATAAACAGAACATTACATGGGCGCTTGGAGATATGGATTTTATTTTCTCATGCTCAAATGATATCTCACTCTTTCGCTGCACTCGTGAGATATCAATTGAACACTCAAGATAAAAAACGTATTTTGCGCGCCCATGTAATATCCTCTATATCTGTCAATTCTAGTCTCTGGTTATTACAGTTAGATATTACTATTGCATCTGTTTCAATTATATTGTTAAATAGAATTGTAAAATACATGTAGTGAATAAAGATGGAGTGAATTGAATTTTAAATGAATTGAGAGAAACCTCAGATAACATGCTCATCAATTTGGATTTATTTTTTTATTTTTATCTTCTAGGAAAACTTGTGCCTGTTCATATAGAGGAGAAAGGCTTGGGAGGTGCCACAACTGTACACTTTGCTTGTTCTGGATGTGGTTATGGCATTCATTATGCAAGTAGTCAGGTTGCCTTGACTCACCATAAGAGGAACTGTGTATCCTTGGCCACAGCACTGTGCTTCCTGGTTTATGGTCAAGGATATCACACCTATTTCAAAGTTTTAAAAATGGGATTGGGTATGAATGTGCTTACCAGCAGCAACTTCTACCGTGTCATCAAATTAGCTTACCCACATGTCAAGGCTATCCTAGATGGAATGTGTGAGCGGGGAAAAGATTGCATGAAAGCCAAAGACCCAACTGAGCTAGGCAGCTGGAAAAGAGGTGTTACAACATCTGATGGCTGTTGGCTTATTCGAGGTTTTCATAGCCAGTGTTGTACATTTGTCATGGCCGATTTCTTGACAGGTGGGATCCTTTACTACGGTCACCTATGCATGCGTGGAAGTAACAGCATTTCAGATACTGATTTATGGGAAGGGACTTCAAAGTCAGCTGAAGGACACCTAGCACACTTGATCTTCAAACAAGCCAAGGAAGAAGATTTAAACATTGAATTGAATTGGCAGGATCAGGATTCTACTGCTGAACTCTCATTCCGCAGCATATTCCCAGATAGTGAACTGAATCGTGTGATGTTGTGTGGAGGCCACATCGGACGTTCCCATGGGAACAATCTTAAGGAATATAAAGGAAAGAAAGTTCTTGACTGTGGTTTCATTGACAAACACAAGAAAAACTTTCCAGAAATCCAGAATGTGAAGTGTGCATGTGCAGGAAAGAAGCATTCTAAATCTTGTGGCTGCCTTTCAGATCACTTCATTGCGGCAGCTAAGAGAAATCACTTCTCCGCCTTAAAGCAGAGTAAGAACAATCCTGATGAATATGCCAGACGCATGAATGTTCTTGGCAAATATCATTGTCAAGACATTCATAGTTGGATTAACAAAGATGGAGAACAAGAAGAGTGTGGGTTTCATCCATTGACTGTGTGTGAATGTGGAGAATGTGAAAAGGGCAGCAGTGTGAGTGATGGTGAAACAGAGAAAGGAAGTAGTGAAGAAGAAAAAGGCAGTGGAGATGAGGGAAGTGATGTAAGTAGTGGGATTGACGATAGTGAAAATCAGAGGAATGTTGATGGGATTTGTACAGATTTGGATGTAAATAGAGAGATTGATAGTGATAGCAGCAATGATCAAAGTGCTATTGAAAGTGAAGTTGAGAGTGAAGATAGTAATGGTGATAGTGAAGTTGAGAGTGGTGATAGTAGTGATAGTGAAGTTGAGAGTGACGAGTGTGATGATAGTAATGGTGATAGTGAAGTTCAGAGTGACGAGTGTGATGAAAGTGATGAAGATGAAGACCCACAGCTGAAATGTGCTGGAAAGCCATATGTGGCAAGACATGTTCTACGCTGCAAACTGCATGCTCTCCTTTATGAAATTGAGTGCAACAGAATTTCCAACAAAGCAAAAGCTGTTGTGCACGAAGAAATGGGTCGAGGACACTCGAGTTTGCCTGAGAGCAAGTTCAATGTTTTGACACGTTTCCGCTCAAAGAGTGTAAACTTACACCAGTTACATTACGAATTCATTACGAACATTGGATTATGTCAAAGCAATATGACTTTTATGTATAAAGTTGCTGGTAATACATATCACTGGATGAGAGAACTGTACACCTTACTACGCCTTCCCATTCCTGATGGCATAGAGGAAATCTGGGCAGGAGAAAATGAAAGGAGAATGAAAGCCCTTCTTAAGAAAAGAACAACAGTTGTAAAGTCTGCAAGAGCAAAGCAGAAGCAGAAACGACTCCAAGAAAGTGAGCAGAGGTAATTGAAAATATTGTGTTTCTTGGTCTTTTATAACCATTTTGCACTATGAACAATGTCATCTTACTTTATATATTGATTTTATTCAAAAGCCACTTAGACGAAAAAAAATATTTGTAACACAAGGAAGCACAAGTGTGACCAGATTGATGCATCAATAGTTCTTGATTGATTTATTGATCTACACAGCAGTAACTAAAGTATCATTTTAGTCATAATTGACAGAAGAAAATAACAATAAGACTAGTCATGTGTTTTGGGTGTCTGAGCTCACAAGAAATTACCAGTTAAAACCTATGCAAATCAGGATATAAAACCATAGTGTTGTATCAGATATACAACACTTTTCATGGTCATGGTTTCTTTTGAAAATGTGTCTTAATTATTCATGAATTTTTTAAATCAACATATCATTGTGGCATCACCATAGTGGTTATTTTGTGGGTTTCTTATATTTATTCCATCCAAAGACTTTATTTTTCCATAAATTTTTTGTTTATTTTTTGCTTTTGTGTCGAATTGGAAGATTAAAAAAAAAAATAGGAAAGAAATTACTGAGGCCTCTAGAACCGGGTAAACCAATAAATTTGACTCTTAAGCCAACTTCAAACATCAAATTTCACATGTGCTGAATGCAATTACATGAAAGAAGGCCGCCTAATTATCTATTTTCAGCGCATTCGGCACATGTGAGATTCACAGTTTGAATTAGGCCTTATTCAAGGGTTGTATTTGATCAGTGGCTCTGTTAAAGTAAGTGAAGATACTAATCCCATTTTTGTTTCATACATGTAGGAAGAAGTTTGTAAGAAGACAGAAGATTTTGCACACATATGGTGGAAATGAAGAAGATGTTGACCTTGACGACGATGTAGTTTTGGCTGAGGTGCAAAAGAGGCTCCAAGAGAAATCCAATCCTCCAAAATTTACTAAAGCAGTAAATCCTCCTGAAGGCGCAAGAGTGAACGTTGGTGGCAGAGCTTGCAGATGTGGGAATAAGGATCACCTACGCACATCTCATAGATCATGTCCTTTGAATAAGAAGAATAAATCAAAGGAATAACATATTTCCAATTGAACATTAACAGTTATTCGCTGAACACGAAGTGGTAATCAGGCGAATATTTACTGAACCACAAACCGGAGGTGAATAACTGTTTTACTATATACACAATTCACAACCGAACTAAAAAAAAGAAATGAAAACTATTGTATGATGTGCGTGAAAAGGTAGATATGGTGTAATATCCCAAGATAGCGAACCAATGACAGCACTCGTTCTTATGAGCTTGTGAATTGTGTATATACTAAATAATAATGTGTGAATCATATTATTAGTAGAGAGCTTGCTATAAATATGTGAACATTTAGTAGTATCATACTTATTTATGCTAGACACTTGTGTGTTTTAATTAATTCTAAAATATTTGAATTTCATGGATTTAGTGCAAGCACTCTAGTGATAAGTCAATTTTGTTTTCTTTATTAAAATGAAGTAGCTTCTTTCATTCTTTGTCTAAACACTGCCAGGACACACAAACAAGAATAGGACGAAGATAAAGCAACTTTGGCTTCCAAAGTGCATGTGTATTGTAATGCAATAGGCAAATATATATCTTATTAGACAGTTTGATGTGTAATATGGCTGGATATTTTAAGAGTGAAACAATGTATTTTGACGAGCCTCCAGGAGAGTCAAAATGCAAGTTAACGAGTACAATATCTAGCCATATTACTAACCAAACTGTCTTATAAGATATATATTATCCAATAAAAAGGTTTTTGTTGTTTTATAAAGCAAAATATTGTTTTGCTTGAGTGCTAGATAGAGTAGTAGAAAAATTGCTGGGTATTTTTACTCAATCCAGCCCTACTCCTGAATATTTTTACTTGTCTGAGTAAATTAATAAAATACAATATAATAACAATGTGATACAAAGTCACTTTATTTCATTAAATCATTTATTTCATTTGTAAAGTCATAATTACTAAGCCATAATATTCAAAATCAATTCTATTTCATTATTATTGTTCATGGATTTAAGACTTCATTTAGAAAATATTTGAATATGTTGAGAAAATAGAAACAGTAACCATTATTTGTATATATAATTTATTGTATTTAAAAATGTTTTTTCTCAAATCCCTGTGTGTTTGTTTATATAAAAATATTGTACTGTAATTACATTGTGCATTCTTATAAGTGAAAGTTTACAAATCAAAGACAATATGAAAAGTATACAGTAGTCTTGTCTGCTTTATTGCCTAGCTATTTCTTCTTTGCAACTGGCCACTTGGCTGTAGCAAGTTCTCCAATATTTACTTTGCATACCTGGATAAAATATGAAAATGACAATTGCAATATTCGTTGATTTTGCATGTAATCGTGTGTCTGAATTGAAAGTAGTCGTGACTTGTATATCTGCAATGTACTTACACCATCATGATTTGGATCTGATTTATCATGTATATTGCCAGGTATTATTTCTCTGATTACCCTCTTCAGAGAAGGTGGGTAAACATATGTTGGTGCTGATCTGTTTGGAGAAGCACCAAGCTTTTTTTGACTGCCAAACTATAAAGTGACAAAATAAATAACACAAGTTCATTATATGAAGACCAGGAAGGAATACAAGCACCGAGTCTTGTGGTTTATCATTACGTACGTATAGTCCGTGCAGCATATATTAGTTTAAAATTGTGTTATAGTATACTCCCAGCCACAGGATAGGGTTTTTTTTAAAGATTTTACAAATAATCTGTCATTACAACATACACGATTGTTGACTGGGTGAGTTATTGAAAAATGAATGGAAACTAGCAAGTAAACTAGTATAGTAAACTAGTATAGGCTGTGCCTGTGTTTGATATAAACGATAGTAAAAAATGACGCCGTAAAAAATGCTGACGTAACTTTACTAAATTGAAAAATGATTACCTGTCGAACAACAAAAACCAAGATGATTTCAGCTAACTAATATTTGGTTTTATCTACCAAAGCATGAAAACAGTTGTTTGTTTTGGCTACATATTTTTACTTCCGATGACTCATCGTATCACTCGATCAGTGATGCGAAGTTTCACCGTGTTGCAGTGCAAGTCCCGCATTATTGCAATCCGAATCACTGGAACATTCATAATTGACAGTCGTATATGTAAAAGATAAGATTGATTGAGTGTCTAAAAGGACGGTTGCCTTAGTTGGACCGCTGCAATATATACTTCAGACTGTAATACCTGAATTCAGGCGATGAACATTTTCGCGTAATCACAAAATTCCTCCATGAGAATAAAGTCTCGGCTTATAATACGATCAAAGAAGAACCCTTGGGTGCATAGCAAAGTTAAAAATAGTATTAAATCTGAAATACTTACCCACAAAAGTGCCCAAAGGCGTCTGTAAATTCGAGCTCTTCCCTCTTCAGCGCTTTCGTTCGGCTTTAGCGTGAATCCTTTCAAAAGGTTTATAAGGCCTTTTGGGACGTCGAAACTGAGAAAATATACAAATATCACATTTTAAAAGCTGTCAGAACGGATTGATTGAACAACAGACTAAGAAACTTACCCATTCCGTACAAATTCAGCTTTGAAAGCCTCGAAAGCGTGTTCTGTATTCGCCGCCATAACTAGAGATTAGAAGATCGGACGAAGGTGTGAATCTTTCACGTGCAAATGTCTCGTGTAACCCACGCGAATACAGGCCTGGCAAGCAGCTTTGGCCTCAACTACGCATGTGTATCATGTAAGTTCGTCTCTTATTTCAATATGGCGAATCAAAATGGCTTCCTTAGCTACGACTTATAGAGGACTTTTTATCATTGTTTTTCAAAGAAAAAGATATAAGTTTATTAATCAAATTTCTTAATCTAGCTGAGAACTATCAGTTTACGTTAAAAAATGGCAAGTTTGTTATCCAATCCTACTACCTTAATCAACACCATTTAGTGGTAAATAGTACAAAGTATTGCACACTTTTAGTGTTTGTACTCTACCAACACCGACACAGCTTATACAAGTTTATTCGCTAGTTTTCATGTTTGATTGATTCATTGTCCAACCAAAAGAGCTGAATATTAAGTTACCGAACTCAGCAACTCTTTCTCTGGGTGTGTGTCTACAAAATATGCTCTTCAATTCTTGTTTAAACTCTGGCATACTTATCGAATACACTAAAAGGTTCACAAATGAGTTGCTATAAAGCAAACAAGTCGCGATGGTGTTCCAAATCTGAGGCGAATTGACTTTGTCATCAAACATTATAAAAACGTCTGTAGCAGTTCGAGGGATCCATGTAACCATGGAAACTACCGTCACTATAAAGAGTGTTTTGGCAAGTTTATTGTTTTCTTTGATTGTTCTACAATTTCTAAACTTTGTGAAAAACTTCATTTTTATCCAAATAGATGTATAGGAGACACAAATTATAACGATAGCTATAGAAGCCAAGCTTACGTAGGCCATATTATAGTTGTAGTGATCGTTTTTGTCAAGGTACTTTTTTTGGCCAAGAGCCCCAGTCAGTGCTGTTGAAAGCGCACACACCCAAATGACAACAATGACAGCCACAAAGTGCCACTTTTTCACAAGACGATGTTGAAAAGGCCTGAACACAGCGTAAGATCTCTCCAAAGCGATCGCAGCGATGGAGAATATTGAGGCCATTGCGTTCGTCAATGAGAAAATGTTAGTCACAATAATATAATTCAGAAGTTCTGAGACGTTTTGTGGTGTCCATGACGTCTTGACTAGAATGTTGGAAACCATGCTGCCCAAACCAAGCATCAAGTCTGTCACTGCTAAGTTGATGAGAAGATAAGTCGACTTTTTGCCTCGGAAACGTCTTCTTAAGAAGACAAATAATACCAAACTATTCCCAAAGATTATAGCGATTAGAATACAGCTAAAAAGTGAATCGATTTTCGACCATGTATAGGAGGCGAGTTGGGGAGCGTATGTATTGACGGCTGAAGAGTTTTTCGTTTCTTTAAATCTCATCTTGTATATATTATTGTTCCTGTTTGCCCCTTCTTGCAAGGTTTTGAAATCTCAAATCTAACTGTAAACTACAAATTTTGGACTCCAACGAAAGCTGTCTTCAATGGTTTTTTCTCAAACAGTTAATCATTTGGAAAGCCCCGCTCATTGATTGAGGAACAAATTGGAAAAAGACACCGTTTGTTGTCTCTGAATTTACCAATGTTTTTCCCTTTCTCTGCTATGTTATGAACAGAAAAAAAGCCTTTTAATGTACCAAAAATCTGTAATTGTAAATATTTCTTCCTTTTTTCATCTACTTCCAAAAAATTTTAAGAATAGTGTTCAACACCAAATTTGAAGCGCATTCACTGGCCTTTCAAGTGGGATATACCGATCAGAAGATGTCTGTCGAAAGCAAACGTCCCGCCACAATCATGAATTTGTTCAATCCCAAATTCATCAACTTGTTTAATGACAAATTCTAACGGTTCTCAATGGCCCTTAGAAATACCGATCAGAAGATGTTTGTCTAAAGCATGCAAACGTCCACAATCATCCGATTCTAAATCAACACGACTTTTTCAATACCACAATCTGTTGTCAATAGCCTTTCCAGTGAGAAATACCGAACAGAGTATCTCTGTCTCAAGCGCAAATGTCCACCATCATCAATACTTGTTCAATGACCAAGACTTCCCTTTTTTTTAATTAAAAGCAAGAAATGCTCCCAACACTCTCCCAACTTCAAACGTCTAATGTACTTTGTACAATCATGTTTCCGTTTAAATATCATATATTGCACCTGGGCTGTCAACGAAAAGGATCAACTTAATCAAGATAAGCACAAAAGCATTTAATTACTATTTGCATTGGTCACAAAATATTAGTTGTCTTCCAATGCAAACGTTAACGTTTTTTATTAATTAAAACTTCAAATTAGTGATGTGTCGCTATAACGTTAAAACTTTTACACAATATGAAGAAACCGTAGTCTTAAACTTTCTACAACTCTAATAATTTCGATTGGTTTTCCAATATACAATAGTCCTTTTCACAGTTTACGTCGATCGGCCTTGATAGCGCGCGTAAAATACTCTTGTAGAATTTGACAACATCCGTGGTAATTACACATTAATTACAAGTAATGTACACATTGTCAAATTAAACAATTGAAACACTTAGCAAGTCCCCAGGCTATCGTCAAATATAGGTAATCGCACTATCATGAGTACAGTTCGTTATTGATATAGGTATTATATACGAGTGATGTTTTGAAAATTTTCAAAATTGGACGATTCTTAACTTTTAGGCGAGTCCAATTTGATAACTTTTTAATTACAAATTGTACGAAAAGATCGTGCGATTTTGTATTCATAATATACTGGAAAACTAATTGGCACTCTAATTACACACAAAGTACAATTTACAATTTAATTGTACTCCTCTCGTCCAATCAGAATCGAGTAATAGTGTTCTAGATGTTATAAAAAAAATTAAAGGTAACCAAGGCTGAAGTTGATGGAAGAGGCTGTGAAATGGTTTATTGACATCAAAGTTCCATTTCAATATGACAGTTTGATTGACGACGTGTAAGTGTTTGTATTTTAAGACTAACACCTTATTTTTAATATAACAATCTTGATTTTCATTAGTACTTTCCCTGTTTTCATTATAATGAGTTTTTCTTAATTTTGATTAAAATTTTGTTGATTGATCAAGTATGTAAACAATTGATTGATAAAATATATTACTTCATTGCTTTACTAATTGTGAGTTTTTAGGAAGTTTGAAAGATCTATATAGCCAAACATGAAAACTCCCAATGATCGAACAAAAATAACGGAAGCATTTCTGATCAGATTGATTGCTTGTTTGATTGATATACCTATTTCAAAGAGATTGTCAAAGACGAGAATAAATTGGTCATATAGATAAGATATATAGATATACCTATTTCAAAGAGGTTGTCATAGACGAGAGGAAATAGATCATATAGATATACCTGTTTCAAAGAGGTTGTCAAAGACGAGAATAAATTGGTCATATAGATAAGATATTTACCATGCAAATAACACGATGGACAGTTGAAAACACAGGAAAATGTCCAAAAGCACGAGCTGAAAGCGAGTGCTTTTTGATCATTTTCGAGTGTTTTCAACTGTCCAGAGTGCAGTTATCAGAGTATAAACCACAACTGAGCATTAGTTATATGGTTTATTACATAGATTTACGAGCGAAATGTTTCCTTGCAAAAATCTATTTTGTTCTTGCAAATTTTCGCTCTTATGCAATCGCGATGTAACACTAATTTTGATTGGCTCAAGAATAGTAACACTCTTATCTGATTGGTCGAAAATGTGACAGCAAACATTCAAGTAGCTTTTTTCAATGCCAAGAACGGAAAGCTGAAAATTTTACAATCTAGCTTTGAAATTTCTGTCAGTTTTAGATTTAAATCCGTTCTAAAGCTCAAAACCTAAATATTTAAACTGTTAAAGGAATCAATCTTGTTTACAAAAGCCAACGCTTCATTCGTTGAGAGAAGATAAGCGAAAACAAAACAGCGACAAGAGAAACAAAACAGCCATCGATTAGATTGAGAAAATATCGACAAATTTACCGTGGGGAAAAAAAAAACAAATGGAGTTAGAAAACAGGGAAACGAAGACAAAATCTCACCGTTACACTCAAGAACCTGCTCCTCTACTATGGAATAGCTACAAAGCTACTCTCAATAGCTACTCTGTTTTTTTGTTTGTTTTTTTTTCAAAATGCCACTATACAAAACGAAGATAGTTTTACTGAAGTCCGCATACTAGCCTTGAAAAAGCTGTGAAGTCAGTTTTCCCGAACTAACGTCATCAACGTTAGCCAGCACCAAATCGAAACATCGTTTAGGATTGGTATAAAAATAAAAATAAAATAAAAATACGCGAGAAAATATTTAAAACCAAATTGGCTGCAACTTTTATATTGAAATTATATTTCTATTATAAATATAATTATAATTATAATTATAATTCTATTATATTTTTTATATTGAAATTTTACTTTTTACTTTACTTTTACCGTAAATCACTTTAGTAGTTGCATGGCTAAACAAAGGAAAACCAACACAAACTTTGATTTCCCTGAAATCACAAAAGAAAATAACCAAAACTTCCAGGTGATCTCGCTTCGAAGCCCGCAAAGGATTGTTTTTTCAAAACGAACAGTTCCAAAATGGCGTCTCGAAACAACAACGATTTCGGTTACTTTCAGGCATTTGTGTTTTGTTTTCATAATTACTTTTTATATCTTATAGAGCAACAAAGAGCTTTTTTTTGTCCAAGTTACCTAGAGTTTTTTCTATTTAAAGTTACCTAGAGTTTTTTCTATTTAAAGTTATGTTAATGGCGTATTTTGGAAGTGCGACAAAAATGCTTCTGATTGGCTTATACTAGCCGGAAGTAAGCGCGCGAAATCACCTGGTTGTTTATAATGATGACTTTGTGTCCTGAGACTCAATAATTCCTTTCTTTAGCCATTCAGAAATATCTTCCTTAGCAAATCCAGCCTTTAGTAATACCTCGACTGTGTTCTGTCCTATTCTGGGCTGTGGTTCAGGGCAGCCTTGACCTGGAGTCCTTGATAGTTTAGGGGCTGGTGCTGGCTCATAGCCATCTTCACCTGTCATGAATGTTTTTCGTTGGACATTATGAGGATCAAGAGGTGCTTCATCTAGTGTTAGAACCGGTGCAAAACAGGCATCTGTTCCTTCAAATATCTTACTCCACTCGTCACGTGTTTTAGTTGAAAATACTTTTTCAAATACTTTCTTTTGTTGTTCCCAGTCTGACACGTCCATTTGTGGCGGTAAGTCATCTTTGGAGAGGTTTAGTCCTGGGATTAAAAGAAAGTATTAATAAACTGTACTAAAAACATCACGGCGGTGAAACGACTACGCATGCGTAGCAAAATTTTCACAGCGGTAAATTTGCCATTGTAAACATTAGGAATTTCGGACTACAGTGTTTGACGTCGATTTATAAGAAATTCCCTGAATATATAAGTTTGCAGTTTCGTGTACATAACCTTTGTTATATTATAGATCTACCATGAGTCTATACTTTTGTATGTTTGTTTATATTATGAGAAAAAAAGCGATGAAAGTCGTACACTCCATCGTTTTTTATAGAGTCCGTACGAATGTCAGATTTGCGTGCTGGATCATTTTACTTGATTTTTCGCGCATGTGTAGACGTTTGACCGCTGGGTTACTATACAGACAAGAATCTAAATCCATGTCTTCTGTAGTGCAAATTTATTGCTCTCCCAATTCACCGATCACAGCTGTGCTTGAGTGACCACAAAACAATGGGCTGTTTCCCAATGGAATAAGAAAATCTTTTAATAGTTTTCAATTTTGCAAAACAGTCCCTACTTTTACTCGCCTCACTCCCCGCTCGGCCTTTAATCCTCTCCTCATTCCCTCGCGGCCAGAATTTCGTCCGTTCGAACTTCAACTCGTAAATAATAATAAATAACCTCAACAATAAAAATAAGCAGACAACTTCTGCTCAGGATAATCAAAGCACCAGACACTAACTCAACATCACCTTTTATTAGTTCATTGTAGAATTTAGGTTCCAATGCTCCAACAGCAATGTATTTGTCATCAAGAGTTTTGTATGTATTATAGAAAGGGGCACCAGTATCAAGAAGATTACCACCTCTTTCATTGGCCCAGAGGCCCAGTTCACGGCCCTTGAATACAAACGACCCTATATAGGCTGCACCATCTACCTGAAGGTTTATAAGTAATATATACAATATCAGTGGCCGATCTGTATGGAATATACAACAGGGAGTCAAAGACGAGCAAATTATGTATAGTACTTATGAAACTCAAATGTTGGTTCTTTCATATCTTACTAAAATTGTCAAGATAAAAGTAAAATATGAACTAACATTGGAGTTTCATAAGTATCTTGTACTATACAAATTTTGACGCTTTTATTCTAAACTCGCATAACTATGCAAATTTCGTACAATCTTTTTCACTTGATCTTCTGATGATGTCAGTGTCCACCGAAAGCTAAAGATTTGAACATAAACAACAGTAGTATATGGCCTTAAATCTACTCTTATAATATTTTTCACAATGCTACTGAAGGACAACTTTAATATTCTCTGTACTATTCACGTCCAATCTGTATGAGATATTCAACAACTCGTCTCTGACTCAGGTTGTATATCCAATACAGAATGGCCTCTCATATTATATCTATTACATATATATAGTCACAGGCACATGATTGCATAAATGACACAAGACACAAATATTGTAAACTACTTAATATATAATGTCCTGGTTAATTTTTCCAAATTTTATAAGAATTCTCAAGATAAAAGAAAGACATTTCAAGTTACAACTTTTAAGTTTAAAATATTAAAATATGCAAATCAGGATAAACAACACTAGTGTTCCAGTAAACAAGTGGTGTACCAGATATGGTCATGATTTTTTGTGATTTCTTTTGTAAACTTTTAAGTTTAAAATATTAAAATATGCAAATCAGGATATACAACACTAGTGTTGTACCAGATATGGTCATGATTTCTTTTGTAAATTTTTTGTGATTTCTTTTGTAAACTTTTAAGTTTAAAATATTCAAATATTCAAATTAGGATATACAACACTAGTGTTGTACCAGATATGGCCATGAATTGTTTTGTAATTTTTGTGTGATTTCTTTTGTAAATTTCTCATGAATTATAAATGAGTTTTTTAAGCAGTTCTTACCATTGCGCTATCAATGACCTGCCCTTGTCCTGACTGCATTCTCTCTATCAAAGCCATTAGTATTCCCATAACACAGATAACACTACCCCCAGCAAAGTCACCCAGTAGATTAAGTGGTGGGGTTAGGTTACTGTCTTTACGCCCAAGCATTGATAATAGACCTGACATTGCAATATAGTTGATATCATGCCCTGCTTGTTTAGACATGGGACCTTTCTGTCCATAACCTACAGAATGAAGAGAATAGCAATTATTATGATGATGATAACAGTGGATGATGATAATGGTAATGATGATGATAATGGTAGTGATGATGATAATGGTTGTGATATATAAATGATGATGATAGTGAGGATGACAATGGTAATTTTCATAATAAAATTTAAAACAACAAGGTTTTTACTCGACGTTTCAACACCATCAGGCGTCATTTTTAAGAGTAAATATTTATTGCAAGTGAATGATAAATAAGTACAAATTTCAATAAAATTTACCTCATGGGATTTCTAGACTATTGTTCAAAATAGTTCTGCTCAATTAGAGTCAGATTGAGTGTTTATTGATGGTTTCAGGTCCTTAATATACAGCATTTCGTGCTGGCGACAGTTCTTGTAATGTTCGCCTACTAAACATTGTCCTTTTAAATTTTATTATGAAAACTACAAAAAAAACACCATCTTATTCGATTATGGTAATGGTGATGATAATGGTAGTGACGATGATATTGGTTGTGATAAATGATGATGACAGTGATGATGATATTAGTTGTGATGGTGATGATAATGGTAGTGATGATGATATTGGTTGTGATAAATGATGATGACAGCAATAATGGTGATAATGGTAGTGATGATGATATTGGTTGTGATAAATGATGATAGCGATGATGATAATGGTAATTGTGATGATAATGGTAGTGATGATGATAATGGTAATGGTGATGATAATGGTAGTGATGATAATAGCGATATTAGTGGTCATAATGTTGCTATGGATGAAAATAATGATGACAGTGATTTCAATTAACAATTATTTGCTGAAGGCGAAGTGAATACATTGATGAATAATAACCGAGACGGAGTCTAGGTTATTATCCTCTGAGCCTGAGGTGGATAATTGTTTAAGTATAAAGACAAAAGTGTTTATTTCAAAAAGAAAAAAATAACCAGCCTTTATTGAAGAAAAACAGTAAATTTTTTTATTTTTTCAAAGCATGCAAAATGCTGTAGGTGACGATTGAGAAATAGCGTGAATTTCTCGATCAATCAGCACGCACAATTTTCTATAATCACTTGCGCAACCTTACTAATAATCATAATCAGCACTATTTAGTATTTGTACTGCCGGTAGTTAGTAATGTGTATTTCATGGATAAAATGTTACCATGGAAACTAACCAGTCAGTCTTGAATAGATTAATTTTGGGTTATCTTCCATGAGAACACTAGGCCCCAGTCCTAATCTTTCCATCACACCAGGTCTATACGGCTCTATCAATACATCAGCATTTGAACACAACCTATAGGTAATAATAATAATTACACCTAATTGAACATACAGGGAGCCCAAGCTCATCACTTGTGATGTTAGTAGATTGCATATTTCCAGTAAATATATGGAGTCGTGAAATATACTTTCGCTGTGCCTCAAATATACAATAATAAAGACTTTTTTTACGTAGATAGCTGTGTATAGCTGTTTTTTAATCTGTGACTGAGTTTTAGCTCAATTAGAATGATTTTGCTAAAACAGTTATAAGTACACAACTATCTACATCAAAAAAAGTCTTTATTATTGTATAGTTGAGGCACAGCGAAAGGATAGTTTGCAACTCCATACATTGACTGTAAATATGCAAATTACTAACACCACAAGTGACGAGCTTGGGCTCCTTGTAATTGAACAGAGCTTGTCATTGTCATTTGATCTTCATGATCTATATTTTGAATATGACAAGCTCTGTTCAATTAGGTACATACATGTATGTATAATTATGTGGAAACTAGAGAGTAAACTAGTATACTAACTATATGCTTCGTGGGTGTTTGATATAAACCATAGATAGTATAATGAAATTTGTAACACCGTAAAAAAATGTTGACTTAACTTTACTGACATTTCGAGCTTTATAGGGGAGTGGGGGGGGGGGGGGGGGGGGGGGGAGTCACCCAATCCCCCTCCCCTGTATCCACCCCTTTGATTGTACTCAATTGCACACAGGAAAAATATGTTAATTCCCAATTTGTGAAAATAGTGGGTGTTTTCAGGGATTTTCATGTGTATTCATTGGGAAAGTGGTACCAAACCCGTTCATGAGACAAAAAAATCCCATTTATTTCCCAAGAAAATCACAATTTTATAATTTCAATTTGGGAATTTAATAATTTTCCCTGTGTTGGATAGAGCATGTTATATACAGAACATAGATCATGAAGATCAAATGGTATGCGGCAAGTAAATATAGTAAACGAATTTCGGAGAGACTACAGAATACAGGGCCCCATTCTGAGCGTTATCATTTGAGTAGCTCGGCGGCTCGCCAGTCAGACTTTAAAAGAACGAGAAATTGAATTCATTAAGGACACTAGTATATATTTTAGTGGCTCGGCGGCTCGTTGGCTCGCCAGTCAGACTTTAAAAGAACGTGAAATTAAATTCATTAAGGACACTAGTATATATTTTAGTGGCTCGGCGGCTCGTTGGCTCGCCAGTCAGACTTTAAAAGAATGAGAAATTGAATTCATTAAGGACACTAGTATATATTTTTAGTGGCTCGGCGGCTCGTTGGCTCGCCAGTCAGACTTTAATGTATTCATTACTTGACTGCCGAGCCAACGAGCCAGTGGCTCACAAGACATCGTCAAAGTTGGCCCTGTATTCTGTAGTCTAGCCCGAATTTCGGATTAGAGCAGATTTCGTATGACTGAAAAGTTCAGTGCCGTGTGTGTGCCTTGCCGCGAACGTGGCATGCCTTGACCGCGTTCGTGCGGTGAGCTTTTCAATAGTCATTCAAAATCTGCTTTATGAAATGTACAGTTAGGTACCACTACAAATCTCGCTCCAAAAATAGCATAAATGTCTTATAATTAAGAGACTTTACGGGCTTTACACTACATACCTTCGCATAATTTCTACTCCTTGTGGTTGTTGTAAATCCAGAGCTATTGACTGTTTACCTCTGCCCAATCTATCCATGGATACATACTTCTTTACTTGGTCTACTCTAGTAACTATTGCGCCAAAATCAGCCAGAATCATGCCTGCAAACGGACCAGGAGCAAGACCTGCTAGTTCAATAACACGAAGTCCTTTCAGAGCCGCCATTTTGAACTGCACTTCACACAGGAAGCCCACACAGTGAAATAGTTTACCACAGGGAGCCCAAACATTTTTTTCAGGAGCGGAGTCCGTAACTACTCACTAGTTATAAATAAAACCAATAGGGTATTAACGTTCTAAATAAATATAATTAAAAAAGAACAACAGAATAAAAAAATACGATCAAACAGAAATAACGGGGAAAGGGCTTGTCAACAATGGTATTCGAAATTTTAATATGGGACGATTCCTTCGAGACATTCTGTAAACTGCTTTTAATGTGTGGAATGAAGCTCCCTGCTACAAATCTAACATTTTCTTTTTTTTTTAACTAGAATATAATAAGAGGCTATTTTTTCAACAACAAAAAAAGGAAGTACTGTACTGTGGAACGGCTATAACCAGATAACCGTCTTGTTTGATAGCTTTCCATCATGTTAGTAAGGATAAAACTGATATCACAATCTATTAACTATGAGATGCATCGAGTGACTACCACTACCCAGTCGTTTTTGCAGTGAATAAATATTGGATGCATTCATTCATTTGCTCTGTGTGGTGGTGTATAGTTAGTTATCAGGCAACATCGCCATATTGATAGTAAATGAGTATTAATTCGATATAAAGATTGTACCAAATTGTACTGAAAATAATAGACATTTGTAATATAGAAAAAATAGAAACTGGCGAGTAAACTAGTATAGGCTGTGTCGGTGTTTATATATAAACGATAGGTAATATAATCAGATAATGAAATTTGTAACACCGTAAAAAATGTTGACTTATAACTTTACTGACGTCGTTTCGAGCTTTAGCCCTTCGTCGGAGTACGAAGTTTACTCCGACGAAGGGCTAAAGCTCACAACGTCAGTAAAGTTAAGTCAACATTTTTTTACGGTGTTACAAATTTCATTATATTACCTATCTGTAATATAGAAAGACAAGAAAGTAGTAAGCCATTAATAAACAAGTTTTGACCTTTCATCTCGCTACCTTTCTTATGGTACACAACTAAGTGACCGGTTTCAAAACAGAGTCAAGCAGTCAAAACCACCTTCACCACCGATCCACGGGCTGATGCAACTTACACAACCTGCAGCAGAATATACAATTGGTCATGAGTGCAAAATTGCTCAGAGAAAAGGTCCCTAAATAAAGTAAGAAACGTTTTTTCCCCATTTCGTCAATATTAATGTCAATTTGTTATGGTTTGTTTGATGTCAAATTTCGCGCCACAACGATAAAATAAAATTATAATAACAATAGCAATGATAACGATGACAATATCGATAATGAATAATAATGATCATTGCATCGTGATATGATGGTGATATATAACAGTAATTACTGAAATGAGTATATCTATAGCTCAGTTTTATTGAATACAACACAAAACAATCATTTTAATTAACTTAAGCTTCATGTAGTGATATGCACTACCGTTCTTTTTTTTTTTAATTAATTAAAATTGACTTTATTGGGTATCACTAATTGATGTAACTATAGTTATTGGATAACACAGAATAACAATTCATGTTGTGATATGCATTATTGTTCTTTTTAATAGCTTAGGAATACATATTTTCTTAGCTATTTACTTTATTGAATCACACAAAATAATAATTAATGTAGCGATATCCACTTCTGTTCTCTTTTTAATAGATTATAGGAATACATATTTTCTTAACTATTTACTTTATTGAATCACACAAAATAATAATTAATGTAGCGATATGCACTACTTTTATCTTTTTAATAGATTTTAGGAATACATATTTTCTTAGCTATTTACTTTATTGAATCACACAAAATAATAATTAATGTAGCGATATGCACTACTGTTATCTTTTTAATAGATTATAGGAATACATATTTTCTTAGCTATTTACTTTATTGAATCACACAAAATAATAATTAATGTAGCGATATGCACTACTGTTTTCTTTTTAATAGATTATAGGAATACATATTTTCTTAGCTATTTACTTTATTGAATCACACAAAATAATAATTAATGTAGCGATATGCACTACTGTTTTCTTTTTAATAGATTATAGGAATACATGTTTTCTTAGCTATTTACTTTATTGAATCACACAAAATAATAATTAATGTAGCGATATGCACTACTGTTTTCTTTTTAATAGATTATAGGAATACATATTTTCTTAGCTATTTACTTTATTGAATCACACAAAATAATAATTAATGTAGCGATATGCACTACTTTTATCTTTTTAATAGATTATAGGAATACATGTTTTTTTAACTATTTACTTTATTGGATCACACAAAATAATAATTTATTTATAGATATGCACTATTGTTCTTTTTTAATAGATTATAGGAATATATATTTTCTTAACTATTTACTTTATTTGAATCACACAAAATAATAATTCATGTTATGATATGCTCTATTGTTCTTTTTTAATAGATTAGGAATACATATTTTCTTAGTTGAATGAAGCTGTGCTCGATCAGCTAACTAACAGTCTTTAGTACAAAACAGACTCTAATGGTATTCTTGAACTGTTAATTGACAAAATAATCTGTCTAAATTATCAACAATTTGCAACTAGAATATATATCATTACCTACTTTATGGGATACATTTATTTCACCGAAATAGTATCTGGATTTAAAAGAAATTGTATTTCTTGATGGCGTGTGTTGATTTTACCATTTGAGCAACATTGTTTACCCTTTTTATTCCTTGTGTATAATGTACAACGAAAAGAGCCATAAGATTGTTTTCTCTAGTTAATACCCGACTAATATCAACTTTTTCAGGTAGAAAAAAGATATCCCCCAGAACAACATCATATTCTTTTTCACCAAACTTAAAAGAGATGATGTGGTTTGTCATTTCCTCTTGTACTATCATATATATCATTTCCTTTGAGAGAAATAATATTTCCTTAGGTGATACTGCATCAAAAGACAGACAGACACTTTTGTACAGGGATCCATCAGATGTGTGTACAACTGTTATACACTGACGATAACAAAAGGCCAAGAGGCTTCCATCTTCAGAAAAACACAGGGGCTGTTCATTGAAGCTTAAGCTGTCTGTGCCTTCGTCATGACGTTGACATGAGCACCATGCAGGCGGTCTTGCATATATAGGCATTTGTTCATCATGTTTTTGATAACCAGAGAGAAATAATTCTCGAAATGCAAGACCAGATTGTTGCCTCGAGCTCAATACGTCCCCGATTTGCCACACCATACTCTCGCAGAAATATTCATCTTCATCTGTGAACCTACTATCACTGAATTGGTATGGAGACAAACCACTTGTTCTTGCTATAAGGATGTGACCCACTTTGCTAACACTCAGGACGTCGTCGTTTTGTTGTACAGCTGTAGGATGGCCAACTAATTTACCAGTTTCTCCATCCATGACGTAAATCTTATTGTTAAAACATCTTACAACCAAGTACCAGGGCTTTGAACCAAACACGTGGCATGACCTTACTACATTTGGAGACTTGTAGCCTTTGATTATCTGAAGAGTAGCAGCATCAATGATGTCAATGTCTCTTTCATCTACAATTGCTAGAATAGCAACTATGAATCGTTCGTCAGGTGACATATACAGCTTGTTATATCCATCAAATGAAATTTCTTTGACGAGATTCCCGTTGAGTTGATACTTACGTATCACAGTTTCTTTTTTCTTGTGCTGTACAAGTAGCAGCCCATTGTTGCATACAAGGATCTGTTGAAACTTTTCTTCGTCACGTAGTTCAAGTAGTGTTTGCCTTTCATGGTAAGCAATACCTTTTTCTTTGAGATGGTCAAGGATTTTTGCAGTGTCACCAATGTTTAACAGGTTCACTGCTCGGTATGCAAACTCCAAAAGCTGCAAAACTGTAGGGTGTTTGTGCCAGGAAGTGGAAGGAGTCTTTTCACGAGTGAGACGTTTCTTAAGATACTTGTAAATAGCCCTACTTGTAGGCTGTTCTTCAAACAAGTTATCGTACCAATTGCCCATCCTGCGCTGGTCTCTGTTGTAATAGTCATTAACTATGGTAGATGCTGTTAAGTATAATACTAAAGGGTCGGTTTGCATTTCAATCTTCTTCTCTTTACTGAAACATTTATCATTATAGTACTCTGATCCGAACGTTAAGGCATATTTGTCACGATCTGTGAAATCAGGTGACTGGTCCTGAAGGTGTATGTTTTGTTTGATACCATTAATGACATCATAACACTTATTTGCAAGTATACCACAGCCATCACCTTTCACCCTGTAATCATGGTCACCAGTGGTCAACCAATCAATGACACTCTTGTGAAAAGCTGACACGTGATCGTTCTCTACAGGAAACAGTTGGTGAAGAAGGTTGATTGCCTCTTTCCTCTCTCTGTTTGGGACCCTTGGCTCATCCTTAAGACCAAGTATACTGTATATCATGCTCTTCTCGATTGGGAATTTAGCTGCTACAATAGCGTCCAGCATCTCGAAGAAACCTTCTTCACATCGAATGTGCGGAGTTATTGCCTTCTTAAGTCGAGAGAAATAGTCTTCATAAACTGAAGTGATTCCCTTTCCCTTTGGGAACTGTTCGACTGCTTCAGACATTGAGTTGACGTTTGTTTTTCTCAAAAAATCAATAACAAAAAAAGCCACCAAGAAAAATCCTTCAGTCACGTCAACTAGTTGTGTGATTTGGTTTTCATTGAGGTCAGACCTTATGTGTACCTGGCCTTTTAACTTGTCAGTGAAATAGGTCAATATATCACTTTCATTGCGAGGATCCTTTGGGTCAATCCTGATTGTTTGACCAACCGAGTGAAAAGAAGACATACTAGGTGGTGGTCTTGTTGTGAGCACAAAACGTAGCCATAATGGTAAAACTGATGTTATGTCTGATAAGACACTGAAAAGTTCTTTCTTCAAACTGTTGCAACATTCATCCAGAGCATCTATGATAACTACAAAATGGCGCTCTGATTTAAGCTTGGCACAGGGCTCTTCAAACAACAAAGTAAAGAGTTCTGCACAACTTAGCTCGGACAGGTCCTTCCCCAGATTTTTTGATAGACTTGTCTCCAAAACATCACGATAATCTGGATAATTGTCACATAGTTGCCTGGCAACTGACTGAAGCATTAACCTTGGATTGTTTTGTAAAGAGTTGTCATGTCTAAAGAAAAGACATCCACCAAGATTACCTTGATGTCTGTATTCTTGGCACAGCTTAGCTGCGACTACTGATTTACCCATTCCTGGTCCAGCTTCGATCACCACAACATTTGCCTGGTCAACAGATGACTTAACATCAGTCATTAGCCACTTGCGTGTGTCTGGATGGTATAAGCCATACAGCTTATCAATTCTGCGGCTGAAATCACGATGAGCAAGTTTATTCATTCCACTAAATCTGTCTCTCGTCTCAGCAATGCTTAAGTGAATAGCTGACTTAATATCCTCTAATTGACATTTGATTTCCTGATCAGATAAATTCCACTCATTCACTAATTGGTTGTAGTTTTTTGTTCCTAATGGAGATGACTCCAGCTCATCAATATCATATTGTTTCAATCCTAGTGACCCAAGAGCACCTGAAATAACACTCCAGTGCGCCTTAAACGCAGTGTCATCAACTTCAGCCTTGGAACTATGAGCAATAACATTGTTCCTGTAATACTTTATCCTGACAAGGTTTGCTTCAAGGGATGTATCTGCTGATAGTGGTAAGGCATCCCATCCTGTGGCTGGTTTCTTAAGGCCACAAATGTTCCTCAAAAGAACAAAGAGTAAAGTGATGTCAAAGTTTTCAGATTTAGGGATGGCACCACTTGGAGGATACAGTTTGTCCCACTGATCTTGACTAAGTACTTTTCCTGTTGGTTTCTTTAGCTTTTGTAGTTTAGATCGATTAGTTGTAAGTAATGTGCTTAAAGATGCTGGTGGACATCTTCCATCAAACACAGTCCTCACAGCTAATGTTCCTCCATCATAAAGAATTCTGCACAGTTTTGTATAGTTCACTTTCTCATCAGTTTCTGAAGCCCGCGATGTAGCCATATTCCTGTTAAGTGAAAAACAAAGGATTTCATTTTACTGAACTGTTGAATATTGTCAATTCTTATAATTACCCCTTGCATATGCTTACTAACACAACCGCCCCCTTTTCCCCTGATATAATAATATAATGATACAATGCATTTTACGATGATATTTTGTAGCCAAAACGCAAAGTGCCCAGAAATGATTTTCAATGGAGTTGAAGCACTACTATTCTTCTTCATTTTGAAATAAATATTTATTAGGAAATCAGAACTCTTGTATGTATGAAAAAGTTAATTAGGAAAAGTACCAAAATTACAGTTTTCACAACCACCCGAAAATACCCTTACTTCGAATATCCATAAAAAATAAACAATAAGCTATATCAAAATAAAACATATTGTTCATAAGCCGTAATGGTGTGCTATATACCGTGTAAATTTGAATAAAAAATATGCAGAAGAAAAGCCGCACGAAATCTACAAACTTTACAAAATCCCTTCGGTGGAACATCCTCAAAAATCGAGTTAAAGATTTCATCATTTCACCACAGGGAACCCGCAATTGGAAAAAATATGACCAAGCTGTTAGATTTTGTCAAATATGAAATTATAGAAATATTTCCATTATATTATGATAGAATAGTGTTTCTGTACAGATGTTTTCAATTTCTAATCAAATAGGTTCAAGAAATAGAAATATGATAAAAATCAATATATAGAATACGTCTCACCACAGGGATCCCGCATCTCAAAAATGTAATATTTCAAGGGCATATTCAATTCTAACGTCTGAAGGTTTTAAGCTGTAATTGGCTGAAAATTATTATTAAAATACACTGGTCACCAGAGGCTTGCCTAACTTTCTGAGTTTATCCCTGACACGTATTTTGAGCTGCAAAGCAGCAAGACTTGTTTATTTTAATTTTTGTTAATGTGTCGTTACGAGGGACATTTTCTCGTGATTGATCCCGATTTTGTACACAAAAGTTAGGTCCTGGGCTGCTCCCAAAGCCTCGCGCATTTTGATCCCTGACGTTGACCCCTGAATTTATTCATATGATCCCGATCCCTCTTCTGTGATCCCTGATTCCAGCTGATTCTGACTATATGTGATTCCTGATCCTAGGCATGTGATCCCTGATCCAACATCCTTCGTCACGACCTTGTATGAGATTGAATGTTATAATTATTAGCTAGATACGCTGTAGTACTTATGTACATATGCTAAGCGGCAAGACGATTGAGCATACTACATAAAAATGCCATTGCAATTGGAATCCAGCATTATTTCTGTCAGTTCTCTACCACGCATCATTCTATCAGTGGTATTCACACTGCGCATGAGAATACTGGTTCTATTTTTAATCCGTCAAAGCTTGGCATAGTAGCAGACGCGTCTAACAAGGTTTGGTTCGTATATAGAAAGGATCGATAAACTTCTGAATATATTTAACCTGCAGAGTTACCTCCATCATCTATATTTAGATGTACGGCACTTCTAGACTGAGTGGTTTCCTGTTGCACTAACTGTGACTGCCGAACTAAGTGGTTTCTATATCTCCTAACTGGCTGCGATTACTGGTCACTTTTTCCACCTGTGAATTGATCCTACATGATCCTTCTTTTGCGCTATTTTAGACATTTCATGAATAAAGCACTTCTTGAATTTGCAGGGATTTTTTCATCTGATGAGTGTAAATAGAAACCACTTGTCGCACCTCACTATCTACAAGCTCTTCTGGCATTGGCTTGCTCTTCTAAAGGCCCGTCCACACTACCCCGGATAAATTTGAAAATGGAGCTTTACTTATTTACTAATTAGGCTAATTCTTCAATATCATGCGGTTGGTAACACTGCTTCTTGAATACCATGCCGTTTGTTATAAAAAGACTTTTCGTCTATGTAGTCCCAGCACTCGGCAAAGTCCATGAGGTTGCTAGTGGCTGTATTTAAGTACAAGGCCTCATAATAGTTATGTAGGGGCCGCACGCTCCTATTTTTTTTTCATGAGTAATCCATGAGTAATGAGTAATCCATGAGTAAATCATGAGTACAATAGACTGTGACGTAATGGGGAAATTCATGAGTACAATTGACTGTGACAGTCATGAGTACAATGGGGAAATTCATGAGTACAATAGACTGACGTAATGGTGACGGTCATGAATACAATGGTGAAATTCATGAGTACAATAGACTGTGACGTCATGGTGACAGTCATGAGTACAATGAAGAAATTCATGAGTACAATCGACTGTGACGATTATATAGATGTATTTCATAAATCACTGAAACGAATCTCTATTTTAATTCATTATTTCATTAAGTAAGTTATATTCTTTACAGGACATTTTAAAGGAATATATCATACACTGTTCTAGTTCCACTAAATTTTTAGTCTATCGTACATTCCTAAGAATCTGACACTACTGATTGTTTTCTGTTGAATCCTCCTTGTTGCACCACAACGGACAGATTTGAAATGGAAAACCAAACGATTCCATGATGTAAGTGTATAAAAGTCGAACTGTTCTTCCATTACCTCAAGTATGTTAAGGCCTGGTTTTAGCCGTGTTTCACGAAAAAACGTTTTTATTTGTCATTGCCACAAAACTCATCTGATTTTAATAAAACTTGGTACATTAATAGATCTCGGACTACTGCTCATCCTTAATTTGTAATTTTGATCTAAGGGTGGTCACGTGACTAGTTTAGATGAATAAGGGATTTCATTTTTCCTTTGAAAATGCGGTCGCGAGTTTGAATAGGTAAAACAAACTTATACATTAAATGTACTTCTCTACAAGGTTTCTACAGGACTGTGCTTGGAAAATCTGGTTATCACTTACTGTTAAGGAGATATTTTGTAAAACAGGTCACGTGACCATAATTCTTATTCAAAATCCCCTTATATCTCCCTACCAAGCTATCGAATTCAAGTTCTCCAAACGTGAAATTATTTGTCATCTATTACTTATCAACTTTTGGCTTTTCGTTTTTATCTTTATCTTAAACTCACGACCGCATAAATTTTGAGTATTTTCTTGCTATTATGACGTCATATACCACGTGACCTCGTAAAAATCAGAACTAAAACATTAAGGACTCTGATATTAACATCCACAGCGATTTTCTTTGAAAACTAGCGAATATCTTGAAAGTACGAAGCCAACATCTTAATTATTGGCGGGGGGTCTTTTCACAACGAAAAACCCAGGCCTTAACATACTTGAGACCATCGCCAAAAGGGTGGAGTTGTAAAAACTCATATATAAACCATGCTGTTAGCTGAAGTAATTCTTCTACAGCTTTCATTTTGTTTTTTGTTTTAAGAAATTTCACAGTCAACCAGCGCCGGTTATATTTATCATTAAACATCTGCATTTTATCTTCCATATTAGAGGGATTAGAAAAAAAATGATTGTGCCGTCGAAAATAATTACCCATAATAGTTTTCGTTATTAAATGGAGAGACGAGTTTTTGCAGAAGTAGGCTTAAAGAAACGGCTGTTGTGCGTCTCGTAGAAGATGCTATATAGACCATAAAAATTCAAGAAATCAAAAGAGCTGAACCTGTTGTGTTCTAAGGGCCTGTTTATATGGAAGCGAGTTGTCCCTGCTAGCCGGGATAACTCTGTTGTCTTGAATTCCCCGGGGAACACAAAACAATAGAGTTATCCCGGCTAGCTGACCACTCGGCTACTCTTATAGATCACATTTACACTAATATTCCTGAAAAAGTATTGAAATCTGGAATTTGTCTAGCAGACATATCAGACCACCTACCTATTTTCTGTACAATTCAAAACAAACAAAAATATTCGTCTTCTAATAGATATGTTAGGGACTTCTCTCAATTCCAAGAAATAGATTTCCGTAATGATATTGATAAGATTGACTTTGAAAAGCTAATTGAACAAGATGTGAATGAAAGCATGACAAACATTCACGCAACACTGCAAAATTTAACTAACAAGCATGCACCAATTAAAAAAATGTCTAAGTCTCAAATGAAACAACAAAGTAAGCCATGGATTACAAAAGGTTTACTAGTATCCATAAAAAAGCATAAGTTATTTAAATCTCACTTTCTTAGTGGAGATCCTGAAAAGGTCCTCCAATACAAAACATTCAGTAATAGGCTAAACAAGATCAAAGAGACTGCAAAGAAAAACTATTACAAGAATCAATTTACACTGAACAAAGACAATCTAAAAACTACTTGGCAGCTTATTGGAATGTTAGTAAACAGGAAAGGTTCTTCTAATGCTACAATAAATACATTAATAATTGATAATAACTGCTTCACTGGTAAGCAAAGCATCTGCGAACAGCTCAACACTTACTATATCAATGTTGGAAAAAACCTAGCCTCTAAGCTTCCCACACACCACCTAAACCCTACTGACCATATTATACACAAACCTTCAAATAGCTTTATGCTTCACGCAGTGACTCCACAAGAAGTGGAAGACATAATATCAAACCTTAAAGACAACAAAGCATCTATAGGTCCTCCTATCAAATGCATAAAACTTGCCAGCTCTAAAATAAGTAGTAGTCTTGCTGCAATATTCAACCAATCATTCAATCAAGGAATTGTTCCTGACATTATTAAATTAGCAAGAATTACCCCAATTGACAAGGGTGGCATTGCAACTGATCCATCTAATTATAGACCTATTTCAGTTTTGTCAGCTTTTTCACAAATCTTAGAAAAGCTGGTGCATTCCCAACTGACAAGCTATATTGAAAAGTATGATATATTGTATCATGTTCAATATGGTTTCAGAAGAGGTAGATCAACAGAACAAGCAATTGCTGAAATAACAGAATGTTTGAAAAAGTCAATTGATAAAAAGTTGTACACATGTGCAGTCTTCCTTGATCTTTGTAAAGCTTTTGATACTGTCGATCACAGTATACTCCTCAACAAATTGGAAAAATATGGTGTCAGAGGGGTTGCACTGGCTTGGTTTAAAAGTTATTTAACTAATAGGAAACAATTTGTATATATGGGGAATTTTGAATCATCCCATCAAACCATTCAATGCGGCGTCCCTCAGGGTAGCTCGTTGGGACCATTACTCTTTCTGATTTATATAAATGACCTTCCCAGCTGCTCTAGCTCACTTGATTTCAGGATATTTGCTGACGATACAAATATGTTTGCTTCATCGCCTGACTTACCTAAACTTGAGGAGATAATGAACCAAGAAATAGTAGAATATAAACAAGAGTTCACAGCCATTCGCTGAGGTAAGCAGTTTTTTTAATTCCTTAGCTAGGCAATTTTTGATTTCTGTATCGCAAACTCAGCTATTTTTGAGGTGAAATTGAATATTAATCCGGAAATAATCCGATGAAAGCACTTTTCTATAGGGTATTCAAATCCTAGTAGGGTGTTTATTGTCCATGGGATTAGTTAGAAACAAAAGGTATATCTGTTCTATATTTAGTCATTATTAATGGTTTTATATACGCGTATGAGAATAATTTCATTACACAAAATTCTAACATATAGAAATATATCTACAGAGCTGTTTAGTTTAGCTTTTTTGTAATCATGTTCATTTAGTAATATGTAAGTTGGTGTATTGTTTGATGATCCTTTAATCCTTTGTTTATCTTAAAACCTACAAAATTGTGCAAAATTGTGAATTGTTAATGAGTTCAAAGACTGGTCTACGATAGATCAGGATGATCGCTAGCAAATTGATTTTTATTATAAAACTCTCAATTACAATCATTGTTATCCGGTCTATTCAATTACAGAGAATGGTAAAAGTCTAATATTTCTGCCACTTTTCTGAAGGCTTCTTGATTACTGCTCTTAATCTATCCGAACGTCGAATAGGTTCTGGGATGCCTTTCTGTTTCATTGAATCGGCATAATTGAGCCATTTTACAGGCTTTTTATATGAAGATGGTAGCGTTAGTAATAGTGTTTGTCGTGATGAACTAACTTCAGGATCAAATAAGGTTGATGGTTTTCTGACTTCATAAGTAGAAGGAGCCTTTAATGGTGTCGACGAAGCTTTCTCTAGCATTTGACTACTCGACGAGTGAGGTAGTAATGATTCGTTGGTTTGAATTGATGATACTGCACTTGTTTTAGGCATAGCTGTTAAGCTCTCAAAGCCACTATCGAATACTCTAGTTGATGGAGCATTTTAAGGGGTTGTGGGTTGAGTTTTATCTAGGTTGTCATCATGCGTAGGTAATGCTTCGACCATAAAGATATTAGATGGAAGGTGAACTCTTGAAGAATTGTTATTTAGTTGTTTTTCTAGATCTAAATAGCGTTGATACACCTGAGAATATCTTTTCATTTTTATTTCCGATGAAACATTTGGCTCGTTGAGGATATTCTGCATTTGTTTATTCAATCCCTGCAATATGGTTAACTGTGGTGGCTGCATAACACTCTGACGCTCAAAATAGTTTACCAAACTTTCTAAGGCCGTGTTTGAGTGAGCTTCAGCTGAGGACTGGGTAGGAGCCCTTTCTTCGGGCAAAACATTAGCCCGCAGTCTACACTCTTCAGCGGTATTGGGTTTGAGATCCACAAAAAGATATCCGTAAGGCCGTTGGACAGCGGCTTCATATTTTTGAATAAACTGCTCTGTTTTTCCGGGGTACATCTGTTTGCCCAAGGTAGTTATTTGGAGTTTATCTCTCGGATTTTTAAACAATACAAGATAGGCTGTATTTAGACTTAAAGTTCGCATTATTTTCCCTTGAAAATAAAGGTTCTGTACAATGAAAATGACGCTAAGATTCCGATGGTGAGATCCTTTGGTAAATAAATTGAGGATGCGTTTATCATTGGAGGTTTCAGACATTTGATCATTAATGACAATCAGGTTATTGAATTTTGCATCAAAAAACCAATCTTCGTCAATATCGTGAGGCACCCCTTTAATAAATTCAATTCCAGGAACTGTTTTCAACATATTATCGTATGCCGGCTGCCACTGTGAGTAGCTCCACACAATTCTTTGTGGCACAGGTGTGATAACTTGAGTTGCATGATTAAGCAGATTTTGGACCCAAAATGTTTTTCCTGATCCTGTCATACCCGCTACAAGCGCAGTGAATGGGTGCTCTAACTGAAATTTTCCACAATTCTCTATTGATCCATTTCCAAGTTGAAGGGTTGTAGGTTTTTGATGACTGTCATCATTAGGTATTTTTCCTTGCTGATACCAGTATGTACGTTCTGGTCCATTTATTTTGTGGACTCGACTCAAATGGGATGATAAATTTTTGACTGACTTCCGACACAATGAACACATCCGAGTCATCGCGAGTCTTTTTAGTTATAAATGAATAGATCATTTTAAGCCCTATTTATATACACTTTCTAAACATCAATAGCTTGGCTACCAAGCTGTCAATTTGTAGCTAGAAGGCTATGGGTATCCTATGTAGCTAGCAGGCTATGGGTAGCCTATGTAGCTAGCAGGCTATGGGTAGCCTATATAGCTAGCTGGCTATGGGTAGCCAAAGCTAGCAGGCTATGGGTAGCCAAAAGCTAGCAGGCTATGGCAGGGGCGGATCCAGGGGGGGTGGATTGGGTGGCTAGCCACCCCCCTCTTTGCAGGATTTAAAACAGGAAAAATAAAATGAATAGTTGATTATAATCAGTAAATAAAAGAAAAACATATGAATGTGTCCCATTGTATAAAAATAATCAAAGAGTTAACTTGAATAATTTAATAATTTTAAATAATTAGTTTTATTTTCATCGGAATCAATCCTTTATTATTCTTCTCGCAAATCTCAGTTGTCATGAGAGCCTGTAGTACATGGTAGCAGCGTTCATCCGAAAAAACCTCGTTTTCATGGTCGTAAATTACGTAATCATCATTTTGCGGAAGCCATTTTGTTTGTCGACTTACTAAAGCACAATGCAGCGATCTATTGATCATTTCTTTACTAACAAACGGTAAGTAATTTGTATTTTTTTGTTTTTTTTTCAATAATAGAGACATAACTTTCTTTACAGAATAAAAATAGTACATTCTGTTACATTTTTAGCGACAGTACTGCCAGTACTGAGAGTGACACTGCAGAGGAATTCGAGCCTCCTGCTAAAACTCCTGCTCTTTCAGGTAAGTGACAGACATGAATGATTGAAGACGATACGTAACTTAATTCATAAGCTAAAACTTATCATTTGTGACTCCAAAATGCATTATACAGATCACAGCGCGTGAAGCTAGATATTCAATCATTTTAGTGGATTAATTTTGTTGTCAGAACTGAGAAAATAAGCTTACTAAAATTTTAATCCACCTATTCAATGTTAATTAAAATTAAATCATCTCAACTCTATACAGGTGCATGTTTGACAGATCTTCCCCCTGAATTGTTAGAACAGATATTTCGACATCTTACTGTTCAAGATTGCCTGATGGGTATAGGACGTGTTTGTCGACGCTTTCGTTCTTTAGTACAATGCTCAGGAGACATTTGGAAAACACTAGAAACAGATGCTGAATTAAGCGTGGATGCCTTTCAATTTGTTATAGTGAAGCACGCAAAGCACTTTCAAAAGCTTGCACTAAGATTTCCCCAAAAACAAGTGCGTTATAAAAGCCCTGATATGTACATTGAGACTATTCTTGCACGTTGTGAAAATGTAAATAGTCTTGATTTATCTTACAATACTTCCATCATTACTTTAAATTTTGTAAGTAGCATGATTTCTCTGAAATATCTTTACTTGACTGGATGCACTGGCATCGACCCAATTAACATGGCAAGATATATTAAACATTGTAAAACATTAAGAGTCATAAATATATCAAATTGCATTCAGTTAAGATATGAACATATTTCTACTTTAGTTGACGCTATTATTGCTCTCCCATTTCTTGAAGTGCTTAACGCGGAATCAACCTTTGACTGTCAGTTTACAGTTGAAAATGCAAGTAAACTTTTACAAAGAAAAACACTGAAAGAGCTTGCTGTGACTCCAACATGGGGTCCTCCGCCTGTTTGGGTTGAATTGATGAGTCTGTACGCTGAACATGTTAAATTTGGAGGAGATCTCATGTCACAATTTGAAAGAATTAACTTGCCAAATTATCTATATCCAGACGAGCAGGAGGAACTTGATTGGTAGTTATACATCCTAGTATCAAGCGCAAACTGTAATTTAAATTTAAATAATAGTATAATTTAGAGGAATCAAATAAATCCGTTTTCTTGTTGTATAAATGACTTTATTATGATTTTAATCAACTTTATCTTCCATTTTTAATAGACACTCAGGGTGATATTTGTGGTCAAGAAAACCTCGTGAATGATCAGTCAGATCAGTCAGCCTCGATTGTATCGCCGTATGATGTTAGTGAAATCGTTAATAAATTAACAGACACGTTAAGTGACGCAGATAAAATACAGTTCCTCAACAAATGTTGGCGACCAACACCTGCATCATGCAATCTTGACACTCAGCGCTTTCGAGGTAATAAGAAAATCGCATTTCAACTCAAATGGCTCGATCAACGAAAATGGTTAGCTTACAGTGCCCATCCAGAACACAAAGGGGGATGGTGTGTGACGTGTCTTCTGTTTTTAACCGAGAAAGAGAAAAAGTCATTGGGAGCCTTTGTGAAAACCCCCTTTAGGAATTATAACAAATCAAATGAAAAACTTGATGGACACGAATCTACCGAGTATCACAAGAGAGCATTGGATCGTGTATATACAATAAGAGCTCAAGCGACAAATCTAGAAAAGCGTATTGATACACAGATCAACGCGATGGCAATGGAAAATGTCCAGGAAAATAAAGCAGTATTACCCCATATCATAGATGCCGTTATGTTATGTGCGAAACAGCAAATTGCTTTGCGTGGGCACCGAGACGATAAAGTGGATTTTACCGTAACACCCACAGCAAATGAAGGCAACTTTATCGCCATCTTACGGCTTCTGGCAGAAAACAACCCACGACTAAAAGAACATCTTGTGTCGGGGCCAGGAAATGCCCGCTACACCAGCAAAACTGTACAAAACGAGGTAATCAAAATAATGTCCGACTTGATTCGGGATTATTTTAGACAGTGCCTTGAAACAAGCTCCCACTTCGCATTAATTGCTGACGAAACAACATCTGAAGGACGCGAGGTACTGTCAGTATGCCTTCGACTGCTTGACTTTGCCAATCCGTCTAGTCCCATACAGCGTGAGGTCTTGTTAGACCTGTGTGACCTGCCTAGGACCACAGGAAAAGTTATAGCGACCACGATACTTGAGAGTTTGCAACGCCAGAAGATCAACATAAAGGATTGTTGTGGTCAGGCGTACGATACAACTGCGTCGATGAGCTCCGACAAGAAGGGAGTGCAGGCAGAAATATCAAAGTGTGCACCAGATGCAGAGTATCAAGGTTGTTGTCTACACTCTCTTAATCTTGTTATCTGTCATGCTTGCAAGATCCAAACAATCCAGAATATGATGGACTCTTGTCTTGAATTGTATAGTTTTTTTGACAATTCTCCGAAGAGACAGAGTTTCTTAAATGTTGTTATTGACGCGCTTTCTCCAGAGAGCAAGAAACGAAAGTTAAAGAATTTGTGCAAAACCAGGTGGGTCGAAAGACACTCCACATTTGAAACAATATTTGATCTCTACGAATGTGTCGTCGTAACCCTCAATGAAATCTGCGAGCCAACAAATGACGAGCGCTTTTACCCTAATAATGAAGAATGGAGCTGGGACGCAGAGACAAAGACTAAGGCGAATGGACTTCGACATACGATGACAAGCTTTGGACACATTTTCAACTTTGTTTGTGCAAAGGAAATGCTCGAACCAATTCGACCACTCGTTTCTGCATTACAAGGCCAACTTGTTGATGTATATTTTGGATTTAAAAAAGTCGAAGAGGTCATTAGCTTCTACAGTGATATGCGCACTGACATCGACGTGTGGTTTTTACACATGTACCAGAAAGTATTGAATATTGCTGAACTGGTGCAATCCTCTGAAGCAAGACCGCGTGTATGCAGTAGACAGCGCAACCGGGATAATACACCAGCAGAGTCAGTTGCAGAGTACTGGAAGAGGACGGTGGCAATACCTTTTCTGGACATAGTTTGCTCAGAAATAAAATGCCGCTTCAGCAAGGAAAAGCGAGCGCATTACGAGCTCTGTGCTCTCGTCCCCACAGTAATCGTCACGAAGTCATCAGAAGCCATATATGAACTTGCCAACGTCCTGCAAGAGAAGTGGGATCACTTGCTGCCAGTTTCATCGGCCTTTGAAAGTGAGCTGTCTCGCTGGGCCAATCACTGCAAGCGCCAGGCCATAGAGGAAACATCTGTGACATCACTTTTGTCAAAGCATGCTGATAACATGTTCTTTCCTAACATCAGAGAACTTTTGAAGATTCTTGCTGTTTTGCCAATTGGTAGCACGGAGGCTGAACGCTCATTCTCCTGTGTGAGGCGAGTGCACACATGGCTAAGAAGCACGATGACAACACAAAGATTATCTGACTTAGCCGTTATTGCCATGCATGGGCATGTCATCCCCATTAGTAGAGAGCAGGTTTGCGAGGCATTTATCAAGAATCACCCAAGGAAAATGATGGCACCCTCTCTCTTGCATACCTAATGTTGTAAGGTTTGTACTTTTATCTGTTTGAAATTCTGCTATATTTGTTTTCGAAGCCTTATATTTAGGTGATAAGTAATAAGTAACTGTCAATTCGAAAAGGCAAGTCTTAATAGCTGTTATTACAGTTATATGCAAATGATTTCAAACAATGGATTCAAATCGAGGCTTTTGGGCAAACCTATTGTTTTCGCCCGAAAGCCTCGACTTCAACCCATTGTTCAAAATCAATTGCATATAACTGTAATAACAGCTATTGATCTCGGGACATAAATGATCGTTCTAATCTGCTTACTTTGAACATCGCCGGTGTTTATTTCGGATTGCAGTTACGTGCCAATCCATATTTGTGTATCCTTTTCGGTTCCTTCGCCTTTTTAAATAGGTGCAGTGGAACCTCTATTTACAGACATTCAAGGGCTGGGAACAGTCCGTAATATACTAGAGGTGTCCGAGATATCGAGTTATTTTTACAAATAATAAATGTATGATATGAATTTTGCATTGCCTAGACATAAAGAGTTGTCCGCAACCCTAGACCTATCCTTTTAATATTCTTTTGGAGTTAGCCACCCCCCTTTGTAAAATCCTGGATCCGCCCCTGTATGGGTAGCCAATAGCTAGCAGGCTATGGGTAGCCAATAGCTAGCAAGCTATGGGTAGCCAATAGCTAGCAGGCTATGGGTAGCCAATAGCTAGCAGGCTATGGGTAGTCAATAGCTAGCAGGCTATGGATAGCCAAAGCAAGCAGGCTATGGGTAGCCAAAAGCTAGCAGGCTATGGGTAGCCGGCCTATTTCGCTAGCAGGCTATGGGTAGCCAAAGCTAGCAGGCTATGGATAGCCAATAGCTTGCAGGCTATGGGTAGCCAAAAGCTATCAGGCTATCCTCATCATTTTTTTTTTTTTAGTGCGTGCGATCCGTAAAAGGATAAAAAAGCATGACCCCGACGCGATTCGAACACGTAACCTTCTGGTCTGGAGCCAGATGTGCTACCATTGCACCACGAGGTCTTCCCTAGAAATTTCACCGCCTTAAAAAGTTTAAATAACTGTATTAAGTTCTAATTGAATAACTAGTTTACGTAGCGGATCTGCTATTGGCTTCCGTTGGCTATAAATATCCTATCATATTATCAGGTAGCTCATTATTAAAACAGCTCAGTACAGGAAACATGAGCCAGTTGCTTGTCAATAATTTTGGCTATCTCCACCTATTAGCTCATTGCCCTGATCATCAAAGACTATTTCTGCTATCATCTGCTACCCCACCACAAGTGCATTCTTTGTGCGAAGTTTGCTATAATCTGTTGAGAGGGTTGATTCCTCTTTCTGAAATACAAAAACGTAGCCTGCTAGCTTTTGGCTACCCATAGCCTGCTAGCTATATAGGCTACCCATACCCTGCTAGCTACATAGGCTACCCATAGCCTGCTAGCTTTGGCTACCCATAGCCAGCTAGCTATATAGGCTACCCATAGCCTTCTAGCTACATAGGCTACCCATAGCCTGCTAGCTACATAGGCTACCCATAGCCTGCTAGCTTTGGCTACCCATAGCCAGCTAGCTATATAGGCTACCCATAGCCTGCTAGCTACATAGGCTACCCATAGCCTGCTAGCTACATAGGCTACCCATAGCCTTCTAGCTACAAATTGACAGCTTGGTAGCCAAGCTATTGATGTTTAGAAAGTGTATATAAATAGGGCTAAAATGATCTATTCATCTATAACTAAAAAGACTCGCGATGACTCGGATGTGTTCATTGTGTCGGAAGTCAGTCAAAAGTTTATCATCCCATTTGAGTCGAGTCCACAAAATAAATGGACCAGAACGTACATACTGGTATCAGCAAGGAAAAATACCTAATGATGATAGTCATCAAAAACCTACAACCCTTCAACTTGGAAATGGATCAATAGAGAATTGTGGAAAATTTCAGTTAGAGCACCCATTCACTGCGCTTGTAGCGGGTATGACAGGATCAGGAAAAACATTTTAGGTCCAAAATCTGCTTAAGCATGCAACTCAAGTTATCACACCTGTGCCACAAAGAATTGTGTGGAGCTACTCACAGTGGCAGCCGGCATACGATAATATGTTGAAAACAGTTCCTGGAATTGAATTTATTAAAGGGGTGCCTCACGATATTGACGAAGATTGGTTTTTTGATGCAAAATTCAATAACCTGATTGTCATTGATGATCAAATGTCTGAAACCTCTAATGATAAACGCATCCTCAATTTATTTACCAAAGGATCTCACCATCAGAATCTTAGCGTCATTTTCATTGTACAGAACCTTTATTTTCAAGGGAAAATAATGCGAACTTTAAGTCTAAATACAGCCTATCTTGTATTGTTTAAAAATCCGAGAGATAAACTCCAAATAACTACCTTGGGCAAACAGATGTACCCCGGAAAAACAGAGCAGACCGGATAACAATGATTGTAATTGAGAGTTTTATAATAAAAATCAATTTGCTAGCGATCATCAATCTATCGTAGACCAGTCTTTGAACTCATTAACAATTCACAATTTTGCACAATTTTGTAGGTTTTAAGATAAACAAAGGATTAAAGGATTATCAAACAATACACCAACTTACATATTACTAAATGAACATGATTACAAAAAAGCTAAACTAAACAGCTCTGTAGATATATTTCTATATGCTAGAATTTTGTGTAAGGAAATTATTCTCATACGCGTATATAAAACCATTAATAATGACTAAATATAGAACAGATGTACCTTTTGTTTCTAACTAATCCCATGGACAATAAACACCCTACTAGGATTTGTATACCCTATAGAAAAGTGCTTTTATCGGATTATTTTCGGATTAACTAAATTCACAAATTCTGAATTCGCCTAAAAAAATAGCTGAGTCTGCGATAAAAAATCAAAATTGCCTAGCTAAGGAATAAAAAAACTGCTTACCTCAGCGAATGGCGTTGAACTCTTGTTTATACCCTACTAGAAATAGCTAAGGTTAAAATATGGTGTGACACAAACAAACTTTCCATAAACTTCAAAAAAACAAACTATATGATCATTAAATCACCCAATAAAAAAGCGTCTACTTTTGAATTAACTATGTTAGGTAAAGATAATGTTACCCACACCCTAGAGGAAAAATACTACATCAAATATTTAGGTGTATTTATTGATAGATCTCTGTCATGGAATAAGCACAGTACATCTCCTACATCTCCTCTAAAATTGCAAAAAATACTGGTACCATCTCAATATTAAGACACTACTTATCTCTTACTCAAATGAAACAAATTTATTATACTTTAATTTATCCTTATATCTCTTATGCTATCATTGCGTGGGGTAGTGCCTATAAAACTCACTTAGACAAAATCCAGGTGAAGCTAAATCACATTGTTAGATTAATCTTCTTTGCTAAACTTTATGGTAAAGAAACAGCTAATCCTTTGCCACTTCTTTATAACCTGCTTGAACTTTTAACTGTTGAAAACATATTTTATCTAAGTATCCTTAAATTTGTTCACAAATGGCAATTGAAACAGCTACCAAAGCAATTTGACAGCTGTTTTAAGTTTGCTAGTGAAATCCATAGTTATAATACCAGATACCGCTCCAAACAAAACCTATATTTACCATCTTTTCGAACAATAATTGGTAAACAAACCATGTCTTTTGTAGCCTCAAAAATCTGGGGAAAAGTTCCACTGACCATCAGATCATTGGGCTTGTCCTCATTCTCGAAAGAAATTAAAAAATACGTCCTCTCACTTCAACTTAAACAACAAAAATTATAATGTAAGATTCAATTCTCCATCCAACATCATGCATTTCTCCTCTCCCTCATTTTCATTCTCATAAACATAAATTATAACACCACTACTAAAGGCTAACTCGATAACTCCCCAGTTTATTTAGTCTTTAGGCACTACTCCACTAAAATGTTTTCTTCATCTATGTTATATCTTGTAACAATTTTTTTCTATTAATATATTTATGTATGTACAAAATTCTGTAATAAGTGTGAATAAAATGATTTGATTTGATTTGATTTGATTTAGCAGGGACAACTCGCCATCATATAAACAGCCCCTAAGAATGCCGAATTTTGTTTTTTGAATGATATTTTTGCACAAAATTTAGAGATGAAAGTAATGTTTACAGTGGCTGTTCTATGGTGCAAAAACGCACACTTTAATGTTCACCTTAACCAAAGGACTATATCATATTTAACATTTTCGGTTTTCAGATGATCAATTAAGTGTCAGATGTTGCCGAACTTATCAGACAACACAGTCAATCAAATAATAAAGCCCTGACTCTCAAACCAAGAAATCTAGAATTTTCGAAGTCATCGGGGGAATTCCACCGATTTTTAACCGGGCCGTCACCAGATGGTTAAAGAAGATCTTTAATCAATGTTTCTTCCTTTCTCGCCAATCTTAAGTTTTCAATTGGTTAAAACTTGAAATGGCTGAATGAACTCTAGCATGTGACAAACCTTTTTCACTAAATCCCAAATGCAATTAGAATCGACAACCTGAATAGCTTCGTCGTAGTAATGGTTCCATAATTATTCTTCGTTATTATAAAGAATCATACACAGATGATCTTGTTGACTTATTAAGGAGGCTCAAGTCAGTAATTTTCGCGCTCACCCAGCGACGTTTGAAAGGCCGTAGTTCCCGCGTCAGAGGGTATTTTGACAAGATTTTTTAACACTTGTCTACATATAGAATAAATTTTTTTAAAACGTTATTTTTAATAAAATCGATAATATTTTAGCCGACAAATGATAACGCTTCCTAATTTCTATGTAGCCTATTTTGGGGAAAAATCGACCTAAACTTTTAAAACCACATAGCCTACTTTAAAGCTGTTACCTAGGTCAACAATCTGGCAAAGTTTAAAAAAAAATCATCTCACCGATTTTGAATTAAAAACGCCTGACAATTGTTTTTCTAGCAAAAATTCATTGTTTGTAATATTTACCGATAATAACGGACTTTGAAGAGATAAATCAAAATCCTTCCAGCCAGGTATAACAGGACATTTTTCTACATTGCATGTCTGTGAATTTCAACAAATTTTAGTCCACGGGCCGGGATGTTTTTTGGGAAAGGATACAAGTCGGCAAAAGTTTGTCAGTTTTCGTGCAAAACTTCTAATTTTTACTGCTGATCACGTTAACGAAAAAATCTGAGATAGATCTTTTTTATTTTTTAGCTATCAAAAGTTCACCATATTTTCAAGTGCGCCTCTAAATTTTATAGTGATTGAAATATTTTGAGGCGGTCAAATAAAATTCTAAACGTGGGTATATTTGCCTTCGTTTTGCAGCGGCTGGTTTGTTTTTATTTCACCTTCTTCGAGTTATACATATTTGCATGCTTTTTTACGAAACGCACGCTGACTAACCAAGCGTGAAAATTTAAATCACTTATATAATCACTGGCCCTAAATTCAATATTTCAAAGTTATTAAAATTTCAAAGGTATTAAAACTTGAGTAAACTTACCACAGAACCTTTTTTCTCTCTTCCACGTTTCATTCTTTTTATATTTTCTTTGTTAGCCAAACAAATATCTGCCCTTCGTTTGCGTGATTTGCTATTATTGACCATTTTCGGCTTGTTTTTTTTTTATTACACAGGAACCATATCAAGCGAAGATTGATACACGTACAAACATTAGTGAGCATAAACAGTATTAATATTCTAACTTTCCTTATAATCAAAGTTTTGCGAGGTGTGGTTTAAAAGTGCAGCAATTCCCATATTGTCGCCAAAATAATATCCTCTGAAATTATAAACCTGAGCAAACTGAGATCGCTGAACCCTGGGCATGCTATATTGAAAAAAAAGTGCAGGTCAAGATTCCTGTCTTAATTGGAGCAAATCGTAGCACCCAAACCGCTGAGGCAATGGAAGGAACACTTAACAGTCCTTACATTGTACAAAACCCATATTACATGAAGAATTCGGACTACTGCTAGAGCAAATAATTAATTGACTGTCTTCCTCTCTCAGTGAAAGTATAAGATTATATGCAAATGATAGAATATAATGAATACAAAACAACTATTTGTTACTGCCAATGGGGAAGTGGGTAATGAATGTTCTATTAATATAAATGTATCTAACGGTAACATGGTACATCTCACTGATACTTAACATTTCTTTAAAAATATACAAACAAACAAACAACAACAACTATATACATAAGTCCATCGATCCCGAGTTTACAGGTATATAATCTCTGATTGGATTTTTGCTGAAATATACGGCAACGTGGAGGAATTTTTGCAGCTGGGATCAATATCGTGCCGACTGGGAAATCATTATAGCAGCAGAGATCAAAATTGTGGAGGGGATCATTTTCGTGGCAATTCGAGAATAATTTTTGAAGTGCATGGTAAATGTACCATATTAGCTGCAATTTTTTGCTGCGGTACACATACCTTATCATAGAAGATTTCAAATCAGCTGTAATCAACGAGTCACGTGCCTTCTCATAGTCATCTTCAGATATAGATATAGAGATAGTGATAGTTTCAACATCATCTGGGGCAAGAGCTTTAAGATTATCAGTAACAATGACAGTTTCCAGTCTCCTTTTCATTTCTCCAGTTTTATAACTATGGACAAAATACAAAATATAAAACATTTTGTGCATTACTCAGATTCATCAACATTTAGTAAATGCATGATTAATATTTATAATATAAATTGAACTAAGTGTGCTATCATTATATTGACTTATTGCTAGCTGTTATATGAAAAACATCAATTATTACTAAGAACTCAAACATACATTTGTACTTTATTTGAATGGTGTATGTATTGCTATCATATAAATGTCTTCGTGTAAATAACTATAACTAAATCATCTACTTGTAAGTATTTTTCTAGGTACTAAATAAAAGTTCTCATATTTTTGGAAGGAACATTTCGTCATACCTTTCCCACAGTTGATCCAATGCTTCCAAGGAACTAACATTGATTTTGATAACAAATGATCCTTGTACAATAGCTACAACTATTGCACCGGCTAATGTTAGCACACCATATGGGATAATGGCTTTTTCAACCAGTTCTAGCATCATCTCTGGATCTTCACTGTAGCGATGTAAAATATAAGCACTTCCTGCTGCCCACGGTAACACCACACCTCCTATTGTTGCAATTTTAACAAGTCCTTTAACTTTGATTTCCTCTGAATTAGTTCCTGTACCAAGTTTACGTATTGCATCCAGTATCTTTGTCTCTCCTTCTTCCCATGCTTGCAAAAGAATATTAAAGGTATTTTCACATTCAGCATCAATTGAATCAACTTTGAGCTGCTCGATTTCTGCTTCATATTTTTGCCCTCCAAGTCTTATTAATGCTCCTTTGATGTCGTTCCAGTTTGTTTCAAACGCAGTATCAGATAATGTCAAGTCTAATGTATGAGCATAAAGCTCATTACGACAAAGCTTGATTCGAGCTAGATCTGCCTGCATACTCAGGTCTAATGGCGATGGCGGTCGATCCCAGTCTGTGGCTGGGGGTGCAAGAGAACATATATTCCTCAACAAGAGAAAAAGTAATGTGACATCAAAGTTTGCGGATGAAGCACTACTTCCTGGTCCAGGAAAAAGTTTTTTCCACTGCTGTGTATTAAGTATTCTCCTTGATTTTAGGCTGGTAAGTTTACTATATACAGGACCAGAACAAAGTACTGCATTAAGTGTAGAAGGTGGGTGGATTGCATCAAAAACATCTTTTAAGGCACATCTTCCTACGCCAATAAGTAATCTCGAGAGTCTTGTGTGATTGGTCTTCTCTTTTGCAGCCAATAAAGATGATGATGGTACTGCTGGTGCTGCTGCTGATGACGATGATGACAGTGATGATGATGATGGTGGCAAACCAGAAGCCATATCAAGATCGTTAGTGCCTCACTCTCACTAAAAATAAGAAAATAAAGGATCTTATTATACAACTGTAACGTAAATTCACCATATAATTAAGGTATCGTTTGTGGGCAAATATGGATAGCATTGCCCCAAACACTAGAGGTTGAACATGGTTTTGAGTTGTCTATCCCCTTATTAGGCTTTAAGTTTTTGGTTAACAATCATTGATTAACAATATTGATATTTTTTCTTTTTTATCATTCTTTAATGTATTACCTACTGAATAAGTAAGTATAAGTAATAATAATAATAATAATAATAATAATAATAATAATAATAATAATAATAATAATAATAATAATAATTTTAATAATAATAATAATTTTTTAATAATTAATAATACTTTAATAATAATAATTACAATCATTGAAATTTATATAAAATTACATCGTGTATCTAAAATCGTTGTCACATTACATGCATAAAAGTAGTAATAATTTAGAAAAATCAAAGAAAGGATAGAGGAAAATTGTGTATATAAAAAAAAATCTATACAATCTCTTAAAAATATAATATACAAATCTAAAAAAATAAAGTAAAACTGACTAAAATCTATAAGCGGCATTCTATTGTTTCGATTTCTAAATCAATGTTTTTAATATTAATAATAATAATAATAATAATAATAATAATAATAATAATAATAATAATAATAATAATAATAATAATAATAATAATAATAATAATAATAATAATAATAATAATAATAATAATAATAATAATAATAATAATAATAATAATAATAATAATAATAATAATAATCAGCTTACAATCATGAGTCGAGTATGGTTAGTGAATGCCTCCAAGACCTAACTGTTCTACCGGGAGACAATCCCCTAATCTTTGCGAACATAGCACAACAGAATCTTTTTTTTTTTTTTTTTGAGGCACTGAGAGAGTGAAGTGTCTTGCACAAGGACACAATGTAATCACCCGGGCTGGGAATCAAACCAAGACCATTAGGCTATATATCACGTCTCTCGTAATCATATGCAAATGTGTTTTTCAAAGACAATTAACATCGAATTTCAATACTATTGATTATTATCAATTTTCATTGATTGTCAAGTTTCATCGATTAATTACTCTGGGGAGGATATAAAGTTCAAGCAACAAACAGGCTTGTGAAGAATATTTGTTTGAGGCCATGGAAAACGAAATAATACACTAGTCTAATACTCACATGAATTCATCTGTTCATATTTTGATTCTATATTTAATGTCTCTACAAGCCCTCTGGTTTGCCTCACTCGCTCGCAAAGCCTAGCCTGCGTTACATCCGGTTTATTCCCCGTAATAACCGTCTGCGAAATAACGAACATATTCGTGTTCTGAGACCCAAATATTAATTTTTAAGATGCACTTGCGACTGCTTTGATATACGAAAATTTACGAATTTACGAAATGATGTTCAATAATAGAATTTTTACTTAACTTTAATTTGCAATACTAGAATTTTTCCCTACTTTAGCTAGAATTAAGGAGTTTTTAAGGAGTTTTTGCTGATTTTCTAAAATTCAAGGGCTTTTCAAGTGCCCTTAAAAACGTAAATCAAATCTAAGAAGTTTTTTTCAAGGAGTTTTAAAAGGAGTAGCACGAACCCTGAAAAAAATTCAATGTTTTCTTTCAAAATGTTTACACAATGAAAACATAGTTAACGAAAAGTAGCAACAAAATCATTAAAAATAGTCATTGTAAAAGGCAAATTTACTTATCTTCAAATGAATGCTTTTCTAAAGCCTTAGAGTAGTCTTAGCTTTTTCCGTTTTTGACAGTAATAAATAAACTGGCTGTACTGCAGAAATAAGTCAATTTTTCTTGCTTCTTTCATGAATTCCAAGACGTTTTTCTATAGCTAAACATCTCATTGGATATTTTTTTTCGAAATAGCTTTGTTTTCTTAAAATAACATTTTCAGTCGAACGGTGTCAACAAACATTCCGATCCCATTATTTTGACCATAGTGTTTTGACCAAAGGCAATTTGACAGTTTTCGCGCCAGTGAGGCAGATTTTTTTGCTATTTAACTCGACGATTAATGATGGTAATTGGACTGAGTGGAGTCCAATTCGGTCTGTAATCATACGAGTGATTACAAAATCGGACGACCGCGTAGCGGGAGTCTGATTTGTTTATGACGAGTATGATTACAGACAGAATTGGACGACACAAAGTTCGATTACCAATTAATCATAACTATTACAATTTCAGAGAAAAATGTGTGGGGTTTGTAAAAAAAATGAAAAAATCCTCCATTTTTGAAAAAAACCCTCATTTTTTGAGAATAATCTTCTTTGCTATAGTGATTTGTATCAATTCAGTGATTGGTTGATTAATCTGAAAGCAGTAAAATCATTGGCTCATAAAACTGTCCGATATGTACAGGCCCGCAAATGAACCCAGGCCCGCAAATGATCCCAGGCCCGCAAATGAACCCAGAACCGTCCCGCAAATGATCCCAGGCCCGCAAATGAACCCAAAACCGGCCCGCAAATGAACCCAAGTAAAAATGGAATCTGGAAAGGAATAAGGAATAAAAAAAAATCACGACAACAAAATTTTAGGATATATGATAAACTATTGCCAATATTCATTAAATAAGTAAGACAAAAATAAGCAACCAAGTCAGGGCTATATATATAAGTTTAGAATTGTTTATTAAGAGTCTTTATTGAATAATACAAAATGTTATTATTAAACGATAAAGCCAAATGTGCCATATTATTATTTTTAATTTGCTATTCAAGCGGATAAAATGTATCAACATGAACTAGCTTATTAAACTGGTTCATTATAGTTCACTGTATTTGAAAAAGTAACTATTTAAAAACCGTAATTGTTTATGATTTTTGCTATTGGCAATTAAATGAAACATGTTCTAACTTTAGCAAATACTTGACGAAAGAATATAACATGTGAATAACAATGTCAACATGTAAACGAGCTAGTTCTAAGCCGAGTACGAACATTTTCTTATGCTATATTTACACCGGCTAACTAGTACGAATAGACTTATAAGATTTTTTATTATCTTTAAAATGAAATCAATATCAAAACTTTAACGTACATACAATACAAAGTAGGAACTTAAATGATTTAAACTATATAAAATTATTAAATTAACATTTTTTTTACGGTATTTTAATATTACCTATCGTTACTAAACGATTAAAATATGATCGATCAAATCATAGTTAATAGAGGGAACTATATCAAATCTAGCTATATCTAAATGGAAACTAGCGAGTAAACTAGTATAGGCTGCGTCGGTGTTTGATATAGTATATTAAACACCGACGCAGCCTATACTAGTTTACTCGCTAGTTTCCATTTAGATATTGCTAGATTTGATAGTTCCCCCTATTAACTTAATAATGATTTGATGGATCATATTTTAATCGTTCTAAAGTGTTTTGGTTTGATAAAGTCAACCGGTATCTTACTTGTTTCTTTTCTTTTTCCTTTTCATTGTTGGCTGTGTTTGCGGTGTAAACAAACAACAATATTCATAGCAGTCGATAAAACCAGAGTTGCAACAGAAGACCCAACTGAACACGCTTTCTAGCCTGTCATGTATGAGCGAGTATTCTTTGGTATGGCGATTCACCGGGTTATTTCATACGACCGATTAAATGGCCAAGTAAAGTGTTTTGCAACACCGACCGAAACAATTCACTAAACAGTCTGAACACATGCATATAGATTCATCGTTAGTCTAAAAGGCATAAAATCGGCACATTAACTGCTTCTGTCAAAAGTAGTTTTATTCGATTTATAAATATCTACCGTTGTGAAATGATAAGTGTAGTTTACCGGAAATTAACATGTAAGTTACATAGACCAGCAACAATCAAGCAATTGGACCATATTTAAAATGTTCCAGACCGACAAAAACATTCAACATATATCCTAAAATTTTGTTGTCGTGATTTTTTTTTTATTCCTTATTCCTTTCCAGATTCCATTTTTACTTGGGTTCATTTGCGGGCCGGTTCTGGGTTCATTTGCGGGCCTGGGATCATTTGCGGGACGGTTCTGGGTTCATTTGCGGGCCTGGGATCATTTGCGGGCCTGGGTTCATTTGCGGGCCTGTACAGATAACAACTGTCCGATTACAGCCAACTGTCCGATTACAGCCAACTGTCCGATTACAAGTGTCCGATTACAGCCAACTGTCCGATTACACTGTCCGATTACAAAAACAAGATTGATTAGTGGAAAAAAGAGCAGTCTGTCAACCAATCAGATTCGAGGAAATTGTAATAGTTATGATTAATCTTGAAATACGGTTCGTTTAATTTATCGATGGCAAAATATTAAGTTATATTTTGTTTTATAAAAACAAACAAACACACAATCAAGTACAGAATTATAAATGTGCTTTGTAGTTTTTTATTCTTATAAATGAACCACGTTTGAAAACAAGCAATGTGAACAAAAAGGCAGATTTACAATTATCTTTCAATTCATTCGTCAAAATAAAAAAAACAGAAACTGATAAACCTTTTAAACCTGCAAACGTTTGATTAAAAGTAAATAATACATACTTTCAGCAGCCTAATTAATCTTGTAGATGTGGTCTTTGTTCTTTTTAAATTCAAAACGTTGTACACAGCAAGCTTGTCTTGTTCAAACTGTTTTAAACAGTGATGTTGTTACTCGCTCCTTATTATTATTATAATGAACATCCATAAATGAATATTAACATCTATTAAAACTTACTTTGTTAATGAAAACATGCAATTCTTGTACAAAATTATTTAGATCATATAAAATATTAACATAGCAAAAGATCTACATTTACAATGCCATATCTTGTTATTATTGTAGCATTGACACTAGAATCGTGAGGCGTGAACCGTGTAAATAACGTACTGATATCTAACATGCAAAGCCTTACATATTTTTTTCACCAAGAGTTACTGGCTCTAACTTAATATTTGTGAAATCAAAATAACATTAACGTTAACGTATGCAACCAAAAGCCTAGATAAAGTTAAGACAATGAGATTGGAAACCCTGCAATTCTTAAATTGTTTGCCTCGATATCGCTTATACATGACTTTGCTGTTATTTTGCTAGGGGGCCTAAGATTTGTCCAGCTTGGAGTGTTCTTTACGCAGTTTGAGCTTGGACAAAAATAGAACATTGTTTGAGTGACAAAATTTTGTTCATAAGGAACATAAAGGTCAGGAATTGTGTCTCGAAAACCTACATCACTTTGTAGCAGAAAAATCGGAGAGAACATTTCTAACAAAATGGCTAGACTGGTGGCAAAAAAAGACGAAATTACATTTCCGTGCATTCTTTAAGGATACACAAGCCATCCCCAAAGTGAACCAGGCAGAGATAATCCATAGTTCCTGGGTAACTGAGAGAGATAAGATGAACATGTCTTTGTTAGATGCGGCATATGCTGATTGTCAGGACAACGTCCAACTTGAGGTAGATTATAAATCGTTTTTCAATGGCACAAGTAAAGGAGGAAACCGTGGTCCCTCTGAACAGATGAAAAAGCAAGAAGCTACTAGAGATCAACTTCAAAGAGCAACGAAACTGGGTCAGGACTTTACAAGAGATGATCTGACGGATGAAGACCTGACTTACCAATCCGCCGACAACCTCTACGACATTGATCCACATAGCCGCCACAATGCAAGTGTTGCTGCGACGAGAAAATCTGACGGAGAAAGACCTGGGAGATATCGACCGATTAGAAGTAAAGGGTTCTTAGATCGACTAAGACGAGCAAAAGAAGAGAAGGACAATATCAAAGTTAAAGAACAAGACAAATCATTAACGACAAATCTTGCCAGGGCGTATTCAATAATCATTGTAGCTATAGAAACGCAAATTATAGAGTAATCATAGGAAGGCGTGCCTCGTGTAATTGCGAAGATTTTACAAAGAACAAAGATAAAGAACTTTGTAAACATATCCTCTGGATATATCTTTTCGTCGCTAGATTGCCAGAGAACAGTTGCATTCTGCAACAATTATTTTTAACCAAGGAAGAGGTGACACTGATGTTTTCAAACTCACCAAGGGCCATTCCTGATGAGCCCATACTTCATGCACAATCGATCTCATACTGTCACAACAAGGAAAGAAATGGTAAAAGACCTGCTAGCCAAAGATAGCCGCAATAGAAATCAACTTCTCTAGTACGTGAGTATCAAGACGGAAAAAAAAGGGAGTGACCCCCCGCTGTAGAGCGTGCAGAAAGAAGCAAAAGGTGGGGGACATATAACTGTGTCGGTAGAAGGCCTTTATGAACAAAAAATTGTCACTCAAACAATGTTCTATTTTTTTCCAAGCTCAAACTGCGTAAAGAACACTCCAAGCTGGACAAATCTTAGGCCCCCTAGCAAAATAACAGCAAAGTCGTTTATAAGCGATATCGAGGCAAACAATTTAAGAATTGCAGGGTTGCAAATTAAGAGGCTGTCTCGGTAAGAGCGGACCAGTGGACTTCGGTTTTAAAAATATATTTCCTTCATTTTCTGCCTGTGAGAAGTACTTTATAGGTGATTCACAAAATCGGCAATTTTTAAGCGATATCTATTAAAATGATTTTTTTAGACGCGTTTGAAGTTTGGGAATCATTTGTCGGCTTTTTCGCATAATTTTCGAGGGAATTTTGGACAAATTCACAAATTCGTCACTCAGCAATGTGCAAGTATTTTGATTATTTTTTAACATAGCTAGAAAGGACATCATTAGAACATCTAATTGACACAATATCATATCTATTGCTTTTTTATTCGCGAAAAAAAAATTATTCTAAACACACCATAGTTGAATGGTTTTCGAAAAAGGTGCGAAGTGGCTCCTGTTTAAAGGTAAAAAACTCAAACTTCCGGGAAAGAACCACTCTAAACAAGTAGATATTTGCAAATTCCATACCTTAGCGAATAATAAAATGCAAAAATATCGTGCGGTTATGATCTTCTTCATTTAGCTATGTGCAAGCAAACATTGACGTTTTCACGGGTTCGTCTAATTTCGTCGACTTCAAAGGCGGCATTGAATAAACATTGAATTATAGAATCCATACTTCTAAATACAGATATATATAATTTAAACACTTTGTATAAGTTAAGAAAATATTTTAGCTACGAAGAAGTCTTTGAGATATCGATGTTTGATTTTTCTATTAACTTGGTATAGCGTGACTTTGATGTTTACATGTATACATTTCACGACGTCATGTCTGTGTCACTCGGTCAGCATTTTCTAGCAAATTTTACCATCCTTTAGTCCGCTTAGTTTTGATTTTTTTAGTTTTCATTTTTTAAACCGAAGTCCACTGGTCCGCTCTTACCGAGACAGCCTCTTAAAATCTCATTGTCTTAACTTTATCTAGGCTTTGCATATTAGATATTACTTATTTACACGGTTCACGCCTCACGATTCTAGTGTCAATGCTACAATAATAACAAGATATGACATTGTAAATGTAGATCTTTTGCTATGTTAACATTTTATATGATCTAAATAATTTTGTACAAGAATTGCATGTTTTCATTAACAAAGTAAGTTTTAATGGATGTTAATATTCATTTATGGATGTTCATGATAATAATAATAAAAACAAGTGCATAAAAATGAAAAAATAAAATTTTTTTACCCGCGGCTTTTTTCATACCCGCGACTTTTACCCGCGACTTTTTTCATACCCGCGACTTTTACCCGCGACACGCGACAATTAGATACTCCCCATAGGAACTGGCTTCTATTGCTTAAATAGTTGTGGAAAAAAAAAAAAATCGCTAGAGAAAATTCATCGTTATATAATAATGATAACATGTTTTAGGAGCATATAACTATTATCTCTATGCTCTTACAATGAAATAAAACGATAAATAAAACGATTTAGATGAGAGAATGAAGGCTTATAAAAGACAATCAATCCAAGCAAATTACAGCGCAACGCGTAAAAGTATGGCCATTGATAATGTATTCGCATACTTCTGTCTCGCAATCGATCCAATCAGCGTTGTAGGATTGTGTTATCTTGTCTCGGATCAAAACGCTTATTGGATCGGTGGCGAGACAGAAGTATGCGAATACATTATCAGTGACCATACTTTTACGCGTTGCGCTGTAATACATATACAAGACTGTCACCAGTCATTTAATCAATATAATTAATAAGATAGAAGTATATATTATATACACCTACTTGCAAGAAAGTTGACATACGAAAAAAGAACATTTGTATTTAGTGTGTTAGGAATAAATTAACAGTACAAAAGAAAGAGTCCATGCAGCTTCAGTGATCATCTTTTGTACTTTTAATTTATTCCTATCAAAACACTAAATACAAATGTTGTTTTTTCGTATGACAACGTTCTTGCAAGTAGGTGTGTGTATATATATATATCTTAGCACTTCGTCATGAAATTTAAGTTTTTTCCGCACCTTTCAATGATAATATGTCTCTAAACATCTTCAAAATATGCTGATCAAAGAAAACGATAGAGAATACATCCCGGAAATACATAATGTCATAAAATGATGCATATCATTATGTATTCTCAGTGATCTCCCATTGCAAGGAGTGTACAGTCAATGATAGGTTTATGTACTAAATATCTTGTTTCCTTTTGTTCATACTACCTTGTCTCTTTTAATCCTATATATCTACATGTGTACTTGTCGGGTCTTCTTGAACGCCATCACCATCGATCACGCCACGTGCTGGCAACAAGACGCTTCGCTATAAATATATACATAGTTGTTCACCAAGTTAAATCGAAAATAAACACTTTCTTACTTCGAATATATTGGTATCTATCCTATATACTGACCAACATTTCATTTTTTCTTTAATACCTAAGCTAAAGTTGATGTCTTCATTCCAAGAATCAATATGGCCGACTTGAGGCTGCATGCCGTACTAAAGGTTCTTTGTTATCATTTATCATAGTTTAGACTTACTTTATTCTTTCGATGATATAACTTGTCTTTCCTTTGATATTTTCCTTTAAAAGGGACCAGAACTCAAGTGATTTATGATTCGACTACATAGTGATTTACTGCAAACGATTTTGCCACAACAGGATATATCTACTCAGAGATCTAGAAAGGCGTCTAGCCAAGCAGAGGGGAGATTTGTATGAGCATGCGCGACCTTGTCGACCTGCTTGTCCGATAACAATCTCGTCCCCATTCGCCGCTAGCTCTTACTGCGCATGGCTCGACGAACTATCTTGGCTCTGGCTTACCCAACTGAATCCGGCCACATGATTGGTCCTTAGAGAAAACAAAGCGATTGACCGGAAGTTCAAAAATAACGATCGATTCTCAACGAAACCGAAAATATATCAGAAAATTGCTAATACAAACCACCTGAATACGGGGTAAGGAAAGTTTATCATCAAGAACTGTTGTTGTAGCAAAATTTCTCAGAATTCTTCGCGTGAGCTCTGCTGTTTAGTTATTATTCTTGACCCGTAAATAACGACTGATTTTACTTCAGCTTGCAGCCACTGACTCGCTATATAGCTTTATGCCTATATGAAAGCATTTTCTACCAGTGGATCGATCAAGATATTATATAATTAAATGTATATTTGAACAGATAGCATTTTTGATTAAACATGCATGAAATTATTTCCAGGTTAAAATTTGATTGCATTCTGTTATGAATAACGTCTGTGAAGACGAATATTCCCACGGAAATTCTATTAATAGTCTAATTAACCTCCTATTGCAACGTAGCAACGCCAATCAGGTTGAAGGATTTTAATCAAACATGCGCAGTGCAAAAATGCCCACATTCTGGGCATCCGGTTTGGAGTTTGCCAGAGCCAAGATAGTTCGTCGAGCCATGCGCAGTAAGAGCTAGCGGCGAATGGGGACGAGATTGGTCCGATAATATAAACATCAAAGATGGGTAATGTTTACGTTTTTTAATATCGTTTATCGTCGTTGTTTTCTTGCTTGGATAGCCGTAAATTAGCATCAGAAGCTTTTTAGGTCTTGTTGTGCCAATTAGATGTCAAGAAAACAAGATATCTTATTATATGTAACACGAATAAACGCCTTTAACTAACTACACAACATGACCGCTAACTTAGTGGATAAACAAAGACGTAATTCGTGGTCACCTTTTTTTTCTCAGTCAGATACTGCGACTTTGCATGGATAATTGATAATCTTCAATTATTTCTTCGGAAATTTCGCATGAAATCGCCGTCCAGTACAAGAAACTGCTAAAATGTTACTATTTCATAATCATTTATCTAAACATCTAAACTAAGTTCCAAAAAAATTATTGCAAAATGCTTAGGCCTTTTATTTTCTATTGAAAGATAATTTCACAATCTTGATTTTACAAAAAATGTGATATTTTTGAAAATATTTATCGGCATATATACCACAGTCATCAGTATTTAACTGCAATTTTCTTCTCTGCCTTATTTTTCCAAAATGAATCGATGAATTTCCTCGTTGTTTGCCTAAATAGGTTTAGCTGAAGTGTTAACAATTATGTAGCAAATAATTGAGTGGATCGGAAAACTATTTATTCATTTGATTCTGGAACACATTTTGTCAGTTTGTACTCATTCACTTCACTTCACTTCAAAATTTTGGCTAACTTCCAAAAATATTATTTCAGAAAACATCAATCAGTTGACTGTTCTTTCATGCCATTTTATTAGCAAAAATGGGGAAATGAGTCAAAATAACAATTTTGTTATTGTATTACAGCATCTTCCGTACAATTACGTGACATCCGTGATGAGTACGCTGTGACACCGTAATTAGTTGGTATTGTGAAATTTTGATTTCAATACTGCTGTAACAATGCCTTTCGCACCTTGGTATACAATATATGGCTGCCTAATTATCAATGAGACGGGACATTTTTTTCGATTCTGAAATTGTATAAATTACCTAACCGCTTTTTGACCAATCAAATTAAGAAAGTCACAGTAAACACTCTAGCGATTAGCAATTTTTAATATATAGTTCAGCGGTCTAGCGCATGCTCATACAAATCCAAACTCTGCTGTCTAGCCAGCAAAACAAAAATAGATTTCAACCGGAAAAGAAACAAATATGCTACAAATCTGCCGTTTCACTTTCTTATAACTAAAGTATACGTAGAATTAGAGGCTACTTTTCAAAAAAAAAAAAAAAAAAAAAAAAAAAATAGTACGTACCGTGGAAACTACGGCCCGTCGACAACCGTCTCATTTGATATAGCTTTCCATTACGTTAGCAAGGATAAAATCAAACTTAGCCTGCGTAGCTGGCCCTGGGGGTTGGGAGAGGGGGAAAAGGGGACGGAGGGGACTAAATCAAACTGGGTAAACTGCATTCTTCTACCCAGACCCTTCTCAGCTTTCTAACGAAAGATCAGAAAGCTGAGAAGGGTCTGGGTACGTGAATGGAGTTACTGCGGTTTTCGTCTTTATGCGAACTCAGGCATTCAACTGTAAAATATGTTTCAGTAATATTTTCAAAAAGAATTCGAATGATCAAGTTCACACGATGCTTGATTCAGCTAAAACCATTACAAAATATATAATGCTTTATAAAAATATGTTAAGTTTTCATCCTTTATACATGCATAGTGAATCATCCTAAAATTACTGACTGTTACAATTTACAAGTTTATAGCCAAAACAAATATTCTCTCCATCAAAAATATATCAATCTAGAAATAAGGGGCGGATATAGAGGGTGTACCTAGCGGCACCGGACAATCACATAGCGCCGCAATTAGGAAAGGGACTATCGAAACAGCTATAATATAAATGCGTCTACGTTTGTGTCGTCACGGGCAGAGAGCGTTGCGTGACGGTATATATTTCTTTAATTGTTGCTCTGCTCCGTGGCGGAAAATATGCGCGCGCGTAACATAAACTGAACTACATAGTTCTATTGACTTGATGTGACTGATACTTCAACATGTTCAACGTTGGTATTGTTATCTTCATCTTTTAACTTCTTGATTTGTGCCTGACGAAAATAATAAATAAATAAATAAATAAAATAACTAAAGAAACATCCGAGTGTTTGCACGTTTTGCTCAATACACTTTTGTTGTTATAATTATAATTGTAAACATAAATGTAGCTTTTGTATATACCTATTTCAAAAATCGTTGTCGCAGCCGAAGCTACAGTCCACACTCTGAAGCCTGCAAAGGTTGTCGGTATTATGAACATAATTTGTGATTTATTACACGTTTGTTAAAGAAATATCAGTGTTTCATCATCTACCACAGACTGTAACAGTGTTATGGTCATACAACACAAACACGTCTATCCAAAAGATGCTATAATGGATGAATTGATAACAAAAGAAATACCGACATCCTTTGCAGGGTTCAGTTTGTGGACTGTAGCTTTGGCTGCGACAACGATTTTTGAAATAGGTACGTGTATAAATGTTGTTGTTGATTGTGATAAAATGCTGTTGTCAATAGACCGATCCAAGGTACGTTATTGCCGCCATCTTGCAAGGGGTGCAAAACTACTGGGGCGAGTAGAGAATGTATGTGATTTCGGACCACTTTGAACGTACGTATTTTTCTTCCAATTCATTGGATTTTCAAAGTTTAAATTGTCTATCAAAGGTTTTGCATTTGTTTATAACATATCCAAAAAATAGCGCTGGGAAACAAGTTACAGGTTCTGTAATCAATATTTTAGATCTACATACAAACACTTTGTTTCAGCGAAATAGAATTACACAGTAAATATAGGGAGATTTTAAATCGCCGTTTACATACGTCTCACATAATAGGCCTGCCCCTGGACCTTAAATCGCCGTAATTTAATGCGGTTTAAAGCGTTTTAAGGCGATTTAAGAAAATATGGCCAAACTTCGAGTGAATTTTAAGGCGTTTTAAGGCGTTTTAGTGCGATTTAAGGCGATTTAAGAAAAAATATAAGAAAATCAGAGGCGCCATAAGGCAATTTTAAGCAATTTACAGCAATTTAGGGATGTTTAAGAAAATATATGGTGAAGAAGATGCATTTTCTGGTGGTTTAAGTAATTCTTTTTTGTAAAAATGAACAACATTTTAAGTTCATTTAAGGAAATTTGAAAATAAAGGTATCATTGTTCAAAATATCATTTAAATATAATACTTCTAGTAAGCAAAAGCCAGTTTAAACTTTACATCAAAAATTGTATTCAATAAAGGTCAGTTTTATATTAATATAAGGAATGCCTGTGATTCATTTACATAATTGATTTAGAGTGCAAATATTATATCCATGAAATACAAAATAGTACAACATGATGCTAGTTAAAACTTACAATAGAATAGAGTGCAAATAGCGTAACAATTAAAGCACTTTTAAACAATGATTATCAATTATTTTAACATAGTTTAATACTATGAAACCAGTTGCAAAACAATTATTTTTATATCTTTTTTATTTTGAATATTTTTATTATCAACACTTTTAAACAACACTTCCTTTGTACATCTTTCTGTATATACATATAAATTAAATAATTCTATACGTTCTGGGTGCTTTCATTAAGGATTGCTGGCTATTTTCTAAGAAACATTTGTTTGAATTTGTATAATATTGCTAACCTCCAACAATAAGAATCTAATCTTTATTGTAGTAGATATTTTTCCAGATTAAACAAACGTTTCTGAAACCAGGGACTGAACAGTAACGAAATTACTAAAGCTAATATTTCTACATACCACTGATGAAGATTTAAAGTCCAATTCGCATCTTATCTTGATGTTAGTTAGTGTAAATGTTTCTGAAATTGTTTTTCCTGTCGCACTGATGATCCTTACAGAAAAACTTGGTTTTTGATACATAAATTATATCTTTTATGTATAAATAATCTCAGCGTGCATTTTCGGATCTTTCTCAGGAACCCATCCTATTTGACGTTCTCCAGATCGTATAGACAGCAAAATACCCCCAAACCATACCTTGATCCAAAAGCAAGTGTTTTTTCTTATGCTCACTTCAAATACTTCTTCTGGCTGATATTAATTACAGCAATAACCACTTCTTTACTTGATGCATACTTGGACGTTCCACTATTCGAAGGTGATGTCTGTGGCAGGTGGCAAGTCTTTTTTCCTTCTTGTTTCCTGGTTTTGATCTTATTTACAAGATGATCTCTTGTATGTACCTTTACAGGAGATGACAGAAGCTCAAAATAAGACTATGTTCAAGTATTCCGCCATTTTGATTTGTCCCAGTCTCTCACGCTAAGTCCTGACATGTGACCTATCTGACATGTGTTACTGTGCTGTCATAATATTATCGGCTATGACTTCCTCAATGAGAACTTTTTCTTTGACGATCGAATAAAACATTTTTTTCAACCCTTTGACGAAGTATCGATTAGCCGATACCGATTAGCCTCGTTGGCCATTTCTGAGCTTCGTATTACAAATCAAGAGTTCACTCAGTGAGTCGATGTATATTACCGTTCAGATTTGACAGAAAGTCTCATGAAATTGACCAGTAATTGGACACTCCTCCATCCACTCCCCCATCCCAACGGAGAAACACCTGTGCGGTGTTATCGCAGGCTCACAAAACCAATTTAAAATGGCGAACAGCAAGCTAAGATAGTTGAAGTGTTTTATATTTGCATGTGTTTTCCACTCGTTTATGTAAAATACGCAGACAACCTATTTGCACAAGTAAAGCTGAACAAATGATATTAACTTACAATGGCTTAATGGTGACCTTTTACTGTGTGACTTGACCATATTAATGTGTGACTGCATGCTTCTCACGTAAGTAGAATTCACTTGATTCTAAATTGTACAATAAAATTATTTACTAGTAAAGTTTTCGAGATATTTCGGGGAAAACCACATAAAATCTTAATTAATTTCTTTTCAATTTTCTTTCATATTTCGCTAGATTGACGATAATTATTTGTTATAGAAAGACCAACAAAAAATATTCTAAAATGTTATAAATAAATAATATGTTCTTGCAGTTTGGTTAAGTACTTTTAATGTGCTTTTATGTATATTTGCATGTAGAAGTTTCACAAAAAATGTTGAATTGTGCATTCCAAGACTGAAATGCATTGTTGGTTTCAAAGGTAGCAAATGTAGATTGATTTGCATTTCATATGAAGCTAATATACAAAACATAACTCTAATACACTGTACTGACATAATGGCATAAACTGCACAATGCATTTTGGTCTTGCATGGAATGTACTATTCAGTATTCATAAGTCAAACCCTTTCTGGAATAGTTATTTATTGTATATATACTGTATATATGTATGATTACATCCTATTGCAGAAGGATAAGAGCACATATTTATACAAAAATCTAATTTAATTAACATCCGGATAAACTATAGTATTTTGAGTTTTGCATCTCATTTATATTTGTATATTTGATTGTATAAATGTGTACCACAATTATTCTGTACTTGATGGTATGCATGTATAATTTCTTTTATACTACATATTCTCAATTTCAGAAAGGTTATGGTTTATATATATATAATTATCCCAATACCTTATTATTCGGTGTATCTTTTTATGAATTTTTTTATATTTACGTGTGTTTAGAAGGATAAGAACATTCATTGCAGAATATTAAAGTTGTCCTTCAGAAGCATTTTGTAAGGTATTATGAGAGTAGGTTTGTGGCCATGTATTATACTGTATTTATTTATTTGGATCTATCTTCTGATGATGTCGTCGTCCAACAAAAGCTCAAGTTCCAAATAAATAAATACTGTAGTACATGGCCTCAAACCTACTCTCATAATTCATTGCAGTGTTTTGAGTTTGCATCTTTTTAGATGATTGGCCTTAGCCGGTTACTACAAGGTGTGCTTATACTGCAATCAAGTATATATACCAATATAGTGAAAATGGGTCGCAATGTTTTTAAGCGATTTTAGGCGTTTTAAGGCAATTTAGCGCGTTTTAAGGCGATTTAGCGCGTTTTAAGGCGATTTAGCGCGTTTTAAGGCGATTTAGCGCGTTTTAGCGCGATTTAAGGTCCGGGGGCAGGCCTCATAATTTAACAAACTTAGTTTGATCTCAGGTATAGCCATGCATAGTATCTTTAATTTGATATAAAATGTTTATATTGAACATTCGGCAATTTCCAGTGGAGTTATATAAGTTCAAAGTTACATACATTTACTGCTCGCCCCAGTATAGTTCTGCACCCCCTACAAGATGGCGGCAATAACCTTGGATCGGTCTATTGTTGCTGCTTGTGTCACTTGTTTTTGTTGGTGGTGCTATTATTTTCTAGTTGTCATTTCGCAATAATAACTATAGCAAACAAACAAACAAATAAACAAAGTAGCACACCAACAAACGAACAAATAAAATAAACAAACAAACGCACAAATAAATAATAGACAAACAAACAAACAAACAAATAGAAAAACAAACAAACGAACGAACAAATAAACCGCAAACAAACAAAACACATCCTTCACTAAAAATAAATGAAAACTAGCGAGTAAACTATATCTAGCTGCGTCGGTGTTTGATAGGTAATAGAATGAAAGTTGTAACACCGTAAGAAACAACCGTAAAAATGTTGATTATAGTAAAAACATTTTTTACGGTGTTACAATTATAGTAAACACATTTTTTACGGTGTTACAATTTCTTAAAATGAACTCAGAACTGAAATGCATTTGAAAATAAACTATTTTGAGAAATGTGCGTTGTTACCTGAAGTTCTTCATTTCTTGATTTCAGTCTTACAAGTTCTTCCTTTAGTTCTTCGTTCTCCTTTGTTAACACTTCTATTTTCTTTTCTGCCTGCAACTTTACTGACATGATAATCCCTGCCAATACAACATTGAGACTTCAATATACAACTATTTCAAAAATCGTTGTCGCAATAAAAGTTACAATCACACTTTCAAGCCTGCAAAGGATGTCGGTATTTCTTCTCTTGTCATCGATTTATTCATAGCATATTTTGGTTGTACGTGTTTGTGTTATATGACTATAACAAGTTGTTACAGTGGAAGATTATAAAACAGATATTTATTGAAAAACGTGTAAAAATCACAAATTCTGTTCATATTACCGACATCCTTTGCAGGTTTCAGAGTGTGGACTGTGGCTTTGTTTGCGACAATGATTTTTGAAATAGGTGTATACCAGTAATATTGCGGGCTTATCAATAATAACAAAGATGGCGGATAGCTCGATGGACATATCGAAAGAAAAGAGATAAAAGGACAGTTAATTCGAGTTTATTCAGCATAGTACCGTGTAACTATCAAATAAATATGGCCAGATAAATACATGTGAGTATTAGTTGTTTATTTCGTTTACTGGCAAATATTTTAAACGGCTACAAACAAATAGTCTTCTACAAACCGTATATCAAACCGACAAAGCAGCGGCTGTATAGGAGGCTAGTATATCAACGGTAGCCATTAAATCATTCTCATCTAAAGTATACATTTCTACGTACCGTTCACAATTCTTGTCACTCGCCAAAGACGAAGAATGACCAAAAGACCCACTCCGTCAACAGCTGAACTACTGCATATAAAACATAAACACATACAGCTCTTTCAAATGAAAAAGGTTGATGAATGGGGGGAGGGGGGGGGGGGGGGTGCATGTTCCCAAGTCCCCTTGATCGTTTTGCATTTTCTCCCTTGTTCCCCATAAGTAAAATAACTGTTTCCCTAAAATGTTTTACCTGGCTTTAGTTATGTTCCCATGATCCCACAAAACTATTGTTTTATCATATTGTGCTACCTTGTTCCCTAAAAATAAATGCCCGTGCTCCCTTGATCCCTAAAACCCCTGGGAGGGGCTCCTTTTTACTTTTTTCTTGTTTGAAGTTTAAACAATATACAAAATGCATACATTTTCTTTGTCAATCCCCTCCCACCAAAGCATAGTTAATTGGCCTTTCTCATGATATCTTTCTCATATTTAAAAAAATTACGTATTTAAACCGGGTAATGTCCCAAGGTATTTTGCGCATGATTACAGCTAAACGCGTACTATACGTGCAAACGATTGACACAACAAATGTACTGAGGCCGAGACGGGGCTGTTTGTACCGGCGTACTGTGATGCCGGTCGATGTACTATAAAATGCACCGGTACCTGAAAGCGATGTCCAAAGCAAATGATACTACGACCACAACGCCATCAAACACCTAAAAAGTGAACAGCTATTGTCAGTAGTATAAAATATACTCTCAATTGAAAAGAATCATTAGTGATCATCAATTCCCAGCTCAGTAAGAAGGAGAGTTCCTAATGTTTGATACGTCAATTATTCGTTAGTCGGGAAGAGGGAAAGGGGAAAGTTGTATCAATTACCACTTACTTTACCCTTCTCTTAAATTAATATGTTAAATTTCAAAATCATTCATCAATCCATTTATTTGTTTATCAGTCATTAAACCTATTAATCAATTCAATCAATCAATCAATCAATCAATTCAATCAATCAATCAATCCATGCATCATATCCATGGCCAGCCATCCATTCATCCATTCACTCACTCACTCAATCACTACAATTAACGTACCTCCAGTTTGTGTTTGAAGAAATCCAGACCCATCGCATACATTTTAAGAAGAAGCTATCAAAAGACAATCATGCTAAAAAATGTTCATCAAAACCACTTTATCTCATGCGCACAGATAATAATAGACTGCAAAACAGTCCCTACTTTTACGCGAAAACTCCGAGGAAACGAGTTACGTTGAAGTTCGATCGGACGAAATTCTAGCCGAGAGAGAATGAGGAGAGGATTACTGCGACTTTCACAAACATGCGAACTCAAATACTGAAGGCTCAAATACTGAACTCGTTTTTGTAGTTTTCGCTTCCGTCAATCAAACGCCCGATATTTCCCGACTGCTTTCCGAAGTATCGACATTCAATATGGCCGAGTTTAAAAGGTTTGTTCATGATGTTGAAGAATCCTCAGAGGAAATAAAAGCCGTGAAACTCCTACATTTAGAGGAGACTTTAATCGTCGATGAAGAGGGAGAGCAAGTAAGTATCACAATACTTCTAAGTGAGTGGAATGTCTAAAACAAACGTGTTCGATCATTGCTTTTGTTGTGGAATTTACACTTCACTTCAATCGAACTTCAAACGATTTGAGTCTCCTCTAAATATTGTCGTTTCGCAGCTATTATTTCCTCTAAAAAAGTCTTCAAAACCGTCGCAAAATCTTTCAAATTCCACCATATTGAATGTCGTTACTACGGAAAGCATCCGGGAAATGTCGGAAGTTTGATTGACGGAAGCGAAAACTCATAAAACGAGTTCGGTATTTTAGCGTTGGAGTTCGCATGTTTGTGAAAATTGCAGTAATGGACGAGCGGGGCCTCATTCTCTCGCGGCCAGAATTTCGTTTGATCGAACTTCAACTCGCTTCTTCGGAGTTTCTTAGGGACTGTTTAATTTTGCAGTCTAAGATAATAATGGAATTGGTAGTGATATTAATAATATATGATATTGGTGGCGATATGTAATGATACGTAATATAATAATGATCATGATGATTTTGGAGTAGGCAGTGCCGGATTATGATGATGATGACATCATACATGGTAATGATGCTGATGAATATTAATTATTATTATAAGATGGTACGTTAATTGCAATCATTATGTACATAAAGATGGTGGTGTTGATGATGTTTAGGGTGCAAGATATTGATACTGATTGATATGATGATAATAATGATGATGATGGCCGTGGTGTTTGTGGTGATAATGATGATGGTATAATGATGATACCCTGCGTAGCAGCTCTTAGTGGATTGGGGAGAGGAGAAGAGGAGGGTGAGGGAAAGGAAGAAAGAGCCTGTCTCCCGGCTTCCTTTCTCTCTCCCCCAGTCCCCTAGAGAGCAGCTATGTAGGCAATGATGATGATGAAGATGGTGATGGTTGTGGTGATATAGACTACGAGTAGTCCTTCTTTTCCCTCCAGAATCAGTAATTAAAAAAAACGAGTGTTGCGGGATTCCTGTGGAGCGCGCCGGAAATAGATCGTTGAGAAGGGAGAGGAAAAGAAGGGACTACAGACAACACTGTAAGAAACGAATTACCGCCCTTTTTTAACACATAGTTATCTTGTCAAAATCGTGTCATCGGGTAATCAATATCAAATGGATCATTTAGACTGCAATTCAATCCAATTAATTTTAACCAATTCAATTGGATCTGTAAAATGGCTAGGTTGTTAAACACGCGGGAAAATAGTCTCTTATTATCGCTTATCAATGTAAACATCTATGGCGGATACACCCAAAAAACCTGCCAAGAGATGGCGAAAGCCGAAGCCATCCACAGTCGATGACTTTTGCAGAGCATGTGGCTGCTCTTTCAAAATAGTTTACGGAGAGTTTGCAAAAGTTTCATTTCCACGGAAAATCTGTTTGACCTCCCAGAACGTTCTGGCGTTCCAAGTTGTTCACTTTCTTGGCTTCTCCGCGATCTTGGATACAAGGTGACGACGGCGATGGGCTTTCTGCCCGCGTTTGTGCTAGATGCTCAAACAAAATAAGAAGGGCTTCAGAATTGAAATCCTTTCTGGACATTCGCTTGGCTCGTTCTGAAGCCTGTGGAGAAAGTTCCCCAGAAAGATTCAAGCGAATGTCAAAACCGGTCGGCAGAACAGCGAAAACATCTTTGCCATCTAGCAAATTGATAACGGCCACTTTCTGTTCTTCTTTTAAGGATGAAACGTTTGGAAAACTTTCCAGGCACTCGCTTAAAATAGCTTCATGGTCAGCCATAGTAAACTAAGTGACCGTGTGCTGGAATGTTTCACGATGACGCTTGACAGCTCGGCGCGTTCCATTACAGCCGCTGACAGATCGATCGTTTTTAGCCAATCGGAATTTTCCGTTGTGAGAGCAACGGGTAATTCGTTTCTTACAGTGTTGTCTGTAGTCCCTTCTTTTCCTCTCCCTTCTCAACGATCTATTTCCGGCGCGCTCCACAGGAATCCCGCAACACTCGTTTTTTTAAATTACTGATTCTGGAGGGAAAAGAAGGACTACTCGTAGTCTAGTGGTGATAATGATGATGTTGATGATGATGATGATGATATTAAGGTTTACATTGTAAATGAGGAAGAAGATGATGATAATTGTGGTGGTGGTGGTGTAGATGGTGGTGGTGGCTGTGGTGATAATGATATAGTGATGATGGTGGTGGTGGCGGTGGTGATAATGATAGTGATTGTGGTGGTGGCGGTGGTGATAATGATAGTGATGATGGTGGTGGTGGTGGTGAAAATGATGGGGATGAAGATGATTGTAGTGGTGCATGTGATTGAAAAACTATGATCTAGCTTATTTGTATCTTCTTCACTTACCTCAATTAAGAAGATACTCAATATCGCAATACTAGTATAATGAAGAATATGGGGGGCTGGGTTGTCATGGTGAACTACAATATAAACAAAACAATATATTACTAATTATAATTATGAAAAATGGGTCTGGAAAACTCTGCAAAAATGTGAAATCAATTTTGTTCACTGTTACCGTTTCACCCGGACAGCACTGGTAAAGTAGGGTGGATCTCAGTAAAAGAAAATCCATTTTTTCATGTTTCATTTACGTTTCTGTTTGACAAGTATTTTCAGTAAATTTTGAAAATGTTTGCACTTGTCAGATATTTTATTGCATGTCCTTGATGCTTATATATATACTATATATGTAAATATCATTTATATACTGTAACAATAAAATAAATAAGTCTGTTAACATTCAAGTTATTTATTGCTCAGCTTAATTTAATTACATCAATAGTAAGTGATATGTAATTTTGTATTTAATTCAGCCTGTGTTGCAATTGAGCAAGGAATGTATTAATTTACTAGACTACAATAAACAATGCAAATGCAACAGGATTTATGTACACATGAGGCTTAATTTACCCTGCAGCATGCATGAGCAATTCTGAATTCATTTTGAAACTGCTAAATAGTATAGTGATGTTATATGAACCCCTCCCAGGTGTTTTAGGGATCAAGGGAACATGTGCATTTATTTTAAGGGAACAAGGGATACTGTCAAATTATTTTCAGGGAACAAGGGAACAAAATATGATAAAACAACAGTTTTTTGGGATCATGGGAGCATAAGGTTAAACATTTTAGGGAAACAGTTATTTTACTTATGGGGAACATGGGAGAAAATGCAAACAGATCAAGGGGACACGGAAGCATGCCCCCCCCCCCCCCTGGGAGGGGCTCTTATATGGCTCTTGTTGGAAGGTGTGTGTGTGTGTTTGAGGTAGTGGGTCAGGGGGTATAAAAATGGTAGTGGCATAAAAGTACCTTTCAATATCTCCAGATCAACAATAAGCTCTGCGATAACTATGATACAATCCAACACAACAAGACCAACAATTACAATTTGTGCTCTATGACAGTGTAGAAGTTCTCTGAGTTTTGCTCTGTTATCAAACCACCTACAAGTGAAAAATTTACTAAGGAACTGTTCATTTATTGGGAGGGGTGGTGTAAGGAGGGTACATGACCACCCCAAAAAAACTGACAAAGAAAATGGAGCTAGGCAAAAAAATATTAACAGTAATTAGAATGGATTCTCTAGCTGGACCGAAAGCGTATCTCTGTTAGGAGATATGCTAGTAATTACTTGAACTATCACTTCATGCACATTATCGTATAGTATATATTTTTTTGTTAATTTAGAGAATACCACTTTGACAACTAGCCTAGCTATACTAGTTTACTCACTAGTTTCCATTTATAATCAGTTGACATATACATAATATATCTCTATTAATTTGTAGTTGTATTATTTGTTTTTTTTTTAATTCAAGACCCTTGCCCGATATAGATTTGTTTTTTATAGATTATTATTATTATTATTATTATTATTATTATTATTATTATTATTATTATTATTATTATTATTATTATTATTATTATTATTATTATTATTATTATTATTATTATTATTATTATATTTTGTGGGGATTTTACCCCTTTATAAACTTGCTAGTTTTGAAAGTGTCAAAAACAAATAAAGTATATGCAGATAATATACAATATATCACACAGTTAATACTTTCTTGTCTACCCATAGTGATTGATAACAATAATATTATAAGATTTTATACATAATTCTGAATAGACAAGTTCACATGCAGTTCTCGTTGATCAAATGAACCTCAGCCTTGATATAACATGTAATACAATCTTTAGAATTTGACGTCCCGTGAAATTTTTCCCGTGGAATTTTTAAGTGTTTCAATTGTTCCTAAATTACCACGGACTATAGTCAAATTGTCAAGAGTATATTACATGCTATCGAGGCTGAGGTTGGTTGACGAGGAATGTGTAAAGGACTTTTTTGTTGTTGTAAAAGTTAAACTGTATCTCCAGTTCGCAATATCCGATTTTAGATGTTCATTCGTACTATAATATTTACATGTATAAGCTTATTTGTTTGTCTCACGAATGTCGAAGGTTTGCACCGCGACGTTACGACTGCTACTGCTAGTCTTCATCAGGCGATAGATAGACTTAAACGAGGGTAGATCTAACATATTCTATCATTTAGAGGTATAAACATAATGTAAAAATACATTCAACAATATCGTACCATGGAGTGCTTGACACCGTGTTCAAATCAGCATCAACTGAAACTCCAGTCTCCATTTGCTCTGACTCCACATCAAACTCAAGTCTTCCGACTAGCTGTTGATCGTCAGGGTCCATACGAATGATTTGATTGATGGGATGATTGATATTAAAGAACTAAATGAAAATGAAACTTGCCCAGACAAAAATAATGTTTACATCTGTGCGATATCAGCCAGGCGTTCCTCGATCTTGAGGAATGCGCTACGGGCGGGCTTCCTGTGTTAAAGGAAACAAATATGGCGGCTAGTGCTCTCTGCTGGGTGTGTGTGTGAAACTTCAACATCAAAATTACTACAATTTTTCATTATGAACTGCAGTTTTTGAATTGAAAAAGGCTTATAAGTCATCTCCAACATGGATATAATCGACGACTTTAAGGTATTTGTAAATCTGTGTTGTCTTAATGTGAATGTTTTCCGCTTGTGTGAATTCGTTCACTTTTCCGGGACTTGGCACAGTTGTCATATAAACTTCATATATATGCTGAATATATGAAGTTTTATTTAAATCATATGAAATACAGCCAATCAGGCCTGAGAGCCGTTGTATTCAACTGCCTCTTCCCATGAGACAAATGTTGTAGGCTCTCTTTATTTTATATGATGTGGGATAAAATAGTTACACAATGTTTTCTCCTGACATATACCGTGAATATCCCACTTGTCAATTGTATTGTTTTTGCATACACACCTAAAGGCCTAAAGGCTCGTGTGTATACTAGAAAATACAAGTGACTTGTGGGATGTTCCACGGTATGCTACTCAAAACCGTTCTATCGCTAGTACTGAATGAATGAATGAAACCTCTATTTAGCTAAATTTCAGGGAAGTCTCTTCAGATAAATTATCTGGTATCAATGGAAGCCCCTTACCATATCTATGCCTTAAGCATTTCTTATTATTATTTGCAATATCCAAGTAGGTTTCTTCACGGTTATAAACCATAATTTACTGCAAACCTTCAAGAAACAAGTTTCCATCTATAAAATGAATGCATGCATGATTTGACGGTGATTATTGATTAAATGTCCCGAAAGCTGAGTGTGGTTTTGTGAAACGTATACAATCATTAATTTACAAAATTCTACAGATTTTAATGATATTAACCCACTAATTTGATCAATTGGCATTGCATTATTTATTGATACCCTGGTTATAAACATTTACCAAGACCCATGTAAGATCATGCACGATCCTGGCATGTAACCCTAAATCTGAAAGAACTTGCATGAACTTTCAAGGTTCAATGTTATAATTAAACAAGATCCTTTCAGAAATTTACAAAATGCTCAACCTGGGTATACTGTATTTACTTGCATATTAAATTTTTCTTGATCTCACTGTCACCTTCTTCATTAGAAATATGAATATTTGGGAGATAACTTAATGGGCGAGCGGAGGAATATAATTACTTTGAACTGAAGAATAAATTATATAGCTTTTGATAAAAATGTATTTCCAATGCTGTTTTTGAGTAGCATTCTAGCATTAAGGTGTGTCGCTTACTAGTATTCGAGAGTGACGCTTATTCAAGTAAATAGGGTAATTCTAATTAAACAATTAGAATTGTTTGATCAACTAAACTTACTCTACTTAATGATAAATATATATATATACAATTAAATACTAGTTTTGTGTTGTGTGTGTTTATCGTAGCTGTATGTGTGCTAATGTGTGTTCATTTCTTTCACCTGCTGTTATTTATCTAAACTAAGAAAGGCTGGGGGCTAACTCGATAACAGTCATGTTCACTTAGTCCTCTGTCTCATTTAATTATTTAAGTAATGAATTATAAATTGTAAATATTTTTGTTACCATAATTGTTACTTGATATTTTTCTATAAATTGTAAAATTAATATATATGAGAAAATAAACAAATATTGTATTGTATTGTATTGTACAAAATCCTTCCAGAAATTTATAAGATGATTAACCTGGGTATATATAGTCTGATATACATGTACATGGTATAATGTTTGAGAACTATGAAAATGTATTTTTCCAGGAGCCATTTGAGAGTCATGAGTTTGTGGAGCGTCTGGCCAGTTCTGTGGAGGGGGGAGGTAACAGGGGAACATTTGACCCTGTCAAGTTGTCAAAAAAGTTCAAGAATACTATACAAGAACTGGTTGCTCTGGATGAAAAGATGCAGGGTCGTATTAACAAGCTTGAAGAACTTTGCATAAGAGAACAGGAGGAGCACAAACAGAAGGCTGTTGACTTGGAGTCTACTTATAAGGTATACAACTAATTCAAAAAGGTTGATGGGGTAAACAGCAATTGGTGATTGCACGACCGAAAGGGACTATAGGTAATATGAATTCCTTCTTATTCGTTTCTAAATCATTCAAACAATGCCTCCACCTTTCAGTGAATCCTTTGAGACATCCATCTAAGGTCATTGCTGAACGGTGTTTGGGTAATTTTAGAATGGAATAAGAAGAAATTTGTATTACCCACAGTCCCTTTTGGTTGTGCAATCGTCATTCACTGTTTGCCCTGTCAACCTTTTTTGAATAAGGTGTACATTGTTATAGTTATACAATGGTTTCAAGTGGCATATATTTATACCATGGAATATTCCAAGAGTCACTTGTATTTTCTAGTATACATGTATACACGCCTTTAGGCAAGTGTGTATATGAAACAAAAAAATACAAGTGATGAGTGGGATATTCACGGAATGTCACAAGAACACATTGTATAACTATTTTATCCTGCAAAAAAAAACTGTCTTTATTTTGTGAGGGTAGATATATTATTACCTGTTACCCGGTAGTTTACGAAAGATAAGAATCCCAACTGACAAGGAGGCAAACCAGTTGGCTATTTACAAGCATGGGGAGACTGAATTTGACCTAATCGAAATCGGGACAAATACAGTCTCAGCTAGTGGACAGAGCAGGGGCTTGAATCCGACTGCATCATTTAAAATAAAGAGAGCCTGCAATGTCTCAGTTCAATAATCTCTAATATTATTACTATTTTCCAGGTAGCATTTGGGTATTTCCAGGAATTGGATGACCGTATCAACTATGTTGCAACCAAGGTAGTTCACCTTGGCGACCAGCTTGAAGGTATTAATGCCCCAAGGTCAAGGGCACTAGAAGCTCAAGAACTAATGAAATACTTCAAAGAATTTGCCACACAAGATGAATTGACTTCTAAGGTCTTCACAGAACCAGATCAGGTACAGTTGTATATAATAGTTATACACCTATTTCAAAAATTGTTGTCGCAACCGATGCTGCAGTCCACACTCTAAAGCCTGCAAAGGATGTTGGTTACATGGACTTAATTTGTGATTCATTGCACGTTTTTTTAATACATATTTGATTCATATCTACCACAACAACAACTTGTTATGATCATAATTATAACAAAAATATGTACAATCAAAATATGCTATGAATAAATCAATAACAAGAGGCGAAATACCGACATCCTTTGCAGACTTTAGAGTGTGGACTGTGGCTTTGTTTGCAACAAGTGAATGATTTTTGAAATAGGTGTGTACAATGGTTTCAAGTGGCTTACCATGGAATATCCCACAAGTCACTTGTATTTTCTAGTATACACAAGAGCCTTTAGGTGAGTGTGGATGCAAAGAAAATACAAGTGACAAGTGGGATATTAATTCATGGCATGTCATGAGAAAACAATGTATAACTATTTTATCCTACATCATATAGATTTAAGAGAACCTATTATTAATGTCTCATGTTAAGAGGAAGATGAATACTGCTGAATATACAACAGCTTTCAAGCATTCTGATTGGCTGTATTTTATTTGATGTGGGATAAATTATTATAATACTTCTCAAATCCATAGCCTGAGAAAACGGATGTTCCTCTTCCCTGTGATTTTGTACTTAGTGATATTTTGATGTAGTGTAATTACAGCAGTTCTCAGTCACACGTGCACCACACGCATAAAAAGCACCGCTATAAAACGTGAAGTTGGTAGAGATTTGTATATACAAATGTAACAGGTTCCCATTTAAATCTGTACTTTCTCATTTAAATCTGTACTTATGCAAATTGTGTTGATGTGTGCTAAACACACAGATCAACCAATCAGAGTATATTATTTCTGAAGTGAACTTCTCTGATTGGTTGATCTGTGTGTTTAGCACACATAAACAAAATTTGCATAAGTACAGATTTAAATGGGAAAGTACAGATTTAAATGGAAACCTGTTATATGTAAATTTCTGCTGAGGCCTTTGATGCCACGTTTTGGTGTTTTTTTTTCTGATTTTTCAAACTCTTATAGCTTCTTGCAAATTTAATCGTTTATTTTTTTGCTCAAACTTTAATTATCATGATGATAGCTTTCTTTTTCTTAAATCTTAACTTTTAAAAATTATGATAATTAGTGGCGGCCATTTATGAAAGTCGTCTATAGCATTCACCAACATCATAACTACTGTAAAGTTCACATGTTCTAGAGGTCAACAAGCCGGCTGCTACACACAGTTTTTGTGCTAGTTTATTTATGTTCATATTCAGCCAATTACAATTATATTACCCTGATCTGTGTAGCTCACTACATCATCAATATAGAATTCTTTCGGGCTGTTGCACAGACGTTAGTTTCGCGGGGGAAGAGGGACGAAAGAATATGTGTTTTAATTCTCAGGCTAGAATAATTTGTGGTCTTTTGATGTGGTAATGATCACTTTCAGCTAAATTTGTTCATTCATTTATCATTCATATGTATGGTGTTAATTGTAGATTCATGAAGCAGCTAATATAATTCAGAAACTATCAATAATTGCACAAGAACTGCCGACAGACAGGTATGTGACAGTCTTTATTTATAATAATTATATAACTATAATTATATATAATTATTAGTATAGATACACATGTCAAGTGATTGCTTGATATACTACAAAAACCACAGGGAGCCCGGCTTTTGGTTGCTTTTACGTAAGATAAAAAATCGCGTAGCTTTTTTGGGATTCCTGTGGTGCCTAGAAGATTAGCGCTACATATCGTGACCTTTGTAAACAGTTTACGTTATCTATGAAACTGACCTCAGTAATGGGAGAGTCGTTGTCGTGTAATCAGATCGGTAGTAACGCACTCGCATAGAGTACACTATATCTCTTTAGTGTGTTTTAAGAGAGTGTGTTACTAAATTCGTTACCACCGGATCTGATTACATGCCAACGACTGTCCCACTTATAGAGGTCAGATTTCATAGGATTTAACAAGGGTCACGATATGTAGCGCTAATCTCCTAGGCACCACAGGAATCCCAAAAAAGCTATGCGATTTTTTATCTTACGTAAAAGCAACCAAAAGCCGGGCTCCCTGTGCAAAAACCAACGAACTGGGAATGGGTCCAAATATTTATGCTAAGAACACACCCACTTTCTTTTAAAGTCATGTCCACTTTCTTTTGATGTCACACTCTCTCAACTATGTCTTTCACCGTCAGGCTATGTTCACTTTGTGTCGATAAATTTGTGCTCGAGTTTGCTAAGAATGTTACTTCTTAGCAAGTCGAGCACAAATTTATCGACACAAAGTGAACATAGCCTGACGGTGAAAGACATCTACAACAGGTGACATCAAAAGAAAGTGGGTGTGTTCTTAACATAAATATTTGGACCCATTCCCCAGTTCAGTTATTTTCATAGTATTATACATTTTAAAATCAAAATCCTTTTGTTCTATTTTTATGAATCAGTGGGAAATGTGTTTAAATTCGTTTAAAAGCCTTTAAGTTAATTGAATATTTTTCATTTGTATCCAGGTTCGAAGAAGTTAAGGACAAGATTCAAAGTATGTATTTTACGTTTAAAAGAGTATATTTTATTGTATATATCTTAACGATAGACCCCTTCACAGTTCTTGCTTTCTGTGCTGTATGCAGTTATATAATAAAGCACTTGGGGATTAATTAATTGTCAGAACACCCGAGAAGTGTTAATTGAGAAGCACTCTGCTTTGCCTCATGCGTCTCTTAACACTTCTCTTGTGTTCTGACAGCCCTGCATGCTTAATACAGGGTTGGTGCTACTCCTTAAACTCCTTGAAAACTCCTTAAATTTGATTTACGTTTTTAAGGGCACTTGAAAAGCCCTTGAATTTTAGAAAATCAGCATAAACTCCTTAAAAACTCCTTAATTCTAGCTAAAGTAGGGTAAATTTTGATAAAATTTGTTCATTCTGTGCAATGTTAACAATGACAGGAATATCATTTCTATATCAAAGTTGTCGCAAAAAGTGCTTAAAAATTACTTTTTGGTCCTTGAAAACTTAGATTTTTCTTACTGACATCAGCACGAACCCTGTTAATAAGATATTAAGATATTTTATATCTATTTCTATTTATTTTTTCAATTCATATTTTCTATAATTATCTTTAACAATCATGTTGTTTGCTGTTCCATTCAGGTCATTATTCACAAGTAGAGAGTAACCTCATCAGACAATTCAAGTACGCCCACCATGAAGGGAACAGAGAGAAGATGAGAGCTTGTGCTGAAACACTTGTTCCTTTCAAGGTAACCAATGCAGACAAAAAAATATAGGATCATCATGATAAAAATCATATAATTATTCTTCATGATATTCTGCCGTCTGAACAACAACAAAATCTTTGGCAATGTGCAAGCAATAATATTTTACAGGTCTAAAATAAACACAACATTGTAAAAGCTGTGGCATGAGTGGCCTAGCTGTGAGAGCGTTGGCCTTTCACCACTGTAAAAAATTTTGGGTTCAATTTCCAGCTTGGGCGACAAGTGAATAGAGTTAATTTGTTTGATGTGTTGTTCTCTCTCATGCACGAAGGGTTTGGGGGTAAATTGGAACAAGAAATTAAATCCTTGCAAAACTAGTTATCAAGGTCATCTCACAGCAATCTCACCTCGGCCGCCATCTTGGATTATCATTGACACAGGGAGCCCAATCATTACTAAGAGCAGCCCAATCGTTAGGAAAAGTAGTGAATTTTTCACGGGTACTCCAACTAGCAACTGTTATAACAGCTATTACAATATTGTGATTTTCATTAAAGTGCCTTTAAACCCTGGCTGTTTGCTATTCCTATTAAAAGTACTGGTCCTAAATAACAATTTTCCAGAAGAATAAAATACTGCGATAAAAACTGTGCATTTTATAGCAGTTTTAATATGCCAAAAAATGTTGTTCGGGCTTCCTGTGTAGAAAAATTTGAGCTGGTGACAATATCGATGACGTAGTGTCTGGGATACAAACTATTAAAACTTGCAAGGCGCTATCCAGGACACTTCGTCATCGATATTGTCACCAGCTCATATCAATAAACTCCAATTTTTTTTACACAGGAAGCCCAAATAACACATATTCAAACCGCTATAAAATGCACTGTTTTTATCGCAGTATTTTATTCTTCTGGAAAATTGTTATTTAGGACCAGTACTTTTAATAGAAATAGCAAACATCCAGGGTTTATAGGCACTTTAACTTCCTTGCTTCAATTCCATTCCACAGGGCTACTCCCAGTGCATAGATACATTCATAGAACAGTGCCAAAAGGGTCAGTTCTACAATAAGAACGTATTTGAAGCTGCCATACCACTGTGTGAGAATGGGCATGGTCAAATCAAGGATGTATTTGGTAACAATGCCGAGATTGTGATGGGAAAACTGGTACAGAATATCCATGAAGGTGTATTTCAAGTAAGTATTTACTATATAAATGGAAACTAGCAAGTAAACTAGTATAGGCTGCATCAGTGTTATAAACGATATAAACGATATACACGATATAAACGATAGGTATGGAATATAAACGTAATGAATTAAACACCTTCTTTAGAAGTAGATTACCGTTGATAGTGTGTAGAAACTCTCGCTTTGCAATAAACTGCAAAACAGTCCCTACTTTTTCTCGAAAACTCCAAGGAAACAAGTTGAAGTTCGAACAGACAAAATTCTTGCAGCGAGAGAATGAGGAAAGGATTATAGAGTTGGGAAAAGCCCCTCTCACTACACTCCCCACTCATCCGAGTCTCAACCAATGTTGACTCAACTTTACTGACATTTCGAGCTTTAGCCCTTCGTCGGAGTAAAAGTATAATAATAATTAGATAACACTAAGTGCATTTTTTCCACAGAAAAATGTCCAGTCCAACTTGGTGAATTTTGGATTTGATAAAGAGCAGTCACTCAAAAACCTGTATGTTCTTTATGCCAAGTAAGTATTTTATTTACTTTTTTTCAACAATTTTATTGAGTGATAACTACTACATATTAATAAGAAAGAAATAAGTACAAGGAAAATTTACAACAAACAGGTTCCCATTTAAATCTGTACTTTCCCATTTAAATCTGTACTTATGCAAATTTTGTTGATGTGTGCTAAACACACAGATCAACCAATCAGAGCAGTTCACTTCAGAAATAATATACTCTGATTGGTTGATCTGTGTGTTTAGCACACATCAACACAATTTCCATAAGTACAGATTTAAATGGGAAAGTACAGATTTAAATGGGAACCTGTTAACACTAAACATTTGGATCACCCAAAGGGGAACGCGCGAACAGGACTCTAAGTCCCATGCAAGGCGTCTTCTGCCTTAAATACTATATATAAAATAACAGAAAGTTACATGTAACGTGAAAAGATAACTATTTTAGTTAAGAAGAACTAGCTAAATTAACAAATTAAAACGAATCTAATAAAATTATCTGTGACAAGGACACTAGCAAACCAGTGAGCAAGTGCAGTATAAATTGACATCAAAGATGTCATCTAATAGAGATACAATGTATGTAATTAAGCCTAAACTGAGAAAGGCTAGAAATGACACTAGGAGGTTCTACTTTTCAAATGGAGTTCCAGTTCTTATTTGAAGTAAGAGTAAATATTATTTTTTTTATAAATATAATATTATAGGTGTCATGGCTGAATAACATAATAATAGTCCGTGTTCACCATTAGGGGTCGCCAGTAACTCATTGGTAAGAGTGTCTGGTTAGTAATTAGAAAGCATCGTACAATCTAGACTTTGCTTTCCACTAGCTTAAAGCTAGTAGCTTACTTGCTAGAGCTCTAAGTGATCAGGCTAAATGCCACCAAGTCTTTGCTCTCAGTGGTTAGAGTGCCTGACAGGTAATCAGAAGGCTAAATTTCATCTAGTCTTTTCTCACCACTGGGGTTCACAAGAAGCTTAGTGGTTAGAGAGTCTGACAGGTAATCAGAAGGCTAAATACCGTCTATAGTTCTTGAACAGCACTAGGATACATCAGCAGCTCAGCTGCTAGAGCACTAGCACTATATATGCATGCATTTTTTTTTTGGGGGGGGGGGGATTTTCCATTCTATATGGCCTTATTGGGGCATGTACGATTATTAATTTAAGGCATTTCCACTCTGTACGAAACCTCTAAGGTCACTCTATACAATTATTTTGCTCTATACTTTTATTGGTTCACTTGGATATTTCCACTCTATACTATCATTCTGCTCTATACTTTTATTAGTTAACTTGGATATTTGCACTCTATACTATTATTCTGCTCTATACTTTTATTGGTTCACTTGGATATTTCCACTCTATACTATTATTCTGCTCTATACTTTTATTGGTTAACTTGGATATTTCCACTCTATACTATCATTCTGCTCTATACTTTTACTGGTTATCTTGGATATTTCCACTCTATACCATTATTCTGCTCTATACTTTTATTGGTTAACTTAGATATTTCCACTCTATACTATTATTTTGCTCTATACTTTTATTGGTTATCTTGGATATTTCCACTCTATACTATTATTTTGCTCTATACTTTTATTGGTTAACTTGGATATTTCCACTCTATACTATTATTCTGCTCTATACTTTTATTGGTTAACTTGGATATTTCCACTCTATCCTATTATTCTGCTCTATACTTTTATTGGTTAACTTAGATATTTCCACTCTATGCTATTGTTCAGAACTTCAAAGTAGCTCAGTTGCTAGAGCACTAGCTAAGTGACTATGCTACAATAAATACCATTTAGTCCTTGCTCACCACTAGGGCCCACCAGTAGCTCAGTTGCTAGAGCACTAGCTAAGTGACTATGCTACAATAAATACCATCTAGTCCTTGCTCACCACTAGGGCTCACCAGTAGCTCAGTTGCTAGAGCACTAGCTAACTGACTATGCTACAATAAATACCATTTAGTCCTTGCTCACCACTAGGGTTCGCCAGTAGCTCAGTTGCTAGAGCACTAGCTAAGTGACTATGCTACAATAAATACCATCTAGTCCTTGCTCACCACTAGGGTTCGCCAGTAGCTCAGTTGCTAGAGCACTAGCTAAGTGACTATGCTACAATAAATACCATCTAGTCCTTGCTCACCACTAGGGTTCACCAGTAGCTCAGTTGCTAGAGCACTAGCTAATAAGTGACTATGCTACAATAAATGCCATCTAGTCCTTGCTCACCACTAGAGTTCACCAGTAGCTCAGTTGCTAGAGCACTAGCTAAGTGACTATGCTACAGTAAATACTATCTAGTCCTCACTCACCACTAGGGTTCACCAGTAGCTCAGTTGCTAGAGCACTAGCTAAGTGACTATGCTACAATAAATACCATCTAGTCCTTGCTCGCCACTAGGGTTTACCAGTAGCTCAGTTGCTAGAGCACTAGCTAATAAGTGACTATGCTACAATAAATGCCATCTAGTCCTTGCTCACCACTAGAGTTCACCAGTGTACATTGTTTGGTTTTGAAGGGCCAAAGAAACAAGCAGAAAGTTGTCTGAGTACAAGCTTGGATCTGATTCTAACTTTCTGGAAAGACTGCGCAAGAATTTATTCAGTGAATACCTGGCTAGTTATATCAGGTAAAAAGGCCATGATAACTTGATTTATTCATTCATTGATCTTTGCATGCATCATTTGTTCATTCATTAATTCATCTTGCTGCTCATTCATTTATTTTTTAATTTATCATTCATTCATTCATTCATCCATCCATTCATTCATTTATTCATCCATTAATTAATTTATTCATTCCTTCACTCATTCATTGTCATTAAAATTTGTTCATTTATCCATTTATCATTCATCCATCCATCCATCTATTTATCCATTCATTCATCCATCTATTTATCCTCCATCTATCAATTCATTTATCCATCCATCCATCTTTTTATCCATTCATTCATCCATCTATTCATCCATCTATCAATTCATTTATCCATCCATCCATCTATTTATCCATTCATTCATCCATCTATTTATCCTCCATCTATCAATTCATTTATCCATCCATCCATCTATTTATCCATTCATTCATCCATCTATTTATCCTCTATCTATCAATTCATTTATCTATCCATCCATCTATTTATCCATTCATTCATCCATCTATTTATCCTCCATCTATCAATTCATTTATCCATCCATCCATCTATTTATCCATTCATTCATCCATCTATTTATCCTCCATCTATCAATTCATTTATCCATCCATCCATCTATTTATCCATTCATTCATCCATCTATTTATCCTCCATCTATCAATTCATTTATCCATCCATCCATCTATTTATCCATCCATCAATTCATCCATTCATCCATCTATTCATTTATTCTTTCTTTTATTTATCATTTCATTCATTCATCCATTTAGATATTTATTTACATGTATTTTGTTTGTTTGTTGTGTTGGTGGTGGTAGGCTAGGTTTATTTATATCTTTTATCCTGTCATTTTATTATGATTCCTTAAGATGCTTTTCTTTCTCCCCTTTGTACAGCACTGAGATAGACCATCTTAAGGAAAAATCCACAATTATCCTGGATAGATATTATAGTTCCATCAATCACCAGAAAAAAGAAAGACCAACAGGAACTACTGGGTAAGGCATATTTGTGTGTCTCACTCCCGGCGTAGTCAATCGAACGAAATGGAACGTTCGGATCAATCGAACGCAATCTAAATTAATCAAATGATTGGATTCGATTGCATTCGGCAATCGAATGAAATCGAATTCACAAAAAGTTTTTGAGACATTCGATTGCGTTCAATTGCAAGCAAAACACATTTTTATTAACTTACAGTTGTAACTCAACAAAAAATAACTAAAACTAACTAAAAAGTAACTAAAAGAATACTGTTTTATTATCATAATTTATATACATTACTGTAAATTTACGTTTATTCGTACGATACTCAATTGCAATCAACCATTCCGGCGATTGTTCGGAAATCGAATTCACAATTTTTTGGCGTTCGATTTCGTTCGACTCCCGAATGCACTCGAATCCAATCATAATTATTATGATTGCGTTCGTTGTATTCGATTTCCGAATCATTCGATTGACTACGCCGGGCTCACTGTATGTTTGTTGATCTACCTGTCTGTTTGTATGTTTGTATGTTTGTTTGTTTGTTTGTTTGTCTGTTTGTCTGTTTGTTTGTTTGTTTGTTTGTTTGTTTGTTTGTTTGTTTGTTTGTTTGTTTGTTTGTTTGTTTGTTTGTTTGTTTGTTTGTTTGTTTGTTTGTTTGTTCTCTCTTTTCTGTGTGGAAAATATAAATTTCAATAAATTGTATAAATCTAGATTCTTCTTTGTGGCTCAAATGAACTCAACAAAATGACCTCCTACCAACTTATGTGGCTCTATAGCTCAGTTTCTGCAAAGGCCATGCGTTTAAATCCCGTTGAAGCCCTGAAATTTGGTGGACTTTTTTAATTTTTTTTTTTTTTGCTCAAATTCCTTATTTAATTTACCAAGACGATCATCGTTATATAATAACTAATGATTATTTTTTCAGTCTATTGAGCCAAGAGCTTCACAAGAGGATGCCAGCTCGTTTGTATAACACACCAGTAGAAGTCTGTAAAGAAACATATCTGTCACAAGACGTAGCTGTGAACTTACTACAAGAGAATAAAAGTGCCCTTTCTAGATGTGAACTGGTAAGAGATGAAAATGCTTATTAAAGGTCCATTCCTTGCTTGCTTGCTTGTTTTTTTTCTGTTCGTTTATCGTTCTGTTTGTGTGTTGAGTGCTTGCTTCCTTGTTTGTTTTGGTTGTTTGCTGGCTTCTTGTTTTTCTGTTCGTTTGTTTGTTTTGTTTAGTTTAGTTAGCTAGCTAGTTACTAGTTAGTTTGTTTGTTTGTCAGTTTGCTTTGTCGGGTTTTTTTGTTTATTAGTAAGTTAATTTGTTCGTTTGTTTGTATGTTTTTTTTATTGGTTTGTTTGTCTGTTTGTTTATTAATTCGCCTGTTTGTCTGTCTGTTTGTTTGTTTGTCAGTTTGTTTGCTTGCTCGCTTGAATGTTTGCTTATCTGTCTGTCTGTTTGTTTGTTTATCAGTTTGTTTGCTTGCTTGTTTGTTTGCTTGCTTGTTTGCCTGCTTGTTTGCTTGTTTGTTTGTTTGCTTTTTTTTATTGGTTTGTTTGTCTGTTTGTTTATTAATTCGATTGTCTGTCTGTCTGTCTGTCTGTTTAATTGTTTGTTTGTTTGTTTGTTTGTATCTATTTACAATCCCCTAATCTATGATATGATATTATTTTGGTAGCTGTCCAATCCATCAGAAGTACCCAGTAATGCATATGGCATCTATCAAAAGCTCCTAGATCACTTGTGTGTTGATCATATCGATTATGCTTTGGATATGGCTTTACAAGGTAGGTCATTGTGCATTCCACCCATCAATTTAGACACCCATCCCTCCATACATACATACATCTACCCATCTAGGGCTCGAAATAGGAACAAGATATGGCCTGCCACTTCAAGATAAAGGAATATTTAAAAGATGAGTTCTGGTAAATTTTGATTGCAATTTTGAATTCCATTTGGCAGTTCATAATGATGTTTGCCTGCCAAACCTTAAATTTGCCCTGACATTTGGCCTTTGGCGGGCAGCTATTTTGAGCCCTGCCATCCATCCGTGCTTCTATAGAGGGATTTTATGGCAGCCATGTTTGTGGTCAAAACAATAGAGCTTTCTCTCAAGGGAACTGAAATCCTTTGTTATTCAAAAACTTTATTTTGTACTTACTAAAATCCCTCTATTTGTTCGTTCTTTAATGAATTGATTTATTTGTTTATGCACAAATTCATTCATTCATTCATTTGTAATTCACTAATTAATCCAACCCATTCATTCATTCGTTATTTCGTTTATTCATTGATTCACATTTTTTTTCATTCATTTGCTCATTCAATCATTTACACATATTTTTTCCCACATTTAGTCACCCGTTCTTTCCCTGATCCATAAACTTACTCATTATTTTCAACTTTGTTATTCGTTTGTTTGTCCATTCATCCATTCTTCAATTCATTCACACATTTATTCATGGTTTATTTTGTATTCACTAGTTTGCTCATTCATCTATTCATTCATTCATTCATTTATTTATTTATTTATTCATTCAACCATTAATTCAACCATCTATTTATATTTGATTCACGTGTTAGTTTGTTCATTCATCTATTCATTCATTCATTCATTTATGTATTTATTCATCCATGAATTCAACCATCTATTTATATTTGATTCACGTGTTAGTTTGTTCATTCATCTATTCATTCATTCATTCATTTATGTATTTATTCATTCATCCATTAATTCAACCATCTATTTATATTTGATTCACTTGTTAGTTTGTTCATTCATTCACAGTAATCCGTTCATCATTTTCTCTGCCAATCTTTTTCAAATGACTGTATAATCACTGTTGTTTTAAGGTTTGCCTCCACCTGATCCCAGAAGTAATGTAGAGACAGTTTTCTTTGATGTTCTTGATCAAGCCAATGGGATATTTCATCTACTGGAGAAACATTTTACCGATTCTATTATCCGATTGGTGGGGTATGTCTAGAAGGACCGTTATTACAGCGCGACGTACCTTACCGTGGCCACCTAATTGAAGTTTTGTACAAGTTAATCAATCAGAAAGCGAGAATTTGACCTTAAATAAATATAAAAGACACGCCGAGTGTCAAACGGTAAACACTTTGAAATATTCAAAGCGAAGACAAGAGTGAAGTTTATAAGTGTCTGAAAAAACCTCCCAGGATGTTTGAATTTGAAAAGGTGTAGCAAATAATGTGAAAAGAGAAACGTTTGAACGCTAAGGTAACTTGTACAAAACTTTAATTGGGTGGACACGGTAAGGCGCGTTATGCTGTAAGGTGTCGCCTAAATGACAGAATATTTGCATACTTCTATGCACGGACTTTATGCTGCGAAACGAGTTTTTACACTCCTTATTCGGTAAAATCAGACAACTTCACGTCAAATGTGTCTGTTTAAAGTATAAACTCCCGTGCGTAGAAGTGTGCGAATACGTTAAATGTGGTCATACTTTTGCGCGTCGCGCTGTAATTCTTGCGTTCAATACATATAATACTTGGATTCAAGATTTAGTTAACCAGCGATTCCATAACAATGAAACAAATCGCCAAAACAAGGGTTTTTTTTTCATGTTTCCTTGTTTCAAGTCATCTAGTACCGCTGTACTATTGGACAAAAAGCTAATCCTCGATTTGTTGTAAAACATATTCACAAATTCCAAGCCAAGCACAGGAAAATACTAAGGCTAGCCAATTATCCCTGTGCAGACGCGCCAAATTTGACAATAACATGACAATGACAATTCTTTATTTAGTACTAATTTTGTACAAAGTAATTAACTTAAATTCATTAAAAAACTTAATTTAGTACTATTTCATAAAAACATCTTTTGTTTTCTATTGTTTTATTATCACTATTTAGTACTAAAAATTAGTATTTGTTTCACGGATTAAGTGCGTCTACTCTAACTGAAATTTAACAAATGCGCCAAATTGTACAGCGGTGCTAGCTAACATGAAATGAACAGATACATTTCTTCAAACTTTCCCATCTAGTGGCTATCTTTTGTGTATTACAACTCACTTGATCACTATTCGCTGATCGATAGAAGTTCAGGAATGTTTTTTTGTCTAATTTAGAAAGGTCATTTGATACTATTATTTTTACTCAGATCGTCTCCGGTGTACTCGGAATGCATTCGTAGAAAGAAAGATGTTATGGAGAGAATGGAGTCGAAACTAGACACTGGGCTTGACAGGTAATCTTATTGTTGAATCTTTGTATTTGCCTTAACTTGCCTCAGTTTTATACAGCGAATTCAATATACGTTTTCGCTGAAAAAAATCCAAAACCTCATCCTCAGACCGAAAGGGATCATGGGATTATGGTTGTATGAAAGTAGAGAATAAAAGTCAATCTGGCCGAGAAAATTCAAGTTGAAGCTTATGTATATCAGGACGAATCTTTATGAGATTTACAACCTCCTCTACGGTTGTGGTTCTTTCTCGCGACTCGATATGTTTATCTAGGCGCGACGGCGTTAAATTGGACAGCGGTACATATTCACAGAGTATGAAATCGAACCGTTGGAGAGATCGCTAAACCGAGTAAACAAGAGGTCAAACTGATGCTAAAAACAGTTGAATATCGACTATTTAGAAGAGTTTTATGATAACTAGGACCTTTATTCACTATCAACGATAAGTACACATTAATTTGAACATAAATGTAGCGTTCTAGTGCCCTTGGTTCTTATGTCAATTTCTTACGAATTACTAATGAGTTTTATTAATGTTAATTCTTGTAGGATATTGACGTCATTAGTTGGATACGTCAGGTATATTCTCAATACAGAACAGCGTAAGACAGACTTCAAACCAGAAGAGAATGCATCTAATTCAACTGATTACTTTACATGTACAACGGTAGGATAGATAGATAATATTTCAATTTCGTTTTTAGAGATTATTTTTGAGTTTACCTCCTTTGTTGCAGCTGTTAGCATTTCTAGATATCGTCACCGTGATCATCATCACTATAATCATCATTATCGTCCTCATCACCATCATCGCCATCATCATTACAATCATGGCCTCAACGACCACCACAATTATTATCAATAGAAACAAAATCATCATTATAATCACCATCATCAACAAGTACAACTCTATAATAGCCACCACCATTATTATCAATGTAGTCATCAATGCCAACATTATCATCGTCATCAAAATAATCACTGTCATCATCAACACTATTATCATCATCCTCCCTATATTATAACCATTATTATCATCTGCTCTATAATCTCATGATTGGCATCATCGCCATCACTATCGACACCAACACCATCATCATCATCTTTATCATCATCATAATAATAATAACAATAACCATCATCATCATCACTATAATCTCAGGATTGTCATCATCATCATCATCATTTTCGTATATATCGACTTCGCTATCATCACCATCATCATTCCCATCACCACCACCACCATAATCATCATTATCATCATCAGCATCATCATCATCATCATCATCATCATCAATAGCAACAACATCGTCATCATCATCATTACAATCATCACAATAACCATCAACTCTATAATCGTTACATTTTCATCGTCTTCGCACCACCATCATCACTCCCATCACAATATTTTATCTACCTGTAAATATTACAGTGGAACCCCGTTAATCCGGCCACCGAAGGGACAGCCCAAAGTGGCCGTATTAACGGGGTGACCGTATTAAGCGGGTAAATTTTATAGGTAAATTCATTGGAGGACGAGGGAATTCCACGTTGAATTTCACGAGAGAAATCAATATCGCATGAATCGCGGAGTCCGCGGAGCGATGAGTGCGATATTGATTTTTCGAGTGAAATTCAAACGTGGAATTCCCGAGTCCAAAAATGAATTTTCCTTGAATCTTATACTTCAATTTAAGCTTCAAAAACCAGACGCGCGCTGCTCGCTGCTCGTTCCGATGAATTCAGAAACCGGATGAGAGGGTATTCCACGCTAAATACCCTCGCATCCGGTTTCGTTCTCAACCAATCAGCGCGCGAGTTTAAATTGAAGTATAAGATTCTATAGAAAATGTATTGGCATGCATTTCGTCGGGACCTGAAAAACTGGCCGCAATAACGGGGTGGCCTTATTAAGCGGGTGGCCGTAAGGCGGGGTTCCACTGTAATATCAATAAATGATCTATTGTTGTTTGTAGGCATGTTCCAAGTATTGATATCAATAAATTATTTATTGTTGTTTGTAGGCATGTTCTAAAAGCTGTCACTTTATTCGTTCCCACCAAGAGCGAATACGCGACGCTCTTGATGGTAAAAACCTAGAAGCGGTGCTGACTGAGTTTGGTACCAGAGTCCACCGTCTTCTGTTCGAGCACTTACAGCAGTTTACATATAGCTATGATGGTAAGAATGGTATAATTATTTTAAAACATTTGGGGATTGTCAGAATACTCAAGTTGCATGTTATCTAGCAACGCTGTAGAATTTGACAAAAGGTCCATTTGCATACGGATAATCTCGATTCGGAGTAAATTCAAATGTGTTTTTCTATTGTTTAGCGCTTGGAATTTGTGAATATGTTTATAAAAATACGAGGCTATCCCTGTGCAAATGCGCCTTTTGTCACATAGAACAGCGTTGATAGATAACTTGAAACTTTAAGCGGAAAGTCAAGGGGTTACAATTCCCCGCGCTTTACTTTGAATTTGCGAATATTTTTACAACACATCGAGGCTATCCCTGTGCAAATGCGCCTTTTGTTAATTAGTACAGTGGTGCTAGATAACGTGAAACTTGAGCATCAACTCGTGAACAATATATGAGGATTTGAAGCATTTTTAAAATCTTTGTTATTGCTATCATGTTGATCACATATCGTATAATTTCAGGTGCAATGCGGGTGATTTGTGATATCAATGAATACAGGAAGTGTATGAAAGAGTTCAAGGCAAGTATTTTTATTTAGTTGTAAGTCTATTTCTATAGGTGGACGTACAGCCAATCAGAATGGTTTTTCACATTGTTTTTTTTTTATAAGAATGAATGGCCTGACCAGGTGTTATCGGTGTAGATGAGGTGTATGATCATGGGCAGCAGAGTATCGTTCGCGTTTGTATTCGCTTGTAATCTCCGTGTATTTATAGTTACCAACGGTCGCTTATTTGCTTGCTTTGTTATTCCATTGACCCTTCGTCATATTTCTAGCTCCTATTTCAATCTCGTGATATTGGTCTATCTAGTATTAGCGACCGTTGGTAACTATAAATACACGGAGATTACCAGCGAATACAAACGCGAACGATACTCTGCTGCCCATGGTATGATCGTCCAGGTTTGCGTAATCTTTAGAAAGACTGATGGTGTTGATGTCCGACGTTTCGACAACCTGAGCGATAGTCATCGGAAGGCATCAACACCATCAGTCGTTCTCAAGACTACACTACCCCGGACGATCATACCTCCTCTACATAAATAAATAATAATAAATATTTTTATTTATACTCGGATTTTCAGGGTAGCGGATATTGCCCATTTCTCCGAGTCTTCTCATACACTACACTACACTGATTCAAATATTTTATACACAAAACTCTGCTCACATGTTGATATTTGTGGAGGGAGGAAAATCGGATAATCCGTAGAAAAACCCTAGCCTCGTGGCATGAGAGAGAACATCACATCGAACAAACTCTATTCACCTGCCACCCAAGCCGGGAATCGAACCCAGGTCACAGTGGTGAAAGGCCAGCCATTTCAACACTAGGCCACCCATACCCAACCCATGCCACCCATACCCAACCCATGCCACCCATACCCAACCCATGCCACCCATACCCAACCCATGTCACCCATACCCAACCCATGCCACCCATACCCAACCCATGCCACCCATACCCAACCCATGTCACCCATACCCAACCCATGCCACCCATACCCAACCCATGCCACCCATGTCACCCATACCACCCATGCCACCCATGCCACCCATACCACCCATGCCACCCATGCCACATGAGTTATTTTACACCTATTTCAAAAATAGTTGTCGCAGCCAGAGCTATAGTCCACACTCTAAAGCCTGCAAAGGATGTAGGTTACATGGACTTAATAGCTGTTATTACAGTTATATGCAAATAATTTCAAACAGTGGATTCAAATCGAGGCTTTCGGGCAAACCTATTGTTTTCGCCCGAAAGCCTCGACTTCAACCCATTGTTCAAAATCATTTGCATATAGCTGTAATAACAGCTATTTGTGATTCATTGCATGTTTTTAAAGAAATATTTCTATTTAATATTATCTACCACAACAACAACAACTTGTTTTGGTTATATAACACAAACACGTACAACCAAAATATGCTATCAATAAATCGATAACAAGAGAAGAAATACCGTCATCCTTTGCAGTCTTCAGAGTGTGGACTGTGGCTTTGTTTGCGACAACGATTTTTTGAAATTGTATATAATTTTCTGTTTTGTTTCCAGGTGCCGTTATTGATATCGTTATTCGAGACGCTTCATCAGCTTGTCAATCTTCTCATTGTTGTACCTGAGAATCTAAAGCAAGTTTGTGGTGGAGACCAGTTGGTGAGTAAAAGTCCCCATTCACAGTTCCCTGCGCCATCTTGAAAGATAGCCAGGCCTTTGCATTGAAGCGAGACGACCGTTGAGCTTGCAATGATAGAAACCTTTTAACACCTTGCAGGACAATTACTCTGTCATTGCAAACTCAACGTTCGTCTCGCTTCAATGCAAAGGCCCGGCTACCTTTCAAGATGGCGCAGGAAACTGTGAAGGAGACTATTAATTGTGTTAAATATATTATTTAATCCGTCAATCAGTCATCATATTAAAGACACATGGTCGTTTACCATCATGCACTGTACGAAATACTGCATTTCGTGGACCATGAAAATCGCCAATCAGACATTTTGATATATTTTACGAAGTGAGTGAGCATTAACGATCTTACTAAATCGTTAAGCGTTAAACTTAGTCTAATTGTTTCAACAATTAAATATAATATTAAATATTTAAAAATATTCCAAAGTTCTAGATCTCGAACCTATGAGAGCACGCGAATATTTGTATTACCTGCCTGTGTATTTATATCAACAAGTCATATCGTATTCACTCTGTCAGAGGTTCAGAACCAGCTTCTGGTTATGGCTTCTAATCTATCTGTGCTTATCATTTCTTTTCTCGTTTCGACAGGCTTCTCTGGACAAATCCGTTCTTCAACAGTTTATACAGTTACGCGCCGACTACAGAACATCGAAGCTACAAAGACTTGTAGTATAAATCTAAATTGCTTGCCCTTTTTTTACTTTTTTTTTGTGGCGAGCCGGCCTGGTAATTTAGAGGGTCATATCTAAAAATGACCGGCATCAGTAAGCGCGCGCGTAAGGTCAAAACAACGGAAAAACTGACCGTTAAAATGCGTTTAGTTCAAAGCTACTTGCAATCGTACATGCAGAAGGCTAAAGGCCCATTTACATTACCAATTTTGTCGCGCGATATGAGCAGCGATTTCAATAGCAATTTTATCACATCTTGTTGCCTCAATTTTGAATATTTTTGTAATTTAGACCCCAGAACATAATAGCAGCGAGTTGCAATTAATTTCGACTATGTTCATAATTGGGGCGACATAGTTGAAAACAAATTGTCATTAAAATCGCTGCTAATATCGCGCGACAAAATTCCTAGTGAAAAGGGGTCTGATTTATAATGGTTTAGTGCCCGGGGGGGGGGGGGGTAGTCCCTTTGTCCAAGTGGTAAGGTTGATCGACCTTTAAGGGTCCTGTTAGGGTTCTGACTCAAAAATCAGTTACGTAACATGATTTCGTACCTGTGAGAGTCATTTTTACTCTGTTTTGTTTCTTTTTGGGGGTAGAAATCGACAAGGCTTTATCAGTTATTTTTATCTGTGCGTACCTTTTAGGGGTCGTTTTCAAAATCTCCGCCGATCAGCCCTACCACTTGGACAAAGGGAGTATCCCCTCCCCCCGGGGATTAGTGTTGACGTCATATAGTAATTCAGTGGACATAGAGCGCTAACACTATAACCATGAAATAAAATAAAATTGTTACTGTGTAATAGTTCTTATTTAGTGACTATTAGTCACTATCAAAGACAAGTAAAGTTGTAATGAGGTATTGTTTCCTTTTGTATTTGATGTTTCTGGTTGAGCGATACTGACTAAATAGTCACTAAATAAAAACTATTAGTTAGTAACTATTTTGTTATTATTTCATGAATTTAGTGTTTTCGCTCTAGAGTACAAACACTAAAAGTGTACAATACTTTGTACTAGAGTACAAACACTAAAAGTGTGCAATACTTTGTACTATTTACCACTAAATAGTGTTGATTAAACAATAGAGAACAAAAGAATTTGCATAATTTAGCAGTATTTAGTGGTATTTATGTTGCACACTTTTCGTGTTTGTACTCTATTTACCACTAAATAGTGTTGATTAACCAATAGAGAACAAAAGAATTGGAATAATTTAGCAGTATTTAGTGGTATTTATGTTGCACACTTTTAGTGTTTGTACTCTACCAAGCTAAACTATGGAAATTTGATAGTAATAATTCTCAAACCCATGGATGATTCATGACCTTTTCAGCCAACCAAATTGTCTAATTCGTTCATTTGCATGCATTTGGAAACCCAGTAAAACACTTGAATAATAAACTCGTTAGAGAAGTCATTTAAAACACTCATGTTTCGTACTTCATCGCCGGGTTTCCAATCACGAAGAAAAGAAAACCTGATAACCCGGAAAAGATAAAAGTTTAAGAGGATGTCATGCAGATTGATCACATGACCTCATGAAGGCCCATTTTATTTATAATGCCATAAATACTGATTAAATTTAAGGACGCTGGGTCCTATCATCATACTAAATCATTGGGATCTGCAGGGTTGACTGGATTTACCGTTGCCCTTGGTGCACACTCACTTTCACATAACCATAATTCCTTTTCTTTTTTACTTTTGTTTGTTTGTTTGTGTTTTTTTGGTCTTTTTTTTTGGGGGGGGGGGGGGGGGCACGGTCGTTTCGCGCCGATTCTTCATTTACAAAAAAATATGAGCCAGCGCGATATTGCTTAGCGGTATTTCACATACATATGAATTTCACGCAGCGGGTCCGATCCCGCAGCGCAGCGGCCATTTTACTGTAATCGTTTTGAAAGAGATGGGACGGAAATGTTTGCGAGCCTTAAGGACAAAAAAACTCAAAACTTGACTTAAATGCCGATCATGCACCTGGGCTTTGCTGTTAAACATGGACAAACTCTAGTTACAATTTTACATTAAAAAGATCAATATATTGTTCTTTTGCTTCATTAGATATTATAATTCAAATTTGTTTGATTTCAAATTACAATAGATACCCCTAAAACCAAAAACAGTTTGTTGTGACAGAGAATATTACAGGGGTGATGATCAGAATCCGTTGGTTTGCAAAGAACACAGACTTTATGTTTACTTCCCAATCCCCCCTCCCCCAAAACCAAAAACAGAAGGGCGGCATCATGGTTATTGTGACAGAAAAATAACACAGGGGTGATGATCAGAATCCGTTGGTATGCAAAGAACACATAGACTTGATGTTTAGGGGTGGACCATTAAGACTTTAAGACGTCAAAAACACAAAAATCCGAGACTTTGAGACATCAAAAACACGAAAATCTGAGACTTTGAGGCATCAAAAATATAGACTTTGAGGCATCAAAAACACGAAAATCCGAGACTTTGAGGCATCAAAAACACGGAAATCCGAGACTTTGAGGCATCAAAAACACAAAAATCCTAGACTTACGCTCTTTGTATCAATATAAAAAATATACCAAAACAAAATCGACCTCGGTGTGTTTTCCCGACAAAAAGTGAACAAATCGCCCGAAAGTAAAAAAAAATCGCTGCGAAGTATCTGCGCGTTGTACCGGACTAATAAATAAAACGGAAAACAGAATTTTCAAAAGTTTAACCAAAACACAAACAGTTGTTTTCGCTTTGAATTTCAGAGAACAAAATTCTGTAAAAAAAAAAAAAAACGTGCAAGACCTCTCTGGTTGAAAAAAAAATCTTGCACAACCCGTGCGGCGAAAAAAAATAACCTACACAAAAATATTGCCACCCCCCCTCCCCCAACTTCTAATGGTCTACCCCTTACTTGCAAATCATTTTCAAAAAGCAAATCCCAGACACACTTTGCTCTCAAAAGAACGCGCTCTCTATAAATACCCGATTTCTTCAATTCTAATGAGTTTTCAGCCAATGTATACTTTACTAGAGGAATTGATGTAAACTAAACGCGTTATGAGTTTTCAAAAACAAAATACGCAACGATTGTATCCTTAATTAACATAGTATACTACTATGGAAACCGCTGAAGTGGTAAAACGTCCATATATCCTTTCACTTATAATTCTGCCTTGGGGGTTTGTTTTATTTTATTTTATTTTTTTTTATTTTTTTTTTCAATCCAAATCTTTATCTGATATCTCTTTTGGTCAATAGCCCGTATCATGGGGTCGTCAAATTCATATACTTACTCATATGTTTACTGTTGTGGACGCAGAAATTATTGTATCGTATGGTCAAAAAACATCGAGCAGCCCCAGGTACGGGCAAATTTTATGTTCAATAGCCCGACTTTGCCCGCACTCCCCCTGATGCCGGGGCAAGACATTAATAGGTGCATAACTATTTCAAGAAAAAGCCGGGTTGCCGAAGGTAGTTTTGTTGCATATTGCTTGCTGCATAACAAGCCTGGAATACATTAAGGTTTATGAAAGCGAAACTTTCACAACAATATACAATTTATCCAAACCTAATTAGTCTGCAGGGTTTTCCAACATATTTTTATGTTATAAAATTATCATAACATTTAAATATGACATATTTCAAATTTGGTAAGCAACATGCAACTGATAAAAACTTCACGAACATTTTTTTTGAAATATGTAGAGGATATTACACGGTGGCGCGAAGATGTGAATTTTATTTTCGAGTTTTGAAAACAATATTTTACGAGTGAGCGCAGCGAACGAGTAAAATGTTGTTTTTACCACGAGAAAATAAAATTCATATCTTCAAGCCACCGTGTAATGTTCTTTTTATTATATGGGAAAGTTGTTTTGATTTGACGCGTACGTACATCTGGGACTTTTTGGTACATAACTTTTTCATATCTTCACTAGTGAAAGTATGGAAAATACGAGTGGTTTAGTTTCCGGTAAAACACTACTATCCATATAATTTAATAAAGCTGTTTATACCATCATGCATTGGGATTATAACACATTATGTACATTTTTAATCAATCAATCAATCGTTGCATTTCACATACATCAATTTCAGAAAGGTTGACGGTCTGAATGGCGAGCTGCCATTGCACGACCGAAGGGAACTATGGGTCATTGACATTGATTATATTCAAATAACCAGTTAGTCCCTTTTATGAAACTGCATAGCTTGGCAGCTATTCATAAAAAAAACACTAGAATACATGGGTAACCACAATTCCTTTCGGTCGTGCAAACGCCTTCCAACCACCGTTCACTACGTCAACCTTTTTTAAAATACAGTACAATGCAAGTAGAACCCTGTTAATCCGGCCACCAAAGGGCCAGCCCAAAGTGACCGTATTAACGGGGTGGCCGTATTAATCGGGTAAATTTTATAGAAAATGTATGGACATGCATTTCGTCGGGACCTAAAAAACTGGTCGCAATAACGGGGTGGCCGTATTAAGCGGGTGGCCGTAAGGAGGGGTTCCACTGTATTTAGCAATAATTCCACGAGTCCCCTATTAGCCTTGTACGACGAGATTGGAACAATTGTTTTTGTTATATAGCTAATCATTTTGACTATATGACAAGCATTCTCATTGGTTGATAGATGCTCACGTGATACTAGTTAAATCTAACTGTATCTCGACCGGGATACAAGTGCCCAGTGCATTGAATAAAAATTCAAATTTTCTTAATTGACTTGTCTAAAATGATTAGCTATATAACAAAACCAGTTAGTTTTGTTTCACTTGAATCTCAATGTTTCCCTCGCGGCCGGAGCCTCGGGAAACATTGAGATTATCGGGAAACAAAACTAACTGTTTCCCTCGGGACCAGTCCTTAGGTGTATACTGTTAGTCCTGAAGACGACCCAGTGTGGTCGAAAGCTCGACATTAAAAAATGTTCAAAAATAGGTCGAAGTAGCTTCATGTTTAATATTCACATACACGACCTACAAACACCTCTTTGATTTAATTAATTGTTTTATATCACTCCTGTTCTACACGACCTTCACTGGATACCTCTATCAAGTTCTACTACTGACATACAAGGTTGTCAACCATTCTGCCCCAAAGTACATGACTGATCTACTAAAACTCCACAAACCTAGAAGAACACTGCGTTCTGGAGCTGATCATCTGAGAATGGAAGAGCCAATATACAAAACAAACAGCTACGGTGGGAGAGCTTTCAGTGTATGTGCTCCTAGACTATGGAACAAAGTCCCGCTAGAGACAAGAAAAGCACCATCTGTCGACGTTTTCAAAAAGATGCTAAAAACCTATTTATTTGAACAAAGTTTATGAACAATGTCTTAAAATCCATTTTTTTTATATGTATATATGTATAAATTCTGTTATTGATATTTGTAAGAGCATTGAGATAGTATGGAATGCGCTGAAGAAATAAATTATTATTATTATATATTATTATTATTATATCTATATTAACTAGCTTATGAGAAATATCAAACTTTAACAATTTTCAAGTCAAAAAAATGAAATAAAATTTAGAACTTTGCAAACAAACTGTCAAATAAAGTGATCGAACTAGTAGGTTTTTTTTTTTGTAACTGAAATCTATAAGTATAAATCATGAAACATGAAAAATCAATTATATTTGCATTGTTTATACCATCATTTGTTGATGTGCATAGATTTTCTAAGTTATAAAATACGTATACATCACTCAGTTCTGCTGGAAAACGTACTGCTGCCATTTTGTTTTTTCTCTACTGACGTCATAACCTGACGTCAGGCTGTAAAACAACCTGAGCGCGCGATTGCTTATATATATCCAGTGGATATAATAAAGTGTTTTACAAAAACTATTCCTAAATATATATATATGTGGAAAGCTTAATAATCCTATATTTTCCGATTAACCATTTTATTTGTATATTTGTAAAACTCAATTTTCGACATCTATACACTGAGTTGGGTAGCTACTCAGCATTGTTATATTCTAATAACTATGGCATTGTGTTCATGTGTAAATTATTCCTGATTGAATAACCTATCAGGCATTTATACTGTCCCAGTGGGAATACGCTCACTAAAAGCCATTTATTCTCCAAGTTATTCAACATACTCGAAGGATTAACGTACGAAAATCAACTGCCAAGAAATATATCTTCTGTTTACGGTGTAAAGGTTGCTAGTTTGACTCTGACGAAACTTTAATGGGATTTGACCAAGTCTAAAGAAGTATTATGAGAAACAGTAAGTAGTTGTTTAAATATTCAAAATCTTCTAAATGTCATAAATATATATATACTACTTTTCTCATTTCTTTTAGAACCTAGCTATTAATGTCTGCAAACTTTATTTAATGAAGTGACTAGTCTTTAGTTTGACCAATGTATGTTGGTCCTCAGTACGCTTCAAACACAAAGTTGTTCAACCGATAATTCATATCAAGTTTTCAATTTTAATTTGAAATAAACAACTATTTCAATACAAACCATGTCAGTATAGTTGTTTAAAAATATGACTTTGAAGTTCAGCAAACAAAATATTGGAGACGGTTCTGCATCAATTTTTAATTTTGCATCAGTTTTTAATTTTGCATAAATGACCATCGCAGATAAGTGGACATAAAACTGACCAATACTAGATCATTTTGAGTGAAATAAAGACATCAATTTTTAATTATTGACAACTAAGCTCAGTGTCAGTCTATAATATAAAACAGTAGGAAAAAAGCGTATACTTTAATCTAATGCAGTATAAAGGTACGTTATTAAGTCATGTCTCAATCAGTTATGGGATTGAGGTATATTTATATTATTAGGGAGACATATTTGTTTTGTTTATTATCAGGGAGAAATATTTGTATTCTTAGGGACGGACAATTAGATAAGTTACGGTGGGAGGGGGTAGGGAAATGGAACGGGAATTACTATTTAACATCAAAACCATCTGTTATGGAATACTAAAGTACCGTTCTATTTCAATATTGCTCGGAAGGTTTTGAAGGATGTTGTATAGTGCTCACTTTCCGAATGGAACTTGTGTAAGAGTGTTGGTTTCTGGGTAATCAAAAGGGCGGTACTCCCACAAGGGAAAACAGTAAATAAATTCCTTTAAATATCCAGAAAGGTTTCTTTCTGCTTCTGGATATGAATACTCGTGAGGATCAATATTGTTTCGAACTTTCATTAGACGAATAAATTTGTGCTGGGCGGCTTGTCCGTCCGTTAACGTAAAATGGCAAATATCATCATAACGGCACCACAACAATCATCATCACAACCATCACCATCATCATCATCATCATCTTTCCCGCTTTAACAAGTCTGGTTAAAACGACTCGAACCACAAATAGACATTCGAAAACTCACAATTGCCCGGATACCAGTGGACGTTTAATAACAAAATGCTATTTCTTACTAAACAAACATCAATTGTTTCCCCGACATATGATGAGCGCTGCAATTATATTACGGACATCCCCACAAAAGACTTCGACTCCGCACCCTAAACAACTCAACTGTATTATAAAAACACGTACGGATAAAATGACAGACTAAGATGTTTCGACAGGAAACGACAAATTTCAAGGACATTTCAACATTTTGTATATGATTCCATCGTTTTATTCATTTTATCGAAAGAATCGCTATGGAAAAGGTAAACCTATTTAATTATTGGTTAAAACAACATTGATCAGTATGATTACCTTGAGTGTTATTGCGTAAAAAAGTATATCCATGAAATGAAATCAAATTCACTGTTACTAGTCTGGAATAGTATAGAGCATAAACGCTATCCATTATTGGCCCAGTGAAATGAAATCAAAACTGATGCTTCTGTGAAATAGAACGCAAAAACTATATATATATACATGAAATCAAAATGCTTCTGTGAAATAGAACGCAAAAACTATATATATACATGAAATCAAAATGCTTCTGTGAAATAGAACGCAAAAACTATATATATACATGAAATCAAAATGCTTCTGTGAAATAGAACGCAAAAACTATATATATACATGAAATCAAAATGCTTCTGTGAAATAGAACGCAAAAACTATATATATACATGAAATCAAAATGCTTCTGTACAAAAGCGCCCAAATACTGTATACATGTAATCAAATCAAAATGCTACTGTGCATGTTCTGTGAAATAGAACGCAAAAACTATATATATCTATAAAATCAAATCAAATTTCTACTGCATGTGGAATAGAACACAAAAAAACACTATATTCATGAGATAAAAAGAAAGTTCTATTGTTGAACAGCAAGACACTGCAACAAAAAACGCGGTGTTCACTTTGTATTTGAAATTTCTGGTAATTGGGTGGTGGATAAAAACTGATCAAAACTATTAGGTAATAACGATTTTATCGATTTTTTAAATTTAATTGTGACTGATTTGTTCGACATTTTTCTAAAGCGTTTAACCCGAGTTGTTATACAGAATACCTAAAATAACGATTCAAAAGTCAATTTTAGATTATATAATTATATGGAATTTCAAATTAAAATAGGGTAAGCAAATAAATAAAGCAAATTAAGATTATGTAGATTGGAACAGATATAATTATATTTCACATTGCTTTTTCCACTTAAAAAACATAATTGAAAAATCAAAATTTTTAATGATGTTTTGTTCAGCCGGAAAATGCCGATTCATTAAAATACCATATGAAAACTGAACTACTTGAAGCGACGCTAAACCTGTTTCTTAATTTTCAGCTGCTATTCTTGATACTTTGACGTTTTTTGTTTTTTGTTGCAATTAAATTTTGCATAGCATCTATATATATTGATGTTTAAACAATTTATTTATATATGTTTGTATAGCCGAGCTCACGAAGGTTTGCGGCTTTTAAATATTACTTTTTTTAATATTGCTATTCCAAAAATCGGCAAACTAGCGACATACAGTATAAGCAACATACGCAGAATCTGTTGGGCTTTCCTCATTAGTAGCACTTTCTTTTCTCACACATATTCGAGAAATTCTTCACTGAGTCTGGGTATGTTGCTTATTTGCTTTTGTTGCTAGTGTGATCCTGACTCTAGTTATACACCAAAATTAAAAAAACAAATTGACGGGGCGAACAGCGATTGGTAATTGGTAATCGGCGATTGCACGACCGAAAGGTACTGTGGGTAATACGAATTTCTTCGAATTTCATATTCCATTAAATTACCTAAACAACGTTCAGCGATGACCTAAGACAGTGGGTGTCTCGAAGGTTTCGCTGACCGGTGGAGGGATTGTTTGGGTAATTTAAAAACGAATAAGAAGGAAGTCGTATTACCCATAGTTCCTTTCGGTCGTTTGAATTAGGTGTATGTGTTTATGAAATATTGTCAGAGAAATAATTGAATAATTCTGAAAGAAACTTCTAATAATGAATTAACTAAAACAATATTACCGACATCCTTGACAGCCTTAGGAGTGTGGACTGTAGCTTCAAATAAGACAACGATTTATAAAGTACCCTTATGATTAAATAACATGACATTATCAATTATCATTTTAATTATTTTTTTGCACTATGTAGTAGCTGCCAATTGCGTCAAGTAGCTGTAATATAGATGAAAAACAAATTGTAACCCGCAAAGCATTATCAAAATACACGATAAAAATGGTTTATAAGCCGCAATATACACCTATTTCAATTAACGTTGTCCATCTGGAATGGTTGATCTGAGACCGATAGGAATTGTGGGAGCTCATTAAATTCCAAATACATTGTTTTAATCACACTTGAATGGTGCTGAATTATGGATAACAGTATTTCAGAAGTAAACATTATTATTCCAGCGTGATTATAATAGTGCATTTGCAGTTTAACGAGCTCCCACAATTCCTATCGGTCTCAGATCAACCATTCCAGATGGACAACGTTTATTGAAATAGGTGTATACTAGGTCACATGAGAGTTGTATAGCCGATCGCAAGGTTGGCGGTTTTAAATATACTTTACAAAAGGATTAGCTATATTGACCTAATTGCAAGAATGTTGTCACATGAAAAAAGAAAATTATTAAATTGGTAAGAAAGGAACAAAAAGCTTGAGTGATCTTTATCTTTAATGAATTCCTTTCCCACTAAATAACAAAAGTTTATAGGGCAACGTTTTTGCATTTAAATGTATATATTATGTGTACTTTAATATTTTGTGATATTTCAACGATATTTTGTTGATATTTAAAACACTTAATACAAAAATAGCTTTGGCTAACAAATTATAATTCACGAATATTTTTAATAACATATATACCAACCCAGACTATTATCTATAATATATATACAGATTAGCCTGCTATAAATTGGAATAGAACTCATGTAAAAAAAACCACCTGTATGGATCAATCATTTAATACACAGCTATTTTTAAATATAACCAAATTAAACGACCTATCAATTTACATTGACATTTCTCTATTATTCAAAATTTCAAAATCTTCACATATTTCGTAAATTAACATCAAATTTATTACTGAAAAGCAATGAAAATTTAGAGTCAATTTGCTAGCTTTTTTAATGAAAAGTGAAAAAATTAAACGCATATGAAATTTTATTTTGTTTTATATAAATTACTCGAACAACTGCAATGTCGCTGTGTATTTGTTCAGTTTTAATTGGTGTTTGCATATCAAAGGTTTTGGGCTCATAGCCGAAATTTGGTCCATTTAGGAAGACGGGTTGAAGGGAAGTGGGCGCACCATATAAACAAAACACCTATTTGCTACAAAATTTTGAAAAAAAAAATAGCTTGCTTCGAAATTCGAAATGATTAATGCTGTTTCGACTTAACACGAAATATTTAAAAAAATGAAAGTTCTTTTTCCAAATATGATTAGTTTGGATTAAGCGCATGGGTTCCCTGTGGTTTGAGCGGAAACAAAATGAAACGCGCCCGTGTTTTGTGGCGGGAATATTACACTTTTGTATTCCTATTAGTGTTGATTTTTTAAACGTGAATTAACTGTCAAAGAAAAATTCCAGCCCCTGCTATCTCAGGGTTTAAACACGAAAAACCACAAATATCTTTTCACCAAATCAAGGTTAGTAAATTTATTTTATTATTGGGTTTTAACTTGTAGTTTTTGACTCAAATTGAGACTAAGTTTACCATTATAACAAGACATTCCAGTATGTAAGTTTGAGTAAAACAACTTAGAAATTCAATGTTATCTCATATCAAAATATGCAACAAACACACAAACGAACAAACAAACAAGGAATCTAATAACGAACGAAGGAATGAGCGCACAAACTAACTAACAAACAAACAAGCAACCAAGCAAATTAATAACATACAAAAGAACAAACGAACGAGAAAACAAACGAACGAACAAACAGCGACATTTTGCAAGTGAAAATAATTTGATAATGACTTATTATTATAAAAAAATATGATGCAAATTTTCATGCTCATTATTTTCTACAATTGCGGTATATATAATAATTATATATATATTGATATACAACAAAATATCTTTACTCTTGAATCTGTAAATAGATTTTTAGCTACCAAAATCAAGCGCTGATAAGTCTTTTTTCAGCTCAAAAATATCATTACTTGAACTTCTATAAACTGATGTATTTTTGGCTACCATTATATTTTCAGCTCAAAAATATCGTTACTTGAGCTTCTGTAAATATATTTTTAGCTACCATAATCAAGACTGATATGTGAATTTATTATATAACATATAGTGGTATACCGAGTGATATCAACTAGATAAAAAGCCTATCCTAGTCATGAAGATATCATTGATATCACTCTCAACCACACTCAACCAATCAACTTTCAAAAAAAAAAAAAAATTTTCTTCAATCTGTTATATAATAAACAGAACATTACATGTGCGCTTGGAGATATGAATTTTATCTACTCGTGTTGAAAAGATATCTCACTCATTCGCTGCGCTCACTCGTGGGATATCTTATCAACACTCGAAGATAAAATTCATATCTCCGAGCGCCCATGCAATATCCTCTATTTTCAGCTCAAAAATAGCATTACTTGAACTTCTGTAATTAAAATGATCATGAATTTTTAGCTACCATTATCAAAACTGCTATGTCCATTTTCAGTTCCAGTGGGACTGCTATTGTACTAAGTATCGTAATCAATTTACGTTTTACTATTTTTTATTAAGTTACATCTTTGACAATTATTTGTGAAAACAAATGTAAAGCTAATTTGGGGAAATATCTCGTTCGCAATGATATTAAAGAAAGTTGTACGTTTTTATATGCTAATTTTCATTTGTTTTTATTTTACTGCTAATTATAATCCTGAATAATCCTTAAATATTTAATTCTATGAACACATTTTTTGTTAATTTTTTTAGTTCGTAATTTTAATCATGTTTTCCGTTCAGATTCATGCAGGCATATATTTTTGCATGGTGTTAAGTTGTCTTTGTCAATTATATAAAATTCAGACTGAATTTTTGGTTTTAATTTGAAAACGATTTACTAGTTTAACAAGTAAACTGTTTGTTGTTTCTAATACGATAAAAAAACGCTAAAATTCGGAATCTAAAAAAAATTCAGTCCAAAAAGATAGGTCATTCATATACATATGTTTCAAAAAGGTTAACCAAAGCGATTTATACCAAGACGTAATTAAGGGACAACTGTAAAATGTATGCATAAAACACCAATATCACTAATAAGGTTGTTTAAAATTGACGATTAGAGTCAAGATACGTTCAATGCAATTAATATTAACTTTGTCCAATTAAATATTAGTGATTAACACTGCAACAAGTGTTACGTGATTCTTTGTTTATTTATTTTCAGCTACTGAAATATCAATTTTTAACTGTATAAAAGTAACAGTGAACATGGAATAGGAATTTTGAATTGCTAGTATCGACAATTTAGAGTAAACGTATGTTGTGTCACGTGACTTTTCTTTCAGTGTTTTGATGGACAATGTTTAGGACTCATGGTTACTTACCAGAATGCACCTTGCGAAATACTGAATTTTGTTGACCACAAAGTTCGTATCAAAGATATGCCTATTGTTCTGTTGAAATCTTAACTTTAAAAAAAAAACTCGCGCTCTAATCAAAGTCTTTTGTTACTTCTCATCTACAATATCATATATGGTGATGGCATTGTTTTCAAGATTGCATACGGTATTTCTGATACGTTGCATATTTAGACATTTTGATATAATTTACGACGTGAGTGTGTATTTACAATTGACTTCAAATGAATTATAACAAATAAATCAAAATAAACAACACAAAACCTTCTGGTAAGTCACCACAATGGTTCTTGACTGCATACAATTTTTGCATTATTAATTAATTTGGCATACTGAACAATTCAAGCACCTCAATTACTTGTGGCTGAAGTATACCCATAACCACCTTCGGGATTGAAATGACCTGTTAACATAAGTTTGAACAAGATCGACACTCTACTAGACGTTAATTTTCCTATGTCACAACAAAACATTAGGACTTCAAAAATCAAGGTATATATAATGTTTTTTCCCCTTAATGATTAGAATATAGAGAGATTCAGCTTTGTTGCTTTTAAAAACTTAATTATCATTAATGTTTCTCCTAAACAATGTTGCCGTTCGTGCACTCTTCCATATATAACCATATTGAAATACAAATATTCACAAATATGAAAATATCTCGATAAGAAAATACATAAGCTTATAAATGAACTCTATTACGATAGCCATTTGGCTGAAACAGACAAAAAACGTCATAAAAATTGAAATGTAGTTTATGCTATTTCTACTGACTAAAAAAGTATATTTCTAGTTAGAAGAACACGTCAATTTTTAAATTAAAAGTAGTTTTTTGTTTATATGAGAAGTTTCCCTGTATGTATTTAGCTGGCGCTTAGGAGATTATTTTGTGACGAGTTTTGCAACATCAATTTATAGTCAAAATTGTGGTTAGTATATACTCCATTCTTCTTTAAAATTATCAGTTTAAAGGTATAACCTAATATGTTCAGCTTTCAAGCTAGTGTTACTCTACAAATGTAGTTTTTAAAACTGTTTAACCAAAAGTAACCGTGATAATTTGGTTCGTGATCTTTAAGGTAACTGACAAGATGAAAAATGTAAATTCATAATCGAAATTGTGGTTCTATTCTTATTTAAACTTATTTAAAGGTATAACTTAACATTTTCAGCTTTCATGTGTTATCCAGATCACTGTTAAACCAAAAAGTAACCGTGTTAATTTGTTTCGTGTCTTTAAAGTTAACTGACAAGATGAAAAATGTAAATTCACAATCGAAATTGTGGTTCCATTCTTCTTTAATCTTTAAATTATTTAGAGGTATAACTTAACATTTCCAGCTTACATGTGCTATCTAGTTCACTGTTAATTTGTTTCGTGTGTTTAAGTTAACTGAAAAGATGAGCAATGTGAATTCATAGTCGAAATTGTGGTTCTATTCTTATTTAAACTTATTTAAAAAAATAAGCTAACATTTCCAGCTTTTAAGTTTTATCTAGTTAACCATGAAACTATAATATATGAACAGTAATCGCGATAATTTGTTTCATGTATTTAATTAACGAAAAAGGTGAGCAATTTGAATTCATTGATTAACATTACCTTGCACACATTGTTTGTCATCGGCAAAATATACTAATATTAATTCTAGAAAAACGTCTTTCAATGTTTGGCATTGAGGTTTTTATTTAAAAAAGAGAGCAATGTGAATTCATGCTTGCACACATTGTTTGGTCTCTGCAAAATGTACTTATATTAATTCTCGAAAAACGTTTTTCAATGTTTGGCAATGAGGTTTTTATTATTTTATTAAAAAAGAGAAATACTGGTTGTTACAAAACCATAATTCTGCTCATTTATTATATTAAATTTACGTAGCAAAATATGTATAAGAACTTTATCCTTTTGATCGACTTTTATCAAGCAAAATATAAAAACAATTTAATTAAATGTTTTAATTTTTTAGTTATTCTAAGCTTAGTATGCAGTATTTTATAAGCATAAGAGAAAACGTTCTAAGTAGCTGATAGAAAGTGTTGAGAGGCAATAGAATAAAATTTGTAACAAAAAAATATAACTTAAACAACTCTACTGACGCATCATGCTATAGCCTATCGTTTACGTAGCCTGAGAAAACAGACGTCAGTTCTTTCGAAGAAGAGCGAAAGAACGTGTGTTTTCTCAGGCCAACACCGACGCAGCCTATACTAGTTTTCTGGCTAGTTTCCATTGACGAAGAAGTCATTAATCATATCACTTTTTTTCTCTTTAAATACTTAACTTAAAAAAACTTAGTAATAATTTTTTTTTCGAATTTCAATTAAAAGTTCAGTATTTAAGTCAGTTCAATTCAATTCAATTCAATAAAAGTTGAACAAAATAATTTGTTGTGAAAGCCACACATTTCATGATATAATCGTAGCTTTTAAGATTTCGCGCATATATAAATATATATTTAAAGTAAGTAACATTTTTATAATTTACAATATGTTGAAATTAAGTTTTTCTTTTTTTTTTTTTTAGATCTGTTGATATATTTATCATAATGTAAACATCGTTTTCTATTCACTTGTAAATGAAACCTTGCAGGTGTCCAATTCAGATTTCAAATGCTCATTACAGGAGAATATTTTGTTTTACCACAGGTAGCCCAAGTTCACTTCTAAAGTCGCTCACCGTATTTACTCGAATAACCGCCGTCCCCGAATAACCGCCGTCCTCGAATAAGCGCCGCACTTTAACTCTATAATGTTACTCTATAACAGCATGGGAAATGCATTTTTATCAAAAAGCATATTTTTCAGTTCAAAGTTATTATATTTCACCGCTCGCCCATTGAGTTTATAAACATAAATATATAAATATATATAAAAATAATATATACTTAAGAAATGAAATACGTCTTCTGTGTTTTCACGCGCTAATGAAAACCGAGATGCGTTTGGAATTCGAGAGCAGATCAGTCCAAACACGAGACGAAGTCGAGTGTTTGGACCTGCTCGAGAATTCTCCCAAACGTATCGAGGTTTTCATAAGCCAGTGAAAAAATAGAAGACGTGTTTCATTTCTTTTATAAAATAACAATCGCGCGAAAAGACGAAAAAAATGCCCTTTTATTCGTTTGACGATGTCATTTCTCCCTACGTTGCTTTTTCTCAAAACTGACCAATAAGCGCGCGCGAAAGATAAAAAAAACGGATAAACTGACCGTCGAATGAGCGCGCGCGCTAGAAAATGGCGTGAGTGTGTTTCATGCTCTCATGAAACACGGTTGTTTGACCAATCAACGCGGGCGTACTATCCCAATTATTTTATAAATAAATATCCTCCCAATAGTCGTAGCTCTGATCAAGAAGGGGTAAGTGAGATCGAGAAAAAATCAAAAAAAGCTGCGGCGCTTGTTCGAGTAAAAACGGTATGTATGATATCGATGTGGAGTAAGTATCTAAGGCCTTGTTCAAACGTCGCATCTCAAATGTGCCGAATCTAACGCAAAATATGAGCAACACCTGTTTATTCATTTGCATTATATTATACTCGACACATGTGACTGAGATGCAACGTTGGAACTAAGTCAGAGGATTATACAACACTATAAATAGGGGGTGCATTTGCAAACGGCGTTTTTGAAAAGCAGGCCTTTTTTGAGATTATATTTTATATTATTATTATTATTTTTTTATAGTTAATTAAGTTGAATTATATACATGTAGTTTATATAATTTGTTTGTAAGTCCGGAAGAGAATTACATTGTTTAAATAAAGCTAATTTATTCAACAGGAAGAGTTTAATTCAATTTTATTAATTAAAATTTCAAGGCAAAAATTCGAAGGCTCAAATTACCTCTATAATTATTCTCTCGGAAATCAACACTAACAATGAACTTGGGCTACCTGTGGTACAACTCACAGGACCATATCAACAGCCTTTTAAGGTTACTGTGAACCTTTAAGCCAAAAATTTGGCTGATTTTCTTTTTCTTTTTAAAGATTATAACATTTATAACATAAACTTTTGATTATTGAAACAAAAAAATCATAATGTTACATACTTCCAGAGATATTAAAATAAATTCGTTTTTATGGAAAACAAATTTAACTTGAAAAGTGACATTATAATCCTATAATCCTATTATTGCTTGGTTCGTTTATGAGATATCACGTTGCGTTACTTTTCTAAATTCTTCATAATTTTTGATGTTTCTTGATTTACTTGCTTTACTATTGGATTTAATCTTATTTTTGTTCGACATGTTAGCTACTTCGTGCCCTAAAAAGTATTTTATGAACGTTTGTTATCTGATTTATAAAAACGTCCCGCAGAGTATTACCAAAACAAAACAGGAAACCACGATCTCTATTGGTTGATTTGTGACCTTTAAGTGACCTCGCTGACAGATAGATGAAGTGGGTGTCAATGTTTACAAAACCTTCAAAGCCCGATTTCTAGCTTTAAATTTTGCGCATACTAGTCAACTTTAAAAAGATAACCTGCAAAAAATTACAGTCGGAAAATCTTCGAAATTAGCGCATACACTACTCATCTCATCAAAATTAAAACCGTGTGAGCGTTTATCGATTGATAGCGTGGTTTTCTATTTATGAAGTCGAATATTAACTAAACATTGAATATTTACGTTTCGTTACTTAACTCTAAATAACTTCTATCCTAAGTAAAATATTAAGAAACGCTCACACGGTCTTGGAGATCAATATATGTTGACAAACATTATGCATTAAAATTCCGCAAAAGACGGATAGTTTTTCCAGGTTATCCTTTTAAACGAAGACACCCGATTTCACTTAGAGTCTTTCTCACGCACTACAAATTAATTTTTTACAGAAAAAAACTGCATAGACGTATTCTTTGTTTATTAAGCTTTAAAATGATGTATAATGTCATAAAATATCATTTAACGCACCGCGAAAATAAATTTTTAACGAAAGGTACCCGCAGAAGGTTTACAGTAACCTTAAAGAAAAAGCCGTACAATAAACAATAAAAAAATATTATAAATAAAGAGCATACAATAAATTATATCAAAAAGGTTGCATAACCTTACAAACACAATTATGTAATTATATAAGGGTGGTTATGTAATACTGTCATTATATTCAAAACCAATGTCATGCAGAGATCGACTCCAACTGTTGTATACAAAAATTAATGAACAAAATGATTATGTGCAACACCTGCTAACGAGCTTGCAAATTTGTGTTCTGTTGTTCCACCAGGGATTGGCCCGAAATAAAATAACGGGTTATATTCATCATATATAATTTTAAATCCTGTCATTTTCAATCGACAACAGCCGATGACGCTCGATAGTCGAATATATCGATACTCAATAAACAGGCTACGATAATAATCGATATCCTGTTAACGATTACGAAAATTATCAGTTTTTCAGCTGCTATCATTTAAGGAATATACCACGGTGTTTGTGTCTATTTACTGTGATATACACCTATTTCAATTAACGTTGTCCATCTGGAATGGTTGATCTGAGACCGATAGGAATTGTGGGAGCTCGTTAAACTACAAATACACTATTATAATCACGCTTGAATATTAATGTTTACTTTTGAAATACTGTTATCTGTAATTCAGCACCATTCAAGTGTGATTAAAACAATGTATTTGAAATATAAAGGACTCCCACAATTCCTATCGGTCTCAGATCAACCATTCCAGATGGACAACGTTAATTGAAATAGGTGTATACACACGCTGGAAGTAGTAGGCCAGTGTTTCTTGACTTCTCGAGTGCTCTACATCTCCCAGAGTGTTTTACATCACAGTATATAGACACAAGCGGATGTTTTATATTGCTTTTATAAAATATATTTTGAACTTTTTGCTTTTTTCCTGTGATACAAACACTGGTATCCAGCCAATCAGAGCGCACGCAGTCACTCTCGAATATTCTATAAAATTCGATACAAATCGATAGAATTCGATAGCATCGATATTCTGATTGAGAGCATGAATTTTTATCAACTGGACGATACATTGGATATTAATTAAATGATTGATATCAATCTGATTGATATCGATCGAATTTCTGATTTCGATTTTTATAGATTCTACCATAACGGGTTTTAAATGGTTTAACTTAGTACATGCAATTTATTAAAACAATTTTTAGACAAGGCTTTCCAGTTTTAATAAACTGAAAAGTTGAAAAAACCTTTTCTAAGATTTAGTCAAGATTTTATAATGCAATTAGATAGTTTTGTTGAAGTATAATCGCTGTATGGAATCGTATATCATTTCAATTTTATTTTTCTCTGGTGCAATCAATAAAAGCAAATTCATTTATTCTTTAATCTTGATTTTATAATGTTTAATTAAGAGTTCTCAAATCTAATTGCCTTTGAGGCCAGCGGCTAAGAAAGGCTGATAACTACCATATATAAAGATATCAGCTCTTTTGCTCAGTGCTAGGATATGGTGTATGTTAGTTTTGGTCTACATACTTCTACTAGTTTTGAGGAAAACAGCGCAATTAGCCAGATTCGACGCGGCAAAAGTTTAGCCTGCGTACAGTCGGTTTAATTACCCGGGTAATTAAACCGGCTGTACGCAGGCTACAAAAGTTCGACATCTGAACTTTTAGTCAATTTATATAGTAATGGAAGTTTATATATTTAATTTTATTTTCTTCTAGAAAATTGATATCGATATAATATTAATTATAATTAAGCTGTTATTTTTAGATCTAGATATACTTGAGCTCCTCAGTTCCAGGCCTAGATTAGCAGTAGCAGTCGAACGAACGACATTCGTGAGATAAATTCCCGGGTCATTTTGCATCAATATTGTATTTGTTCTCCTTTTGTCGCTACAAGCAATTTAACCATATTGTTAATTGATATAACTAGCTCTTGTTATTGGATTTTTTTTCATTAAATGTTTCTATATTTTATCCGATCGATCCTATTTTAATTGTCGCTACTAGCTACTTAGAATGAGATTGTTAATTTCCTTTCTTTGCCGATAACAGATTTCCAAATTCAGATAATATGCAAGATGCATAATTTGATATTTTACGAAAATAACTTTATTATATAACATAAAGTGGTATACCGAGTGATATCAACTAGATAAAAAGCCTATCCTAGTCATGAAGATATTATTGATATCACACATGTGTGATATCACTCTCAACCAATCAACTTTCAGTATTGTAACGAAACCATTGTTTGGTAATAAAATATTTTTTTGATTTGTTCAACACTCGAAGATAAAATTCATATCTCCGCGCGCCCATGTAATATCCTTTATGTAACAAATTTTTATTAATAAAAAAGCCTAACAAAAACCGCTATTTAAAGCGTGAGATATCAGTCTTTTTGTAGATAACTATAAAAAGTCCCGTATAAAAGATTCAGATTATAATATGCAAGATGCATAATTTGATATTTTAAGAAAATAACTGTAACAAATTTTTATTAATTAATTATAGCAAAAAAAAAAAAAACTCTATCGAAAGCGTGAGGTATCAGTCTTTTTGTAGATAACTATAAAAAGTCCCGTATAAAAGATTCAGATTATAATATGCAAGATGCATAATTTGATATTTTAAGAAAATAACTGTACCATATTTTTATTAATTAATAGCATAAAAAAAAAACCACTATTGAAAGCGTAAGATATCAGTCTTTTTGTAGAGAACAATAAAAATCCCGTATAAAAGATTCAGATTATAATATGCAAGATACATAATTTGATATTTTAAGAAAATAACTGTAACACATTTTTATTAATAAATAGCAAAAAAAAACCCGCTATTGAAAGCGTGAGATATCAGTCTTTTTGTAGAGAACTATAAAAAGTCCCGTATAAAAGATTCAGATTATAATATGCAAGATGCATAATTTGATATTTTAAGAAAATAACTGTAACAAATTATTATTAATTAATTATAGCAAAAAAAAAACGCTATCGAAAGCGTGAGATATCAGTCTTTTTGTAGATAACTATAAAAGGTCCCGTATAAAAGATTCAGATTATAATATGCAAGATGCATAATTTGATATTTTAAGAAAATAACTGTACCATATTTTTATTAATTAATAGCATAAAAAAAAAACCGCTATTGAAAGCGTAAGATATCAGTCTTTTTGTAGAGAACAATAAAAATCCCGTATAAAAGATTCAGATTATAATATGCAAGATACATAATTTGATATTTTAAGAAAATAACTGTAACACATTTTTATTAATAAATAGCAAAAAAAAAAAAAAACCCCGCTATTGAAAGCGTAAGATAACAGTCTTTTTGTAGAGAACTATAAAAAGTCCCGTATAAAAGATTCAGATTATAATATGCAAGATGCATAATTTGATATTTTAAGAAAATAACTGTAACAAATTTTTATTAATTAATTATAGCAAAAAAAAAACGCTATCGAAAGCGTGAGATATCAGTCTTTTTGTAGATAACTATAAAAGGTCCCGTATAAAAGATTCAGATTATAATATGCAAGATGCATAATTTGATATTTTAAGAAAATAACTGTACCATATTTTTATTAATTAATAGCATAAAAAAAAAACCGCTATTGAAAGCGTAAGATAACAGTCTTTTTGTAGAGAACTATAAAAAGTCCCGTATAAAAGATTGAGATTATAATATGCAAGATGCATAATTTGATATTTTAAGAAAATAACTAGCATATTTTTATTAATTAATAGCATAAAAAAAAAACCGCTATTGAAAGCGTAAGATATCAGTCTGAAGAGAACTATGACAAGTCCCGTACAAAAGATCGGAACAAAAACAATTCGGTTTGCTTTCTTGTTGCTATTATCAAATTATGTTGTCAGCGGGAATTAAGCTGTTCTCGTTATTTTAAAATTGTAATTTATACGCACAGTTTGTTGAGAATTTTAATGACTTTCACAAGAAAAACTTTTCAAAACATTCTATTTTGGTTCGAAATTGGATTACAAGCTGTTGATAGTTCTAGTTACCGATCGAGAGTTCGATATCTAGTTCGAATTATCGATCAAGTGTTCGAACAGCCGATCGATCGATCAAGTTACAAATCAAAAGGTATGATATATATGCACGCTCTCCGAGAAACGTTGACACCAGTTATCATGAAGTGAAAATCCTACAAGCTAGAAGCACAGGGGACTATGGGTAACCTATGTATACTTTATTAGAACACAGGGATTTAATTGTCACATTGCTACACTTGTCAATATGTTATTGAGAAATGTCCATTTTGACTTATCAAACAACAAGAAAGGCGTTCCGAATGCATATTTAGTTTCTAAACTGATCCATGATACTTTTCGCCACTAGCTTGTGTGTTTTTCACGGGTGTCAAACTTTCTCGGAAAGGGTGTATACACCTTTTTCACCCGTGGCTTACAAGCTAGAAGCGCAGTGGACTATGGGTAACCTATGTATACTTTATTAGAACGCAGGGATTTCATTGTCACATTGCTACACTTGTCAATATGTTATTGAGAAATGATCGTTTAAAGTGCGCCGAATGCACAGTTTAGTTTCTGAACTGATCTATAATCCTCTGTGCCACTAGCTTGTGTGCTTTTCATGTGTGACGTAACCTTTCTAATGTATCTTGTTAACTGTAACTTACTGAACGTTCTATCTTAAGCAAATACACACAGGAAATGATCATTTGTAAAATTCGAACCCTAAGCAAATAAAGCCAAATTTAACATATTACAAGACCATACAAACTTAAGCAACGATTACGTCGGTGAACAGCCGGTATCGATACTAGAGGATTATTTCTAAGCCTTTAATAACTTCACTCGTACCATTTCGTTCCCATTGTGTTCTGTTATTTGCCTCTTTAAAATAATAATTTAATCTGCTAATACCTTATGATTTTTGTTGCTAATTCATTGATTTACTTCTTTCAATAACTGAGTTTACAAACTACAGGAAATAATGAAATTGAAATGTCTCTGCTTGATAAGTAAATATTGTCCAGAATTTGTCAATTTTTGTTCAATACAATGTAAACACAGGTTGAAAGTTGGAGAACATTTAGCGTTTTTTGTGTCAGTTGGCAATAATCTACCATGAATTATAAACTATGAATTATTTATGAGAAAAATGATTAGTTTTTTTTATCAGATCTCATTTAGTTCGACTAGTGCAAAATTGAGGAATACAATGCTATAACTATAAAAATCATTTTTATGGTGTTTTTGTGCTGGTGAAATAAAGACAAGAAATTGTTGGCAGCCATCGACCTTCTAACGATGTTTTCTTCGAGTTAGGTCAGTAATAATACGAATTTCGCATTTTGCGTCTGGCGGCTTTAGTTTATCAAGTTAATATACATTTTTACATGTGTCATTATTTTCTTAGAAACACTGACCGAGAAGACATCACTAGTTTAATTAAACGCTAGTTATCGTACAATTTTAAGAGGGTTTTTTTTATAAAATAAAAAACACGGACGAAGTCTCGTCCGCTTGTGATCGTATACATTTTCCCTCCAGTTGTTTCCTAGAAACACAGGCGCAGTCCACACTAGTTTAACCGCTAGTAACTTTAACCGCTTGCTATCGTCATTTTTATTCTGACGCAGTCCATACAAGTTTAGCCACTAGTTGTCTAATTGATTTTCTTAGAAACTCAGATATATAGCCCATATTTATGTAACCGCTAGTTATCGTACATTTGTATTCCAAATGTTATCTTGAAAAAATCCATCGAAGTCCATACGTTTTGATATTTGTCAGGCTGCATCTACACAAGACTAGTATATTCTTAAAAAGCTTCAGTCTTTGAAAATCTTATCATATACTCTTGAATACATTCAACAATTTTTCCTTGACAATTATTCCTGTACAACTTCATTTCTAGTCGCTAAGCTAGACATTCAACATTTTTTCCTTGACAAATATTCCTGAACAATTTCATTGCTAGTCGTTTAGACACTCACTCAGCAATTTTTCCTTGATAAGTATTCCTGAACAACTTCACTGCTAGTTGTTAAGACATTCAACAATTTTTTCCTTGGCATGCAAGTATTCCTGAACAACTTCGATCATTTCTAGTCGCTAAGACATTCAACAATTTTTCCTTGATAGGTATTCATTGCTAGTGTTCATATTTAGCAATTTTTCCTTAACACGTTTTCCTAGACAATTTCATTGCTCAGTACTAGTTAAACCTTTATTTTTTTCCATAAAAAATAAGCATCAATTTAACGAGAACCAAAAATAAATATGATGCAAATGAGAGACATTTTTTTTCTTTAATGCGTGCTTATTTTAGTTTCTCACTTATGGTTATTGCTGTCATTAAAGATTATACTTATTTATATATTTACTCCGAGGAAGGGCTAAAGCTCGAAAAGTCAGTAAAGTTAAGCTAACATTTGTTACGGTGTTACAAATTTTATTCTATTACCTATCTATTATATTGTATATTTCAAACACCGAAATTACAAAAATAATGTGACAGAAGAAGGAAACAGAACTTACGTCCCAATTGAATATCCTACTCTTATAATATGACTGGTTAATTTCTCGCAATCTGATTGGCTCGCGCGCGGGCTGTATTTTGCGTATCACGGACCACGGGCTATATTTTTTATCTGCCGGACCTGTATCCCGGATGAAGTAAGCTTTGCGGTTTTTCTTCGCGCAAGATTCAAACTTTGTTGTCTTTCTGTCTTTACAGAATGCGATAAAATAAACAAAAACCGTCTGAGAGAAAATTAAAGGCTAAGTGGCAAGCATTCCTAGTTTTTGTAAACATTTTGACAAGCAAAAGTTGAGAAAATCAAATAAGAAATATTGCAAAAAAATTCTTGAGAGAATTCACAAAAGGTTGTAAAAATACACAAAAGTTGTTTTTAATTCTCTAAAGAACATAACATTCGTTTACAATAGTTGAAAAGTATACTTTTAGTTTTCATTTATCCGTGTAAACAACACCCGACGGCGGTGAGTTGAGCTATCTTTTGTTGCCGATATGTCGTTGCTTTTCATTCACTTTTAAAAAACTTTAAAATTCACAATAAGTTTGTCTACTAAAGTAAACGTTTGAAGTCAAGAAGTGTTACATTGACATTGTCTTTCTTTTTCTGCATACAAAAGGTTTCAAACTTCTTAAAAAGGGTGGGTTTACTTGAGTCAAAATCCTGTCAGCGATCCTCATGCTTTCAATTCATCTTCTTCATAAATTATGACACAGACAAATAAATTCCGTCAACTGCAGTTGACGATGATTTTGATTAAAGTTCTTCTTCTTATTTATCGAAAAATAAGCTTCCGTAGGCTCTATCACTCGATGCAAACGTCCACAAGACCGACTCGTTTCAACACGTTTCAACATCCATCGAAGTCACTTGATTATGTCAGCTAAAATTCTTTATAAAACTTGTTTTTTGTTTCTTGACTTTCTTTGATGTTGGGATATAAAAAAATCCTTTGTCTTTAAAAGATATTTGATTTGGAATGATGAAGAAAGCTGCAGTAATTTTAATATATATTCTGGCATTAAAATTTCTGTAAGTTCGTTGAGCTAGGCAGCCGTCACATGAATGAAAACCGGTTTCAACAGGTTTCAACCCGCTCTTTTTCAGTAAAACTACAGGGAAGCCATTCGAAAGCAACGCGCGTCGTAATATATCAAAAAAAAATATTACTTTCTCTCTTTAAAATAGTCATATAATAAACGAATTATTAACCTCGCTTGCTCGGTCTGTATGTGTAAAATATCAGACCTCGGTCTTTTTTTGTACGGACCTCGCTGCGCTCGTTCCGTACTGTCAAGACCTCGGTCTGATATTTTCCATACAGACCTCGCGCTCGGTTAATAACCTCTTAATACTTAAAAAAAGATATAGGTAATAACTAATAATAGAAATATAACATACAGAAATAAAATAACGAATGCATCAAACTGAATACTAAGCTAAACAAGAATTACTGTAAAAATGAAAAAGGTTTAAATTCATTAACATTATATTTATATTTTAATATTAATATTATATTATATTGTATATTTTATGCCTATACAATTTTACTCGCTAGATTCCATTTATATATGGGTAGAGTGATGTAAAGTGGTCTCCCTTTCGCCCGTTAAACATATAGTATACCGTATAGTATTTAAAATATACCGTAGTTCATTTCTGTTTTTCAGTGTAATCACCTATTACTTATATATGCACGCTAGCTATATATAGCTACTTAACGTTTATTTTAAGGCTACCTGTAGTAGGGATAGCCTTCTATTAAGTCCGTCAATCATGTCTTGCACAACACGGTGTCGGATAAACTCGGGGTAAAGAAACAAGATGGCGGATTGTCTTATAAAAGACATGGAGAAAAATTTACCATGATTAATGTATCTCATGGAACTATTGAAATATACTATACTATAGATACTTGAAAAATATATTGGGATATGTGAGCTCACTCAGTATTGTGAAGCAGGAGTCAAAGGTAAAGAATAACGTACACTTCATGCATATTAGCCTTTTTTAATTTTGTCAATTCCAGTACATTTTTCAAAGCAAATACAAAACGAACATTGGATCATTCGGGCTACTCAAATGTCACGAATAATGATTTGCTTTCTTTATTAAACAAAAGCTTTTTTATTAATACCAATACAGCTGCTTGAATTGCATGTTTTGTCATCGGAAAAGACGTGTTAACATTTGGTCAGCTATAAACCCGCTCTACATCACGCTTCAATGCGCCTAGTCAAAATGGTAGAAATAAGGCCACAAAATCGTGGTTTTTCGATCTTTTCTCAAAATATTTGCAGAAAAGTAAAAAAACTAGCCATGGATACAGCTACCTCAATCTTTTGTTGACCTTATCAAATAATTTTGATCTACTTTCCGTTCAAAAAGTACACGTACTTTTGGGGGTTGAAAGTTAACGGTTTGATCACTTTTACAAGAGAGATTGTGCGACTATTCTCATGTCAAGTTACAATATGGGCTATATTTAAAATTAAACATACCCTTTCAAAAAAGTAGCCATGGATACGAAAACACCATTCTTTTACGGACATTTTGATGTGTAATACATGACTATGCGTTGAAAAAAACCACCGTACTTTTCAAGATTTCCGATTGTTATCGCTGTAATCTCTCGGTCATTCTCTTAGAAGACTCTCATTCAAAATCGAGCGGACAGTAGAGCCTCGAGAACTCTTTGAATGATATATATTATTTTGTCGCCGGTTATAAGTCGTCTGAGTATACATAATCATATTGTGCTGTGAAAGGCTTCTCTTGATGTTTAATTGTTTTTAAAAGCGGGTTTCTACTTGGAAATATCAAATGTTCACAATCACGGAGATATGTTTTTCGAGGCAATAAATTTGATTAGGTGTTACTTTGTATGTACTTGTAGATGAGTTTACAGATAATACATGTAGTAGACGTCTTCACACGAAGGGGGAGGGGGATCTGTAAGTACAAATCGTCTTATGACGGACAAGTCGTCTGGTGTAAAAACAGAAAGAACACAAATTGAGACGGAAACGTCGTCAGATATTGTCAAATTTCCATAAGACAAACAAAGTTAATAAGAACGACTTGATGTGTCCATTTTCTAGCTAGTGTCAATAGGGACATTGAGACAGACAGACACATAGACACACAGACAGACAGGTAGAGAGACTGCATGGCAATGGTTATAAGAGGGTCCTGAAGGGGTCAAATGGGAGCTGGGACTGGCCTTATTTTTGACTGGGAAAATGGGATTGGATGCACTGGGCCGGGACTGGGATTTACAAATAAAAGAACAATAGAAAATGGAAATGGGATTGAAAACTTGAGCAAAACTGATGGGATTATGTGATACTTGACTGGGATTTGGTCCAAATATAAACTGGGAAATATAACAACTAAAGACTATGTCAGCCTTTCCAAGGAAACAATTGTAGTGCCAAAAGTTACAATATCATCTTTCAACGATGTCCGTACATTATTTGTTTTGCAAAAATGTGTATCAATGTTTTCAATTTATTCCCTTAAACTTTGTTGAATCATCTTTTTACTTGTCTGTCCGATTATAACCTAAATTGATGCGTGGGACTCGCCAAATATGCATGTATTTTCTGATCACATTGAGTTGCATCATATGAAATCCTTGTACTTTACGATCCTGTGCAACCGACTACGATCGCGATCGCAGTATTAAAAACCTGTCGCCAACCCCAGCATCAGACTTGCGTTTTTCAAAGATATTAATTAAAACGAAAAGTTATTTTTTTTCACGCTTGCATATTCAATTCATTGCAAAAACGGCATTTTTCAAAATGCGTTGAATTAAAGTCAGGTTTTACTCAATATATTGAGCCCATTTTACTCAATAGTACATCTACATTTACGTTTACTCTTTAAGATAAGTTGGGTTTACTCACTATATATAAAGTCTCATCCTAAATGCAATGATTTACTCAATATTTTGAGTTGTAGCTACGTTTTTGCAGTGTATCTGCAAAAGGCATATTGCATGCAAACCAATGTTTTAATTGACTTTTCTTTGTTTTTAGATTATACCACATCTTATTTTCATGTTATTGAAATCAAAATTGACACTGATATTTATATTTGTAATTGTTTTTGTTTCAGATGTCTGCTCAATATAATTTACCTGATAAATTAGCTTTGTTTTACTGAAGTACTTTCAATATAAGCGCAACCATAAGTCATGGAAATAGCTTATTTACGAGCAATTGTTGTGTTGGTGTATATTCTAGCACAAACATCTGTCAATGGTGAGTATTGATGATGGGATCGATGGCAATAAACAAACAAACAAACAAACAAACAAACAAACAAACAAACAAACAAACAAACAAACAAACAAACAAACAAACAAACAAACAAACAAACAAACAAACAAACAAACAAACAAACAAACAAACAAACAAACAAACAAACAAACAAACAAACAAACAAACAAACAAACAAACAAACAAACAAACAAACAAACAAACAAACAAACAAACAAACAAACAAACAAACAAACAAACAAACAAACAAACAAACAAAATAAATGTTTTAAAATAAATGAATTAAACCGACTGTTAACTAAAAATTATTTGTTCGTAACCAATTCTTTTTATGCCTCCAGGACAATGCTCTAATTATCAAAGGTTGTCTAATATCGATCGATCAAGGTATGGACCTCCAAGGTCCAGTCGCTATAAGTGTGATCGAAATGACATCAAACAAAACTGGTACCGCTTTGTTGGGTCAGCGGGCTTACAAATAGCAACAGTATGTGTTCCTTCTTATCGTTGTGCAACCCAGGCCCCTGGATGGATGGAAGGCTCTCATCCCGCATTATCTCAAGGTATCTGTACCTTCATATATCTCTAGCTCTAGTTATTTTGATACCCATCCACCCACCCATCTATATCTATGTATCATCCATCAATCTCAATCTCAATCAATCAATCAATCAATCATTCAATCAATCAAATGATTTGTCAGTCAGTCAGTCAGCCAGCCAGCCAGCCAGCCAGCCAGCCAGTCAACCAGTCAGTCAGTCAGTCAGTCAGTCAGTCAGTCAGTCAGTCAGTCAGTCAGTCAGTCAGTCAGTCAGTCAGTCAGTCAGTCAGTCAGTCAGTCAGTCAGTCAGTCAGTCAGTCAGTCAGTCAGTCAGCCAGCCAGCCAGCCAGCCAGTCAACCAGTCAGTCAGTCAGTCAGTCAGTCAGTCAGTCAGTCAGTCAGTCAGTCAGTCAGTCAGTCAGTCAGTCAGTCAGTCAGTCAGTCATTTCAAACCTGATTTATTTCCATTTCAGGAATCGTACAACGTAAAGTGTGTTTTTCATGGAGCAACACGTGCTGTCGGTACTCAATTATGATTCGTGTAAAGAACTGTGGGAGTTTCTATGTGTACTATCTCCCCCCAACAAAACTTTGCAATATGCGTTACTGCGGTGAGAAACCCAAACCAGGTAAGCACAAGCACAGCCGGCACAAGCACAAGCACAAGCACAAGCACAAGCACAAGCACAAGCACAAGCACAAGCACAAGCACAAACACAAGCACAAGCACAAGCACAAGCACAAGCACAAGCACAAGCACAAGCACAAGCACAAGCACAAGCACATTATATTTTTTCATTGTCTTTGATGTTTTAATTGTGTGACATGGACTCGCATAGACAGTGTAACGCGTCACGTAATCCTCAGTCTCATTTCTCTCGTCCTCCGAAGAAAAAACACTAAAATATTTTGCAACTTTGTGATGTGCAGTAAGCAACAAACAGGGATTTAAAAGTTGTTCCCCTTTTTTCCTTCAGTAAACTGTTCGTTTGATGTGCGATCGTTCTGTCGTTGGAATAATGTACCGCAAAGAACTGTCACTTCTTGGATTTTGAAGAATGGAAAATCAAGCATTGCAGAAACAGGACCTTCAAAAGATGTTTCAGGTATAGTGAAGCATTGAAAACAACCACGAAAGCTAACGAACGAACAAACGTACGATGGAAGGAATGCGCTAACAAATTAATCAACCCAGGACATGTCACTGTGACGAACACTGTGACGAACAAACAAACGAACGAAAGAACGAACAAACGAACAAACCAGCTGCTAAAGAACAAAAAAATAACAATATTATAGAGGGAACGAATAAATAACGAACAAGCGATGGAACGAATGAACTAACAAATTAAACAACCCAACACAAGTCACAAACAAACAACAAACAAACAAACGAATAAACCATCTACCTCTATTTTTAAAACTTGGCTGGCCACCAATCGAATACCGTATACAATATCTAAGAGCCACAACCGTCTACAAAGCATTAAATGGACTAGCGCCATCCTATATTACAGACCTTCTACTACCTTTTAACAAAGTTCATAATATCAATACTCGTGGTTCAAATAATAACTTGAAGCTTCCACTTACGAACTCAAAATCTGGATTACGAACTTTCAGTTACGTAGACTCCAGTGAATGGAACTTACCTGATACTGTAAAATCATCTACATCACTCTCGTCATTCAAATCTAATTATTTAAATATGTCTTTCAAAAAGCTTGAAAACATGAACTTATCTTAGGTTGTACTTTTTTCAAATTACATTTAGAAAAGCTTGAAACATGAATTACCTTAGGTCGTTTTTTTTAATTTAGAAATTTTAAAACTGCATTTAGATAGTTTTATATTTTTATCATTTTAATTTACTTGTTTATATTTCTTATTTAATTTTGTGTATGTTTGTATATATGTAGAGCCTAGATGAAAATTACTTGTGTAATTCTAGTTACCCTATTGAAATAAAGTGCTTTCTTATATTATTATTATTATTATTATTATTATTATTATTATTTTTATTATTATTATTATTATTATTATTATTATTATTATTATTATTATTATTATTATTATTATTATTATATTATTATTATTATATTATTATTATTATTATTATTATTATTATATTATTATTATTATTATTATTGTTATTATTATTATTATTATTATTATTATTATTATTATTATTATTATTATTATTATTATTATTATTATTATTGTTGTTGTTGTTGTTGTTGTTATTATTATTATTATTATTATTATTATTATTATTATTATTATTATTATTATTATTATTATTATAAAGAACAAGAAAACAATAACGAACTAGGTAAATCCTAACCAAACTAGCCAAAGTGAACATACGCAACTTGTAAACGTCACGCCGAGAGGAAATGCGTTTATGCTGCAGCCTGGATGGAATAGGGAGCTTTCTATGTTTTTGTAATCCATCGATAACCGCATAAAATGCGGAAAGACTCTATATAAAAACTTTACACCTACAAGGAACGAGTCTGAGTTATAAGTTTTGAAATTTAAAACATAATCGTCTTAAAACTTGAGGCTGAAAAACAGATTTGATAAAAATTACAAGGTTCTCCTCCGTATAATAATTTAGGCACAAAGCGGGCATATTAACTTGCAAACGTTTCGATGCCGAAAAATTATAATTACGGGTGAAAACAAAATACAAGATCCTTGAATGAATTTTTTTTATATGAATATTTGTCCTAATAAATGTTTGTTCGAAAGAAGTTCGCTAAAATTTATATTTGTAATTAAAGCTGTCAGTTCTAAAATCATTGCTTTTCAATTCTGAAGTTTAATTGCACAAAATTCAAAGATTATTCCGTTTTTAAGCCAAAGTTATATCTCTAAATGGAGCTTTGAATTTTTGCGCGACTACCTATTGCATAGCTCTTTGGTTTACCGTGCAGGCTTACAAAAAAATAACTTAGATTATAACATAGATACATTCTAACACGCGCTATGATTGGTTAAAAAAACGTGGTTTATCAGAGTATAAACCACGCTTCTCTGTGGTCAGTGACTTTGCAAGAAAACTTACCAAAGTTCGAGAGAGAAAAAGCAAATAAAGACGAGACGTTTTTGAGACGAAAACATCGATTTAATTCATGGCTTTGCTATTATATTCTTACACAAATAATGATTTCAAGTAAATATCATTTCTAGATAATTCAGAAACTCACATGAACTTCAAATAATAGACAAAAATATCTAAGCTTTTCTGCATTCGCTTTCAAATGTTCCGGTTATGACTGACAATTAAATTTAAAATGTTCATTTTTCAAGTAAGAACGGCAAATCAAAAAACAGTTAATAGAAAATAGAGATTACTTCATGGTTAGTGAGGCGTACGATTTTTATTCACGAGTTGTGAAGAATTTCAAACGAACGAAAATTTTAAACAACAAAAAGTAGCAACAAAATCATGAAAAATACTGTTGTAAAAGGCAAATTTACTTATCTTCAATGCTTTTTAAAAAAAAAAAGCATTATTAAATGGTTAAATAGTCTTGCATTGACAACGCTTCGGCAGTAGCTGAGCGAGATTCCTCTAGTGTGAACTTTGCCGACTGATTCACTATATTTATAGTTTTTTCTTTTCCTTTTTTCTTTAGCTCTTTCTGTTTGGAAAGAAGGACTTGTCTTTTCAAATAGGAGGTCCTTCATGTCACTTGTTTTCTTCATATGTCGCTCAAAACCAAATAATTAACTTCAGAGCGAGAATAGTCTTAGCTTTCCCGTCTTTGAAAGTAATAAATAAACTGGGTTACAGCTAGAAATTTGTCAACTTTTCTTGCTTCTTTCTTGAATTCCAAGACGTTTTTCTATAGCAACATCACATTGGATATATGTTTTCGAAATAGCTTTGTTTTCTTGTGTTAAAATAACATTTTCAGTCGAATCGCTGTCAACAAACATTCCCAACATTTTGACCAAAGGCGGTTGAAAGTTTTCGCGCCAGTGAGGTAGATTCCCGCACAAAACCTTTTCACTAGTGAAAAAAATCGTTCGTCCAATCAGATGCCGCGAACGATAGTGAAATTTCATCGTTCGCATCGCTGATTGGCTGTGACTTAAAACCGAACGATTTTTACATCACTGGAATTTTATACATAAATCTCAGTACTTATGAAATAAATACATTTTTGAGTTGATTATTTTTGATAAGTGTCTTTTTGTGGCTATTTTGTTTTCTATTTGTCATAAAATAACATATTTGTAGATCTTTTCTCAGTCTAATATATGGCTGTTTTGTTTCTCTTGTCGCTGTTTTTTCGCTTCTCTTCTCTCAACGGATGAAGCTTTGGCTTTTGTAAACAAGATTGATTCCTTTAACAGTTGAAATATTTAGGATCTGAGCTTTAGAACGGATTTAAATTAAAACTGACAGAGATTTCAAAGATTGTAAAATTTTCGGCTTTCCGTTCTTGGCATTGAAAAAAGCTACTTGAATGTTGGCTGTCACATTTTCGACCAACCTGCAGATAAGAGTGTTACTATTCTTGAGCCAATCAAAATTTGTGTTATATCGCAATTGCATAAGAGCGATAATTTGCAAGAATAAAATAGATTTTTGCAAGAACACATTTCGATCGTAAATCTATGTAATACACCATATAACTAAGGCTCAATTGTGGTTTATACTCTGATAACTGCACTCTGGACAGTTGAAAACACTTAAAAATGATCAAAAAGCACCCGCTTTCAGCTTATTTATTTATTTATTTATTTATTTATTTATTTATTTATTTATTTATTTATTTATTTATTTATTTAATCACTTCCACCTTAAAAATACAATATAATACAAGAAGAAGAAAAATACTAAAATGGGAATTGCTAGTAAAAAAAATAAAAATGCATGAAGTGGTGAGGGATTACACAACAGAGCGAGGCTCCAGAGTAAGTGTACCCGGAAAAAATATAAATAACAATAATAAATACCACTTATTAGATATTTTCTTGGGTATTACGGGCTGATATTTTACGAGTTGCGTACGTATTTTGCCGAGCCTCCGGGCGAGGCAAAATACAAGCAATGAGTAAAATGTCAGCCCGTAATACCCAAGAAAATATCTAATAAGGGATTTATTATACAACTTACTGTTTATTGTAATTTCTAAAGCATTTTTTAATCGAAAAATATAACCTTTCGGAGATTCAGCGCGCGGAGAGAGAATCAAAACAAAGCCCTGGAAAAGCCAGTAAAATGTAAGATATTTCTCGCTCTCTTTTTGATTGACATAATGTCAAAAACCTCATTGGCTATCGATGTAAATGACGTCATCATGTAACGCAACGCACGAACCTGGAAAGGAAAGTTTGTCATTTACACGCGAGGGGCGAAGATTTTTCATTGAAAAAAGTCCGATAAAAGCATGTTAATGGACAATTCATGAATGGAAATTGATTTAATGTAAGTAAAAAATTGTAATAAATTCCACTGCTTTTTCTTAGGTTGGTTATCGTTTTCATTCTATGCACTTTTTCATCTTTTTCTCAAATGTTCAACTGTCACTTCAGTCAATAGTTTTTCAAACAAAAAAGTGTTCAGAAATGTTTTTGATCGAAAATACTATTGATTTCCCAATTGATAGTGTGAATAGCCTTATATTTATCCCTTTTATTTTAAAGTTATTAAGCCTATTTTGCTTTTGATAACGCCTTGAAAAAGGCTGTGGCTGAAAAGTCGTTTTACGGCCGCTTTTTACCTTCTTTCATTTTCCAAAGATAGTTAGAATTCCGGATAGAAAAGGCTAACTGTGATTTTTCATAAAAATAGACGTCATTCTTATTTTCTGGCTGAATTTCAGAAGACAAAAACGGATATTTTTTTGGTTAAAGTTTAGGTAAAGTCACGCAGACGTCAACTCGTCAAACCAGTTTTTTTGGAGGGCAAAATACGGGTTATTCGGCCCTCGAGCTCGGTGCAATAGCGTCTCATATTTGCCCGCAAACGGTACCTTATATGGTAAATTTACGTCACAGTTGTATAATAAACTACAATATGTGATTAAAATATAATTATAGCTAGTAAATATTCTATTAATATTGATAATAAAAATAATCATAAGAAAAAAAACTATTTACATTGGTTACGTATATTTTAGTGAATAATAATAACAAATAGTAAAATGATAATAATAATATATTATACAAACTTGGGAAGAAATTCTAAATACAATTACTTTCGGTCACAGTCTGCAAATTAGTTGCAGCATGATTTAGAAGGAAGGATATTACGGTAGGAGCAACACTTAACACAAACAGATTTCCAGGTGTTAAAGTTATCGGTATTATACGTGTTAGTAAAAGCAGCAGAGTAATGTTTGATTAGTAAAGATTTAAACAGGTTAATAGAAGTAACAGAACGAACCGACTGGGGAAGATTATTCCAGACTTTTGGCATGCGATTAAAATAGCTTACTTGAAATAGTTTAGTTCGACAATTAGGTATTAGTACATCAAGTGCAGAACTGTGACGAGTGAGCCGAGTATTCTTAGGTAAAACATAGTTATCTATTGGTATATTATAACTACCAGATCGACATTTGTAATAGAAAATCAAGTCCTTATATTCATGCCAGTACGAGAGTGGTAACATTTGTAGTTCGCTTACAGTGCGACTCGCCGTACCGTAGTCACCTACACAAACTTTTGATGAATGTTTGACATTATTTTGACATTTTTACATCTCAATTGGACCAATTACAGACATCAAAGTATCTTAAGTCTCCGCCTCTGATCGATATTAACTCCGCCTCTCGATATAAACTCCGCCTCTCGATATAAACGTGTATCTGATTGGTCCGATTGAGATGAAAAAATGTCAAAATAATGTCAAATATTCATCAAATGTTTTTGTAAGTGACTACGGTACGGCGAGTCGCACTGTAAACGTTCCTGATAAGAAATGTTGTCCTGCCATGAGGTGTTAAGGATATACTTAGTTGCCCTCCTTTGCAGGGTTTCCACTTTGCCTATATTAGTAATAGATTGTGGCGCTCACAATTCGCTAGCGTATCTTACGTGTGGTCTAACAAACGTGAAATACAGTATTTTTCTAGTAGGAATGTCAAAGGATTTGACGCTATGACGACGCAAGAAGCCAAGCATTTTGTACCCTTTGGCAACAGAGCTGTTGATATGGTCATCCCACTTCAGTTCAGAGTTAATCATTACACCTAGATCTTTTTCTCGTGTAACGTGCTTTAACAAGTAATTATTTATCTTATTAGTCGTACTTGATAGGCTCTCGTTTACGGCCTACAGTCAAAACCTCACATTTGGCGCTGTTGAATCTAAGCTCGTGCTTTTTGACATGTTCTCGTGTTTTCAACTGTCCATCATGCAGTTATCAGAGTATAAACCACAGCCGAGCCTTAGTTATTTGGTAAACCAAATAGCAAACAAATTAACGAATGAGCAGTACAACAAGCAAGCTAATGAATCCACCAATCAAACAAACAAACGAACAAACAATCAAATAAAGAAAGCCCTATGTAAGACACTGAAGTTATTCTTTACGCAGCCTAAGGGTTAAAATATTTCCTGTGCGTACCTTTTAGGGTCCATTTAGAGTTTTGGCTCAAAAATCAGTTGTAAGGGTCGTTTTTACTTTATTTGTATCTGTGCGTACCTTTTAGGGGTCATTTTCAAAATCTCCGCCGATCACCCCTACCACTTGGACAAAGGGAGTACCACCCCCCCCCCCCCCCCCCCCCCCGGGCTGGCTAGCATGTGATATATACTTTTGTATTTAGTACAGCATGTGGTAAGTCATGAAATGCAGACATCAAGAAACAATACGGAAATGCCTTTTAGAAATTTGAGTCTAAGGCTGCGCAGTAATGAACTAATACCTGTAGTGCGATGTAGTTGATAGAACTGACAATGTTGCTGATAATATCTAGACTTGTGTGTTGTGGTGTGCTTTATATTAACTTATTGTTACTTTACTTGCGATACTTGCTTCTCAGGTAATGGTTACTATGCGTACATCGATTCATCTTTTGCCACAATCTACGATGCAAAGGCAATACTGATCAGTCCAGTATTTACTGGTCCTAAACAAATCACCTTTTACTACCATATGTACGGCGCTACAGTAGAATCACTAGAAGTTACAGTCAAAACTACCACGGGAAAACGGGCTTTACTATGGAGGCTTATTGGTAATCAAGGCAATGTCTGGAAGAAAGGCTGTGTTAACATGAATTACACTGAGGAATATCAGGTAAACAAACAAACAAACAAACAAACAAACAAACAAACAAACAAACAAACAAACAAACAAACAAACAAACAAACAAACAAACAAACAAACACGCGAAGGAATCAATCAAACAAACATGCAAATATGTAGACAATCAAACAATCAATCATGTATTAAATTAATTAATAGTAAGCAGGCAAGCAGGCAAGCAGGCAAGCAGGCAAGCAGGCAAGCAGGCAAGCAGGCAAGCAGGCAAGCAGGCAAGCAGGCAAGCAGGCAAGCAGGCAAGCAGGCAAGCAGGCAAGCAGGCAAGCAGGCAAGCAGGCAAGCAGGCAAGCAGGCAAAAGGGCAAGCAGGCAAAAGGGCAAGCAGGCAAGCAGGCAAAAGAGCAAGCAGGCAAAAGGGCAAGCAGACAAAAGGGCAAGCAGGCAAAAGGACAAGCAGGCAAAAGGACAAAAGGGCAAGCCACACGATAGAGACAGACAAAAATACAAGCAGAAATCATCTAATAATTTTCCTTATTTGTAGGTATCATTTGAAGCGACCACTGGCAGTTCAGATACTGCAGACATTGCCATTGATAACATTGAAGTTTTTGATAAGCTAACACAGCATTGTAACATGGTTATAACGCACTCTGACCAATCATGTAAGTGGTTCTATACTCTCAAATTTTGGCTCGCTTGGAGTCCCCCCCCCCCTCCCCCCCCCCCCCCCCTACTTTCACATAACAATAATGCCTTCTGTTTTTGGGTACATATTATAACTAAAATTGGCTTGAACTGAATTATACTATCTACCCCCTAAAAACAGAGGGCATTATGTTTATTAGGAAAGTAGAAAATAAACGCTTCATAGCCTCTATGTTTTAGTTAACATGCCCTTCTTATGCGATTTCTAAGCATCATACTTTCTCTGTGTTTGTGTTTTTAGCGGAGCTCCGCGCGGGCCGAAGGCCCGCGCAAGCGGAGCACCATACTTAAGAAAAAATGGTAACCCATCGAGTTGATTTTTCATGGACACCACATAGGATCGCGGGCGCGTACGTCCGTACAACGTCCGTGCCCATCGCGATACTGATTGGCTGTTACATTTCGGCGGGAAAGTGATGCGCGCGCGCGCCGAATAGCAGAGCCCGAATCGAAAGCAGGTTGTTCTTTTATCGACAAAAAAAGTCAAACAAACAACAACAAAATACAATACTTAAAATATCAACTGAGAAATATGAACATCGAAGAATCAAATTAAGATAGTTTTGGCCGAAGAAGAAAATAAACTTGGGCCGGATACAAAAATGAAGAAATTGAACAGTAGCACTGAAAGGCCAAGAAAACGTGTCTGTAGATAAAACTTCTTTGAAGAATAAAGACTACCAAAGAAGAAAATAAACTTGAAGGAGACAAAAATGAAGAAATTTATCTCAAGAAAAGGAAAAGATTGAAAGGCCAAGAACACTTGTCTGTAGATAAAACTTCGTAGAAGAATAAAGACTACAGCAACGTAAAATAATTGAAAAAGAAGCGACTTTATTCGTTATGAAAACTATCTTCAAAATGCTTCCTTCAGTATAGTTTATTTATGGATTTTCAAGCTTGGCAGTTTAACTATGACCCATGTTTAATTCATCAAAACTGAATCAAGTATATTCATGTATTCGTCAAAATATTATCGATGTCATTGAGAAGAAGAAAACCTTTGGAAAATAATCACCGATAAAGTAAGTTCAACGAATTTTTTATTTCAAGTTTTTTTGAGAACAAATCTGTTTGATAACGAGCGTGAAAAAACACGGCCTAAAAACTTTAAATAATTATTAAGCTTCAAAAAGGAAGAATCTGTTCTCTGATTTATTATAGAAAGAAAAAAGAAAACGTTTATCTCCATTTGATTTACTTTTTGAGATACAAACCGTACATAACACGATGTTTACAATTGTGTAAATTGTACTTTTTGTGGTATTTGGTCGATTCAAAAAGGGATTTATTTATGTGCTTTTCACAAACTCATCAACGGAAAACATTAAAGATGAATTAGAATACAAACATAATTCAAAACTGGTTGAATAACATCTGTTTATTTAGCAATATTGACTATTGTATGTTTACTAAACGAACATTTTTATTATAGTTTCTATATTAAAGTTGTTAAAGTTTTTTTACAGAACAAAATGATGTTTTACACAATTGAAAACTTTTTCATAATAAAATACCTTGTTTTAACATCGTTGTCTTTTCAAATCGTTCCTGTGTTGGTAGAACTGATACTTGAGGTCTTTAACTCCACTTCAAAAGAACCGTTTCAGGTCGTTTTTGTTTTGTTTGAATTTTGAAGATTTGCCATGACTACTCTTTTTAATTGTAAATTTAATTCGATGAAAAGGTGTTTTTTTTATTAAGAAATGTTATAGAATTCCCTTTTTTCCTTTAAATACATAGTTACCATCCTATTAAGTACTTGTTCAAGTAACGTTTTTGTCAATTTGAAGCTCAAAATCTTGATTTTTCTCAGCGTTTTGTCTATGGGACTTTATCATGCACGCTGTGTCGTGCGTGACACAATTCACGCTGTCACGAATTTTTGTACGATTTGATCTCAAAAAGTAAAATCTAAAAATTCATATCTTTTTCAAAAACGCGTGGATACCCCTAATTTTGTTTCTCTAGAAACGTTATAGTGATATCGAAGTTTTTTTCTAGGTTCATATTTTAAAAATAAAAATGGGTTGGGTTGGATTTTTTAGTTAATAATTTATTATGCACACAAAATACCTTTTTCATAATTAGAGCATAAAATTATTGAAAAATATAGTACGCTGTATGCGTGATAAATAAGATTTTTGAATTTTTATCGAAAATATATATATCGCAGATTATTATTTGCTCATAAAGTAAATAAAATTAAAAGTCCGTTCCACCTATATCTATGATTTTGTAGTTGTCTTTTGCGGTTACATAACTAAAATAATTACAGTTTAGATTAGGGATGGCCCATGCACAAAAACTATTTACATGCACACATTGATGTTGTAAGAACAATTTAAACTGGAGCTCCGCTATTAGGTATTACCTAATTTGTATATTATTTTCTATTGATCCATATTTTCTCTTTGCAGACAATTGCAATTTTAATAAGACATTGTGTGGATGGAGAAATGTCGTCAATAAATTTTACATGGATGGCTTGCAATGGCAATTTGGTAATAACACTGTTAAAACACAAATGGGAATGTTGGTCTTATAAAAGCCAATCTGTTGTTTTTATAAGCGTGCTGATAGAGTACAAACACTAAAAGTGTGCAATACTTTGTACAATTTACCACTAAATAGTGTTGATTAAACAATAGAGAACAAAATAATTTGCATAATTTAGCAGTATTTAGTGGTATTTATGTTGCACACTTTTAGTGTTTGTACTCTAATATTATTCTAAGGCGGAAATATGATTTTATTGAACTAAACCAAACAAACAAGCAATGAATTTAACAGACAGACAGGCAATCAGACAGACTGAGAGACACCAATGGAAACGTTAGGGTGGCATGGGTGGCCTAGCGCTGAGAGCGCTGGCCTCTTACCGCTGTGGTCCAGCTTCGAGTCCCGGCTCGGGCATGGATTATATGTGAGTTGAGTTTGTTTGATGTGTTCTTCTTTCCTATGCCACGGGGGGTTTTCTCCGAGTTATCCGGTTTTTCTCCCTCCGCAAAAATGAACAATCGAGCTGAATTGTATGCAAAATAATTAAACGTAGAGGTAGTGAGTGTGTGTCTGAGTCTCCCCCATTAGTAGGGCACATGTGTCCAGTTTAGAAGTATTGCGACGTTAAAATCTGTTGTTTGAGGTTGATGATTCTACTGAAATTAATGGAACAAACAAACAATCAAACAAACAATCAAACAAACAAACAAACAAACAAACAAACAAACAAACAAACAAACAAACAAACAAACAAACAAACAAACAAACAAACAAACAAACAAACAAACAAACAAACAAACAAACAAACAAACAAACAAACAAACAAACAAACAAACAAACAAACAAACAAACAAACAAACAAACAAACAAACAAACAAACAAACAAACAAACAAACAAACAAACAAACAAACAAACAAACAAACAAACAAACAAACAAACAAACAAACAAACAAACAAACAAACAAACAAACAAACAAACAAACAAACAAACAAACAAACAAACAAACAAACAAACAAACAAACAAACAAACAAACAAACAAACAAACAAACAAACAAACAAACAAACAAACAAACAGATACTGACAGGCAATCAGGCAGTTACAGAGACAGACAGAATGACAGACGGGTAAATATATAATATTTTTAAAGCAGCAACAAGATTCTTCATCTTATGGCACTCACATGCACTACCTTCTACATCAATTATTTTTCACACATACATCTGTACACATAGTGATTCTTAATTTACGTATTTTGTATGTTTCTATTGCAGGTAATGCTTTTATCTATGTTTCTTCTCCCTCACTGCATCACCAAGGTCAAACTAAAGCATATCTGATCAGTCCTCGTCTAGATTCACCGTACTGTATGCAATTCAATTATAGTATAGCAAATGATCATAGCAGCCTTGATGTTGTTATATTGTCCAAAAAACCGACCAGTGTATTTAAGATCTGGAGCTCTAACAAAACTACAAAGTTTAAGATGACACAAATTACTTTGCCTCACGCTGGCGTATATCAGGTACAATGAGACAAAAGTGATGATATTTATTCCGAAACAAAATAGCCATAATATGCATACATCTATTTCAAATTTTTTGCCGAAAGCAACACATCAGTCAATCTATTTTAATCAGGTTTTCCAATTAGTGAGACGGAAAACTGATTCGATATTTCATAGTGGGAAAGGTGAGAGGTATTTGGGTCAGTGTTGTTTAGAATATGTAACAAGCCATCAGTTTGCAAGTCATTATATCCAAGTACATTGTTCTTCAGGTAACCGTTATTGCTAGTCCTAAAGGCCAAACAGCTCTAGCGTTGTCGGGGATGTCCTTAGTGCCTGGATTTTGTGATGAACATGGAAAAAGCACCCAGAAATATGGTATTGTATAGCATACCATGGAATGTTGTACATTATACGTAGTTATGTTATTATCATCATCATCATCATCACCATCATCATCATCATCATCATCATTATCATCATCAGCATCATCATCATCATCACCACCATCATCATCATCATCACCACCACCACCACCACCACCATCATCATTACCATCATCATCATCACCATCACCATCACCATCATCATCATCATCATCATCATCATCATCATAAGCTACTCATGCCACTGGCCTCCACCTTTCTTTCGATTTCTCTTTGTTTTGAGCTGCCCTCATCCAGGTGAAACATATCTTTCGTCTGTTTTATCCCACCATCTTGTCTTGAGTCGTTGAGTCAGAATAGGAATTGTGTCTGGGCAAATTAACGATAAATTAAACGATAAAGTTGAAGAAGATGTTGACAATAACAATAACGACAATGATAGCAATAACGAAGACGATAGCGATTATTATAACAATGATGATAATGATGACGATGACGACAATGATGATGATCGTGATGACGATGATGATGATGATGATGATGATGATGATGATGATGATGATGATGATGATGATGATGATGATGATGATGATGATGATGATGATAAAATCATATACGAATTGCTTTTTTTAATTAGGCGATTGCAACTTCGAGCCCAACACCTTGCACAGAGGTCTGTGTTTGTGGCATAATGAAAATAATACTGACTTTGAATGGACAATAAGAAGCAAGTATACACCAAGCAGAAACACTGGACCTACGACTCAGATCATACAACAATGCAAGCCTCAAAGTAACTATAAATATTGCTTGTATGATTACCATACGTGAATGTGAAAGCAATCGTTATTGCAATCGTTATTGCAATGTTATTATTTTTTTTATATAAATAAACATATTTATTGTCACATTAACCCCATTAGCAAGAGCTCATCAAGAGGGTTAATAATTATGCTATTTATAATAATATAAACAAATTACATGGATTTTTACATGGACTAGAACAAAGTACATATAATATATAAGTATAATATAATAAAGAAATGTAAAGCAAAAAAAAGTTATTAACATACATGAAAGCAACAAATAATATTAAGTTAATAATTACACGAAGAAAAACGGCTAGTGTCAATTAATATGTACTGTTGCACCGCAAAAAATAATGTTTCATTATCAAAAATATATTTCTTTGGAACCGTGTAACAGTAGAAAAAGTGTTTTCTTAAAAGATAAATTACACCAATTATCGAAAAGTTGTACATCAGAGGCAAGTAGCGTATCACGTTGAGCAGACTACTGGGGACAAAACAGAAGATAGTGTTGAGCTGATATTATTATGATAACGATTACGTTTCATATGATTGATCGTGATCGTAAATATAATTGTGATTTTGATTTACACATTTATAATATTTAAATAAAAAGAGCACGGTCGTCTCGTACAAGTCTTAATAAATAGATATTCGTGATGTTTTGAAACTTATGAAAACTTTCAAAACATCACTATTATCATTACTTACGAGTTGTAATTGCAGGAATAATTGATCGTTTGTGGTTATTTTCAGACAAGTCAAATTCGTCTAAAGAGGGTGACGTTCGGCTGGTAGGCACCTCAGTTAGGGGAGAGCTCCAGATCTACCATAATAACACATGGGGTGCCGTGTGCCACCAGCCCTGGCATAGCCTTGCAACAAATGTTGTATGCCAACAGCTTGGGCACCGTAGAGGTGGAAGAGACTACTACATCTACTTAGCTACACCTCATTTAAAGTGGATTAGTAATGTTAGATGCAGAGGCAAAGAATCTCGACTGGCGGACTGTAACTTTGATGGATGGGGTATCAATCAGTGCCAATTCTCTAGAAAGGCTGGGATCGAATGCTACTTGGGTCCACAAACAGGTAAATTGTTATTGATTTCTATATAACATAGAGCTTGTATCGATGCATTTGTTTTAACAATTAATTTTAAGAAGGCTAGCTATCTGTCACAATAGAGAGAAGATGGGAAGATAAGAAGATGAGAAGCTAGTAAGAAGTTATATACCCATTTCAAAAATCGTTGCCGCAGCCGAAGCTACAGTCCACACTCTGAAGCCTGCAAAGGATGTCGGTATTTCTTCTTTTGTTATCGATTTAGTCATGACATATTTTTATTGTACGTGTTTGTGTTATATGACCATAAGAAGTTGTTGTAGTGGTAGATGATGAAACATTATTTCTTATAAAAACGCGCAATAAATCACACATTATGTTCATATTACCGACATCCTTTGCAGGCTTCAGGGTGCAAATTGTACTCTTGATTGCGAAAACGATTTTTGATAGGTGTATACAAGACACTAACTTACATAGGTCCACCTGATCAAAGGGATCGAACGCGTGACCTTCCGTTCACCGGTCGTATGATTTATCAGCTAAGCTACAGGGAGACTCATGTGGTTATGATCCCAGAGACACGCTCAGTAAAAGGTTCAAAAATAATTCATCAAAGCAATAAAAAAACGTCCGCCTGTGTTTATATATCATAAAATAGATAATCTGGGAGCTGTAGAGCACTCAAAAAGTCAAAGAAACACTCGACTACGCCTCGTGTGTCTTTACGTCTTCTCTCTTGCTCTGCCGCTCCAAGCGTGTTTATATCACAGTATCTAGCCACGTGCACCGTTTTATATTCCTTAATTATAGAACTAACAGTAGATGGAGAGAAACTAGTAAGAAACTGGATATAAGTGACTATCTTCCTTTTCTCCACGTTTGGCTTCAATAAAAAAGAATCAATTGGATCAGTGAAATGTCCTGACCATAACTAGTCAATCGAGCTTTGTGGGATTTAATCAAAAGGTTTATATTATGTATTCAGATAGACCTTGCAGCATTATCTCTGGTACGTTTCTCTACCTGGAAGCCTCTAGTCCGAGAAAACCTGGTGACAAGGCTCGTATATCTAGCCCCTGGATGTCTGGTAATCTGTGTATGGCATTCGACTATCACATGTATGGTAGCACAATGAGCTGTGTGGTTATCTACGTTAGACAAAAAGGTTCATCTGTTCTCAAACTACTGTGGGTTAAATCTGGTGACAGAGGTAATAAATGGTACAAGGGAATGGTGTCCATTGCTGTCAATAACTATTATCAGGTGAGCTAATGTATCTTTATCATCGTACTCATCAGCATCAGCATCATCATGGCTACCAGCACCAGCATCATCATCATCACCATCCCCATTATCAACTCCACTAGCTCGAACACCATGACCATTTGTATTGCTATATCTTCATTATTATCAATAATCATATTTTGATTAGATTGTAATCGAGGGAATACGAGGCGCAAACTATTATGGCGATGCTACCATCGACGATATTACCTTCACAAAGGGTTTGTGCAACTTGTATGGTAAGAAGCAGTTATTTTATATCATTCAGTCACTCTCATAATTAAAAATGTAAACTAAATGTAAACTAGTATAGGCTGCGTCGGTGTTTGATATAAATGATAGGTAATATAATGAAAGATGTAACACCGTAAAAATGTTGACTTAACTTTACTGACATTTTTTACGGTGTTACAACTTCCATTATATTACCTATCTCATAATTAAAAACTATTATATTTTTAAAATCGTCGCATGAAGCTCATGATCAAGTCAACACTTTAAAACTGGGTAATATGCCGGCCATGTTTGTTTGCATATTATATCAGCCTGCTGCAGTGGAAATTATCTGAATATATTGGAAAAGCGTTAAACATGAAGGAAGCAGTAATCCAGCACCAGTCGAAAGCTGCGTTTTGGTTGGTCCCCTAATACAGTACCGCTATTTTGGTTAGGTTTAGGGCAATTGTTTGGAAAGACTCTATTGTATTTTAAACCAACCCTGAACGATGTTTCGATTTGGTGCTGAATGTCCCGAAGGAAGTACATAATCACGTTAAATATTAGCGACACCCTATTCAGACTTTTTCAGTCTTATTAAATTATCGACTATAGCTTCGACCGCGACTTAAACGACTGTTTAAGAATGGGATATATTTTTGCAATCAAATGTACCAGTTACCTTTATAACTTTTAATTCACAGAAACCAAGTCATTTTCCCTGAAAATAAAAGACAACGATCTACAGTTAGACATGAAGCAACCGACCATAGAATCAAACGGATGGTCGAACTTGCTAAGTTTCCAAATCAACACAACCGTTTTTGGACCACAAGTATATACCTACAGCTCATTCCCCATGTTCTCAACGAAACTTGATACACGAGATGTAAACAACTTTCCTCTGGATAGTTTTCCACTTCAAAAGAATGCTAGTAAAAAGATCTACTTTGCGAGTTCATTTGGGAATTCGAAAATAGAAGTACAAACGAATAGATATACTGCTAAGAAGTGCTGTAAGGAAGTTACTTTATCGTTTGGTGTGACAGGCATAACTAAGCGAGGTAAGTTTTTGAAATTTTCCAAAATACATTAACATAAGAGATCGTGCGGCCACATATGTATAATCAGTTATAGTCACCTCTATATGAACTATATGGTATACTATTTATAATATAAATTTTATCAGGATTTAGACCTGATAGAATACGAACATATATAACATTTTATTTTTCCGGTCCGGTATCCTGTGATTCGCGCGCTGTGATTGGCTAGCGAGCGGGCCAGTTTTTCACGATCTGCCCGGTCCGCGGTATCCTGTTCGTTGGTATCATTTCTTCGCAGCGATATTAATTTTTGAAAAATTTGAAAAATCTTCTTTAATAGGTAATTGTTATTTATGGTAATATTTATCGATCAAAATAGTAGGAGATCTAGAATTCTGAATTCACCAAATGACGCTGACAGAATGCGATAACCGACTGAGAGAAAATTAAAAGCTACGTGGCGAGCATTGTTTTTGCAAACATTTTGACAAGCAAAAGTTGAGAAAATCAAATCAATATTGCAAAAACTCACGAGAGAATACACAAAGTTTTTTTAAATTTTCTAAAGAATATAAAGCTCGTTCACATACCTCAATAGCAGTTGAAAAATATACTTGTAATTTTTATCATTCCTTGTAAACATAGTTAATAGATTATTAACTATGTTGTAAACAACACGGCGGTGAATTGAGCTATCTTTTGATGAGATATGTCGTTGCTTTTCAGTCACTTTTAAAATGATATACATTCACGAGAAGTTTATGTACAAAGTCTACAACGTTTTTGAAGTAAGGAAGTGTTCTTGTCTTTCTTTTTCTGCACACAAAAGGATAAACAATCTTGAAAAAGGTCGATTTGCTTGATTCAAAGTCCTGTCAGCGATCCTAATGCTTTCAACTTTCATCTTCTTCATAAATTACGACACAGACAAATGAATTCCTTCAAAAGTTGTCGGTGACTTCGACTAAATTTCTTATTTCTTATCATTTATCGAAAAATAAGCTTCAGTAGGCTTTTTTCTTGATGCAAACGTCCACAAGAACGACGAATTTCAACTCGTTTCAACATCCATCTTGGTTCACTCAATGTTCGTGTCAGCTAAAATCCTTTGTAAAACTTGTTTTTTGTTTCTTGACTTTCTTTGATGTTGAGATATAAACAAAACCTTTTCTCTTTAAACGAAATTTGATTTGGAATGATGGAGAAAGCTGCAGTAATTTAAAATATTTTGGCATTAAAATTTCTGTAAGTTTGTCGAGGCGCCGTCACACTGAATGAAAACCGGTTTCTAACAACCCGCTCTTTTTCAGTAAAACTACTTTAAAAAAAATATATAAGTTATTTACCGGCTAGAGGTCGGTCCGTATAGTGAAAAACTACCTCGGTCCGTACATCCAAGACCTCGGGCAGTTTTTCACTATACGGACCTCCCAGCCGGTAAATAACATATATATATATTTTTATGTAATTAAGCTGCTAGATAAAATTATATAATAATGCTACATTTCACAATATCCAATCAGCGTCACGTACAAAATTTAAAAGAAGTGAGAAATATAACCAATCAGAATTAAGGAGTGAGAGTCCCAGCCAATCAGGGAATGAGAAAAACACTTGATTGGCCTTCTCGGCCAAAGAGCGAACAATGTTTTGAATCGTAATCGTAAACGACTTTTAGCTTCAACTGACGTTTTGGACGCTAAGCCGTTTTGCTGTAACAAGGAAATAACTTTGTTGCCCAAATTATCATTTAGGGGCCCTGACAAGGTCTTTTTAAAAACCAATATCGTTATCTTTCAGAAACTTCAATGTGTGGAAATGAGTGGTATCAAGTCAACTCATCGTGTGTTCGATTCGTCGTTCGTTCATTAACCTGGAGTGAAGCTCGTCTTGAGTGCCTTAAATTTGGCGGCTCGTTAGCAACATTTGATAGCAACCTTCTCACTTCTACATCACAAATCTTCAAAAAGTTCAATTTCAACAAAAGACTGCATACAGGTTTCCAAGGATCGATTGAGTGGATTTGGACAAACGATGGGCAAACATTAGAACCTAGCAATTTGTGGGGACCTAACGAACCAAGTGGGGATGGGATTTGTGGAACTTTGTTAAACGCATACTCATGGAAGGGATATTATTGGAATGATCAGCCATGTGGCCATTCTTTACCTTACATTTGTCAAGATATCAGAAGTAAGCATGGAAAAAAGAAAAAACACTTATATTTAGCGTCGGTAGTTAAATCGATAGTTTACATTTGGTGTTTAGATCTTTGCCGTTAAGTTGTTGCTGATGCTATCAATGTTGCTTCTGTTGAGGAACCTATCTTTTGCTGTCCTAGTTCGTTTTGCTCTTTTGCTGTGGCAATGTTCCTCAGTGTTCCTGGTGCTCTCAATAGTTCGTTGTTGTTGTTGTAGTCTTTAGTGTTGCTACAGGTGCTATTGTAGCTAATCATCAGCATCATTATCGTTATCACTATTTATCATCATAATACGACTTTCATATTGTCATGATCATGATCATGATCATCATCATTATACCACAATAATAATTATCTTCGCCATCATTATCATTACCACCATCATCGCCATCATTTTCATTGGCACCATCATAATCAATATCATCCGTATAATCATATACCATATAATTAATAGTAATGATAATTTCTTTTAGGGCCAAAATCTCCTATTGCTTTCTACCCATTGAATGGTAATAGTAGTACCAGGGAAGCAAGCCCTGATTCTTTACCACGAGGCACACCAAGCAACGTAATCTTAGATGATGGGCCTCGAGGCGACCCAAACGGTTCATACTACTTCAATGGATCTCATTCAAGCTATATATTACTTCCTTTAAATACACGACTTGACATCATGACCTCGTTCACAATCCTAGTCTGGGTCTACCCTGAAGGACCTGGTGTCGTAGTTAGCTATGGCACAGGCTTAGAGATTTATGTAACAAAACAATCGACAATCGCTGCTACAACTCCGTTCAAGTGGCAAACAAAACTTTATTCAATAGAAAGCAAAGGGATTCAACTATCTTCATGGGTTCATATTGCTGTTTGGTACGATTACTATAAGGGGCTTATCGGAATACGCGTTGGAAATCTAAGTGTAGTTTCTCCCATCCTTTTACCAAGACAAGCCATTTCTGCTGACTCAGATATTAAGCTAGGAGCTTCACTTCATGGCAATCAAGCTTTCAAGGGCAAAGTCACAAGTTTACAAATCTATGATGATGTTTTATCTGAGAAGGAAATCGAACAATTCAAAGATATTCAGTCAGGTATGGGTTTTGATAATTAGTGTAAATGTATTTTAAACAAAATGCAGTGGTAAACGGCGATTTGCAAAAGCTGTTATTACGGGTGCATGTAAATGTGATGCAAATGAGACAACAAGCATTGTATTACAGCAGTTCTCAGTCACACGTGCACCGCTCGCATAAAAAGCACCGCTATAAAACGTGAAGTTGGTGGACGTCAATCAAACTGTGTTTACAAGACGCATGGTATTTTTACTTCAGTCGGGTTGCGAAACATGTCTGAATTCCTACAACAACCTCTTCGTCGGATTCAGACATGTTTCGCAGCCCGACTGAAGTAAAAACACCATGTGTCTTGTAAACACAGTTTGATTGACGTCCACCAACTTCACGTTTTATAGCGGTGCTTTTTATGCGTGCGGTGCACGTGTGACTGAGAACCGCTGTACCCCTATATAGCCTCACTTGCAGGATTCTTAAAACCAAAGAATATCCACAATAGCAACTATTGCACGACCAAAATGCATTGTGGTTACGCATACAACCAGTGTTCTTCATGTTCTTATGTGATTATATTTAGTTTTTCTGACTATTTCATATGGTTTCTTTAAAACAACACTGTACACTATAGTCAACGTTTTATTGTACATGTACAATGTATATTGCCCTACACGCAATTTACAAACACAAGTCTTTATTCCTGACCAATTAACATCTACTTAAATACCTTCTTTTTAGAATCTCTGCGTTGTCGTTCTGGTTTTGTAGCCGTACGAGGGAATTGCTTCTTCATCGGAAACATCAAAATTAAAGGTGTTGACCAAGCTAAACTGGCTTGCAGTAAGATGAACGCCACTTTGGCCAAGATATATAGTCAATACATACGAGTTGGAATGGAAGCCATACTTAACAACATCAAACCCAAGCAATCGACGTATTATATCGGCTTTAAAGGCTATCAGAAATGGATGGGTAGAAGCGACGAGGTTTTGCCGTTGAACAGTAGTTTATGGGTAACTGGTAGCCCACGTATTGACAGGTTCAGTCGTTCTACCTCTTATGGAACGCTATATACTAACGGTTTGAAGTTGACCAATGAGAAATCGAGTTATAAGGCCGAGGGAGCGATATGCATGAATCATGAAGGTAGGTATTGGTAATACAAATGCTACCGAAATTATCTACAATTGTGTAACTGTGATTTTCTTCTTTCTAGTTAATGTTGCTTATAAGTCCAGCACGTCTGCGTCAAGTGATGCTCCTCATTCCAGCCCATCGTATGCAGTTGATGGTGATAGCACTACTTGCTACTCTAGTCAAATGGTAGGTCTATTTGTAACTGAATAGACAAAGGAAACCTCAACTCGAATATACCACCCAATACTGTATCTTTACACCTTATATTCTCCTCTGTCTCATTCTCTGTATCTGTCTCCCCAGTGGCTTGGGTCGTTGCACTGGCTACTAGAACCATACTTGGTTTCAGTGATAAAAGTGGTTAAGGCCCGTGCAAACGGCTTCAACATTTGCTTCAACATCCGTTCGAATGGCAATGTTAAAGCCGTTTGCCACCACATTTCAACATTGTCATTCAAACCGTTTGAACCCTACGTTCAACATCGTTCAATTGCACCAACTATCCTACAGCGTTTGTCAAAATCGAACCAATGCTGACGCCGTTTGCCCGGGCTTTTAAACTATTTGACCGTAACTGAAATGCTTGTTTTTATTTTTTTATAGGAAAGCAAACCATTTCTTCAAATCGAACTACCAAAAGAAATATTCCTTCACAAAGTGATGGTTACTAAAAACAAGGATTGCTGCAAACAACCCTATACTAAGATTAACGTCCTGGCAACGGATGACAACAATACAACACGAGCCTGCGGATCAGTGGCACATTATGGTGTTAATGACGTCCTGGAGTTCTATTGTAGCCCAACAGTACGAGCGAGATTTGTGAAAGTGACAACAAGTGATGATAGAAATGTATCGTTGGTTTTGTGTGAAATTGAACTTTTCAAGATCAGTAAGTGAATGAGTTATTAGTAGAAGTATCCTTATCGTTATCATCTACATTAATGACTGTTATCGTTCTAGGTAATTCTTTTGTAAGCAAGCCTGCACGGCAAACTACAAAACTTGTTAGCATTGATCCCGTGCATATCTGCAATGCGGTGTCGCGCAAAAAGTAAACAAGCTTTATTCCAAAGTTCCATTTGGCGAGATAACAAAAAACGGATTAAAAAGTTTGTGTAATGAAACTTTAGAATTCACAAACGATCAAGAAGACAATAGTTTTATAACCGACAGATTAAATTACAAATAGATATATAGCTATCATCACAGTTATTATACTCGTTATTGTTATCATCGCAATTATTATCATCATCATTCATTTGTCACCATCGTTATCATGGTTATACTCGTCATCGTTATCACGCGTTATCATTATAATCAGCATCGTTTTCATTCGATTTTAGACCGTGGTAACATGCATGGAGTACGACGTCAAATCTGGTTCAATGCCGCTAAAACTGCTGCGAGGATAAAGGATGATGTCATGTTTACTAAAAGACCTGATAGTGAAGACACAATTAACAGTCTTATTGGACCAGTAGAGTTAGCAGAAAATTATGCACAACACCTGATGACATTTCTACAGGTAAGGATGTATTACATCTGATCTAGCAAACTACTGAAAAAAATGTCCGATTTAGCGGATGTTACGTTTTATTGAAGTATAATTTGAAACTTTCTGGAAATTGTTGCCTAAAAATTAGAACCTGTTTAGAGACTCCGGATTGTTAAAGCCTGTTTTTCTTTTCTTTTTCAGATTCCGTCCACGGGAAACTATAAGTTCACAGTAACTTGCGATGACGAGTGTGACCTTCTGGTTGGATTTGTCTCCGAGGAAGGAATTGGTTACACGCCTACAAAAAAGAAACAAATACTAGCGTATGCACTAAAATGGACTGGAAGGTACCAGTTTAACAAGTAAGTGTTTAAAAAGAGAATGAAATATATGAATTCGAAATGAATTGGCCTTTTCCAAAACAAGCAAAGGACTGGGTACTAGTTTGCCTAATTAATGTACTTAAGAAATGAACCTCATAAAAAAAAAGACCACATCAAGATATGTACGAATCCTGAATTTGGTTGCATTTGGTTGTATTCTGACCAAGATACAGCCTCATAAAAATGCCTAAAATAGAAGGAAATCCATACATTCCTTTGTAATATTGGGAAGTTAATTGAATGGCTGTAACTCACTCAATATCTAACCAAAAGCACCAAATCTCAGAAAAATTACATATCTTGATCTGCTCTTTTATATTATGAGTCAGGTTTATTTCATGATTACATTAGTTACGTAAACTAGCACCCAGTCCTTTACTCGTTTTTGGAAAAGGCCAATTACAAATTACCTGGTGGGAGAGCTCCATTTGTCCAATTGGTAGGGTTGGTCTGCTGTCGATTTTAGCTTTTCTCTTTTACTAATAAAAATTTGTTTAATTCAGATACTCAAGTCAAATATCCTCACCAATATTACTTCATCAATGCTTGATGTATCGAATGGACGTCTATATGATCGAGTATAATGGCGGAGATCACGTGTTAGTTCGAATGGAGCATGCTAATGGAGGACCAAGGGAAAGACCGATAAATAATAATAGGCTTTACAGGACTCTTACAGGTAAGAAAGGAGTGAAAATTGTTACACCATTTACAACAATTCTCGTTTCTGGGATGCTTTGTCAAAAAGTCTGTCTTTATAATTATATTTTTGCTCATTTTTTTTAAACATTTTCGTAAAAAAATAAACTACTGGTTCTGAGAAAAAAGATTTCTGTATACTTGTAAAAAACGTTTTTTCTCTTTTTCTTACGAACAATTCGCATTGAAAGCGAGGTTTTTCATAAAGTTTTGGTTATCGACGATTTTGTTTTCAGAACAAAACATATACTATATCTTATTCTCTTGTATATTAGCTTTAAAATGATATATATATTTTATCTATAATTATTGTAAAATGAGAGAATGTGAGATCACCCCGCAAAAGCGTACCATAGCCTTATAAATAACTCGAACTAAAATCGATTGGTTTCGATCGGTTTGCTATATGTACTGCAAGTACTGTGGTATTTTGTGTTCAAACGAACTAAAAAAAAACTTTTTTATGCAGGGAAAAGAGTTTTCAATATAAAATTGGGTCAAGACAACACCCATCGTGCATTGGTTGGTCCAAGCTTATCTTTTCAAGGTATGTATGATTTGCGCAGTTCTTACAACCAATCAAATTAGACTATAAAAAATAGGCTTATACTCGAGAGAAAAAGGAATCTAGCAAATTTGAAATAATTCTGATATTTTTTCAGTTTCGATGCGTTATTGCTGTGAAGGTATTTACTGCATCAACTGTCCTCTTAAAGTGTACCTGGTCTTCGTGAACCAAGAATACTCGATAAGTCAATCACTGGCAATGAACTGTAAAGACACTAATGTTACCGTCACTATTAACAAAGTAATTCAACCAGGAAACTATAGTGTAGAGGTATTTATTTTATTTTTATAAGATAAGTAAAATTATTCATTGAATTTATTACTTCCTTCATTTATTACTTAAATATTCTCTTCTTTTTTATTTATTTATTTTAATTAAAATTATTGAAAAATTATTGAAAAATAATTCGTTCAATCTTTCGATTGTCAATCCATTCATTTATTTAAGTATTTTTTCGTTTATTCGTTCAATTGTTCCATTGTTTGTTTGAAATGGTTATTCAAAATTACTTAATCGTGTACATGTGTGACTAAATCAATTGATTTGTTTTTTAATTAATCCATAATCATAGTCAGGAGTTTTAGAATGGCTTGGAAATTGTTGCACCAGACTATTTATTTTTCCTATTATTCCTGTAAACATTTTGGACATGCAAAAGGCCTCCAAAAGATATGTTTTATTTATTTTGAAGGCTTTTTGCATGGTTTAAAGGAATATATCATATAAGAAAAAAAATATTCTTGTATACACTTGATTTTATCCTGCTTTGCCGGTGGTTTGTGGGGTTGCGAGACATAAACCGAAAAGGAAAGCGGTCTGCCGCCGGCAAAGCAAGCTGACTTGGTTTTTGTGAGCCATTTTACTGCGAGAAGCAAGTTTTACAACTTATAAATAAATTTTAGTCAGATTTATTTATTCATTATAATTTTCTTCAAGGCTGCTTTCGACTTTGTCAACCAATCAGCATTGAACGCAAGTCGTACTGTTGGATACATCATTATAAAAGGTATAGAGTTTTTGAATAATTTTCTATAAAAAAGTTGCGTCATGCAGTGTAATAATGATCTTAGAGGGTCCCCAATAGGATCTCAATCTAAAATCCCACATGCTAGCTTTCCCTCCACTTATATCTTTGAATCTTTAATTTGTTTTACAAATTCCCGATCTTGCCATACTGATGTCACTGTTATTATTTCCGATTCCCACTTGTGTTTCAGCTGTTATCCCGAATCCTGCGGCTTCCAAAACTTGATCAGCTTGTCACTCTAGTGTGACGCTCTAAAACTATTGGATTGATCGAATAAGAGTTCATTGTCAAATGTCAATATCAAGAAGAACAAAAATATATAATTATTCTTTAGAAAATTACTAAGAGTGTATCAATTTTTTTTTGAATTTGGGATTATCCTTTTTTAGTGAATCAGATCCACGAGTGCTCGTTTACAAGAGGAATGTGCGGATGGCTTCATAGCAATGACGGGGACTTATCTTGGACGACACTAAATGAGAGAATCTCAACCAAAGGTTAGTTCAGGACAATATTTGAGGAAAGGAACAATACAGAAAAAAGGCACAGGTGACTGGAATATTGCATGCCCACTTTTTTGATTCTCAAAACGTTTTTGCCAACTTTTCGATAACCAATTTTTATTATTTTTCTAAACCAGACATAATTGTTAGTGCCAAATTGCCAAATAAAATGCACTGATATTCCCCGAATAAAACCTTGTTAAGACTTATTTCAACCATTTCGGGTTGAATAAAATAAACCCAAACCCCTTTTAAACGAATATTTTTCTCTGGGTACCTTTTTCTCTGTTATAGGGGTCCCACTTTATTTCTTGCGGCATATTTTACCTAAATGTTACTAGCTGGTTGTAAAGAAAACTAAAAACCATTTAATTTAGCGGACATAATGTACGGACGCAGATTCTCATCATGCTTTGTTTTAGAAAATCGCGCATATTGCCTAATACGTTTTTATTATTTCCTTTTTAGATCACTCTGTCGTTATAAATGGGCATTATTCAGCTTCCCTTCAAAGTGACGAGATCAAGCTTAAGTCGTTTTACGCGGAGTCTGGTATATGCCTTAAGTTTCTGTACCTGCTACCCCTAAACAAGTCCATGACGTTCTTGGAGGTTTATCAGGTCGCAAACTCGGTTAAGACACTGCTTTGGAATTTAACCGGTTACCATGGAAAAACCTGGCTTGAAGGTCGAATACCATTGAGGGCCAGCCAGCCGTTCAAGGTAGGTCCATACTCCTTCGTAGCCTCGTAAGCGTTTGTCATTAATTATAACTTTCTTTTGATCAATGGATAAGGACAGAAAGCCTGGGTGTAAACGGCGTTTCAGAGTAGACAGTTAATACGTATTTTTATTATCAAAAAAATAAAAGACCAAATGTAGCCTGGAAAGCAGGCATTCTTGACACCTGACACTTAATTGATCATCTGAGATCCAAAAATGTGAAATATATTGTCCTTTGTGTTAAGGTGAACGTTAAAGTGTGCGTTTTTGCACCATAGAACAACCACTGTAAACTTCATTTTTTATCTCTAAATTTAGTGCAAACAATATCATTCAAAAAACAAAAATCGGCATTCTCACAACACGTCAGGCCCAGTTCCTTTGATTTCTTAACTTGTTTTGATCTAACATCTTCTATGAGACGCACAAGAGCCGTTTCTTTTAGACTCCTTCCGCAAAAACTCGTTTCTCCATTTAATAGCGAAAAGCAATATGGGTAATTATGCAAATTTTCGACAGCACATGGCCCAGACCCCAATTCTTTATGGATTTTTTTATAAGTGTCCAGTCACCTGCCCCAACCGAACAAAAGTTGCACCGAATGCCATCTTTACAAGGTGAAACTCACTAATATTGCCTTGGTTGGTTCTGGTATCTACCACAAGACGACCAGGAAAGCGATTTTACTCCAACGACACCAGTGTCAAAAGACATAACTGCTGGCGCTATTTTCTTTGTAAAATCGTCTTCCACCTTTGAATTCGTCCAAAAGAGCGTCTCCACCACCTAGATAAACTTAATGATGCATGACTAGAGGCTGTAGTAGCAAATAACTGAAAAAAACCACTTATAAACTGAAATTTAGTTCAATTCGGGTTCAAAGTGTTGACTAGGAATTGAACAAGCTAAAATCATCAAGGCGTTCCTTGAAACCTTGAGCCATTGGTAGTTCGAAACAGCAACAGTTTCCCTGACAACGCCTTATTTGGAATTGAAATTGATTTTTAAACTTTTTGCATCAAAAACAGTCAAAACTCTAATATTAATCGCCGTCGGAAAGGAGTTAATTGTGTACAATTTTGTTATCGTTTGCAGGTGGAATTTTACGGCGAAGGAGACATAAATGGTACAGTTAATGTAGCGATAACAGACATCAAAGTCTCGACAATGATGTGCACTCTGACTCCAAGTTATGGCAAACCAGGTACAACATCCAGCTAATGAGTCCAAGCCCTATTTTTTGTCCGCTAAAATATATCCAAAAATATAGTATTTGACTTCCGACTTAACTTAAAGTATGGTTCTTTACTTTTCAGTAATTTATCTATTGCAACAATTCATGCAATGTCATAAAGCAAATAGAAAAATGTTAGGATCTATATTAGCAGACAATATTATAAGGTGTAAGGACTCAGCTTTAATGAAACTGTAAGAAATTAAAAACGATAGAAAAAGGGGAAAATTTGATCCAAACACCATTCAACATATTCCTAAAAATAGAATTGGAAATGTGGGAAATCACTATAAAAGTATAGAGAAGAGCGAGACATCTATAAGATGGGAAAAAAACTCCTTTCTGAAAATGTTATATAGAGGGCATATTTGAATGTCTGTCATTTCTCCCTCTTTCAAGGTTTCCAGTGCAAGGACAACAAGTTTCAGTGCAAGAACAAGCAATGTGTTGACAAACATCTTAAATGTAACGGCGACAGGAACTGTATCGATGGGTCTGATGAGGATTGGTGCTGCCCCACCAACAAGTTTCTCTGTTCAAGTGGAAAATGCATATCAACCAATTCGTTGTGTGACGGTCAGAATGATTGTAAAGACTCTGCAGACGAAGATCATTGTGGTAAGAATATCATTATCGTTACCATTATTATTATTTTTGTTATTATAATCATCACCTTCTTTTTCCGCTCTTATTGGAAATTTATCTTTCTCACTATTAGATCGTGGATGTAAGGAGTTCCAGTGCGCAAGCGGTAGCTGCCTCAAGTGGTCGTCAACTTGCACAGATAAAGGAACATGTCCTGAACAATCCAGTAATCCAAAAATATGTGGTACGTCAAAATAATATGTAACCTATTTATTAGAAGGATGCTAATCGAATAATTCTCCTTTGCCTGAAAGAGTTTAATAACGGATTGAATATTATATACAATACTGAGTTTTGAGCTTTAAGTCTCCATTTAAGTCTACTTTAATTGTTAACCAGTTGCATATTATTTCCCTTGAGAACGGACATCACTAAATTTTGACATGTTTTGTACTACTTTATGTGGATATTATGTTATTATGTTTGGATATAAGTTTGAATCATTATAATCATCATTGTTTTGGAGCTTGACACTAAGCTGTTACAAACCTTTTACTCCTTACTCACAAGGTTATTCGGTGGATAGTCTTTCTTGATCTATTAAAATGGAATCTTTTCATTAAATCTGGTTTAAAGGCAAAAAAAAAAAATCAAGTCTATTCCAGTTTATAGAAGTGTTTTAACAAACTCTTATATTTTCTTATCTATTTGAACTCATTTTTATTTATTTTTTCTCTCTCTTTTAGGAAACAATCATTGTCCATTGAACAATATTGGTTGTTTATCGAATCAAACAGACACTAACAACGACGAATCTGTTTGCAGGACATTTATAGGTATTTTAAAATGCGACAAAGTAGAAAGTAAAGGAACAGAAATCTAGCTCCAAGTTATGACCATGTTTTGGGTGATTCCTGAATATATTATTGGCTGGTACGGGTTGGCCTAGCGCTGAGAGAACTGGCCATTCACCACCTTTCTCTTGCACTCATGTTAAATATGTATATCCTATCGTGTTTCAGGACCATGTTCCTTCGACAATGGCGATCTATGTGGATTAACTCATGATCAAGACGCAGCTTTCCTGTGGACATTCAAGTCAGATGAAACACAGACACCCTCAACTGGCCCCCAAACAGACCACACCCAAATGTCTGAAGAAGGAGGTAAACATAAAAACACGATATTTTAAAACTAAATATTTTACGTCGGAAGTCCCATCAACCAAAGCTGATCGTCCAGATAGCCGACAGTGCGTTCATGCATTTTACTTTCCTCTCTCCATCACTGCTCCGTTTTACGGGTATTTGAAGCTACTTGAAGCTACACGGAAACAGGAGAAGTTGAAACAAGGAAGCGAGATCACTTTGAATCGAACTCGGGACCTCTCGCACAGAACGCCGCGCACTAACCAAATGTGACATCCCTACTTCTTATTTTATTTGTAGGAGATAATGATGATATCGATCGATATCAAATCATTTGGACTGAGACAAAAGTATCTTACATGTTTAAAAAACTGAATAAATCCGACATAGTTTTCGGTCCCACCTTTTAAGCAACATAAATTAAATTTAACCGATATACCCTGTCCACTATCTTAAAGGAGTAAACTGCATGAAATAACCTGGAACCCCCTCTTAACCGGACGTGATTTTAGGAGTAAAAAAAAAGAATAAAAAGAGTAATATCTTCATCCTTATTGTTTAATTCAAACGCCAAGTTTCTACCGATATCGATGTACCAACTTGGCTATAAGCCTTTGTTGGTAACAGCTCATGAGTTAACGAATGCATTGAATAAAAGTTATATCTTTATGCTATGTAAAGTTTCAAGTTACTTTTGTTACTCCAGAAATATTCCGGCCACAAAATAAAGGTGCTAATTTTGTACGCTATAATAAGCATCATGTTTTTTATTAATTCAAACATAAGTTGTACTTTTTGTATGATATGGATACACACGTCTATTCAGAGACAAACACAATTCTACGTAATTAAAATTAGCGTATCATTATAGTATTAAAATTTACTCTTTCAAAAGTGCAATCGTTGCAACTGTTTTAAACGTGCATGATGTTACATTATCTGAAAGTTTATTTATTTATTTAGGTACATACATCTACACTGAAGCGTCATCACGCCGTCCTGGTGACAAAGCACGACTGGTCAGCGGCTGGTTAAGTCCTAACAATCCATTGTGTTTACAATTCTGGTATCACATGTACGGTAATCATATCGGTTCTCTTAAAATACTTGTACATACAAACTACTCTGAGCAAGTAGTATGGGAGCTACATGGAAATCAAGACAATATATGGAGGTTTGGACAGACTGCTTTGAATAGCACTTCAAAATATAAGGTTCGTAATAGACCAAATCGGCTAACGCATTGCTATGTACGTTTTTAGCCAATTCCAGACATCTGGGAATAAGATCTTTTAGACCAAATTTTGAAATACAAAAGACCAAGAATCTCATTCCCAAAAGATTTGAATTGGGAATTTGTCTATAGAACAACCGTTTTCGGAGTTTTTGGGGTAGGGTAGGGTTTTTTGTAGAACTAAAAGGTAAAAAAATATCGGACTTGCTCTTTGTGTCCCCTATAGCGGCAAGATCAACGATTTGGTATGTTTTAGATAATTTGATTGGAAATGTATAATTTCGACATTTCTAGGTTCTGTGTAGGCCTCTAGAACAACCAGACACTTCAATAAGATTCAAGTATATGTGTACTGACTTTATACGAGTCCTAATACAACTTTAATATTTATCGCACTTTTCATATTTTTGGCCGGAATTATAAGGATTGTCCATCCTGGATTTAATAGACAAGAAAATAATTTTAGTTTGTCTTACCAATGTCGTAGGTTTTCTTGGAACGCGACGTTTTTACTGTTAAAAAAACCTTGGACGTTGCAAACAAACACACATGCATGCAGAATGTTCTTAAATTTTGCTTTGTTTTCAGTTTGTTCTGGAGGGGGAAACAACTGGTGGTATTGAGGGAGATATTGCTATAGATGACGTCACGCTGTACGATGGATCATGTCAGACTATTGTTTCTCAACAAAGTAAAAATGAAGCGTCTTGTTATAAATTAAATGTTACCATGTCAATGTTAAAGTTTATAAACTATACTTATATTATTCTTTCATTTATTCACCGTAGCTTCACCGTCATGTGGATTCGAACACGATTCGTGTGGCTGGACCAGTAGTAGTGGATGGATCAGAACCTTTTCTTCAAATAAATTTAGTAAGTAATGTTTACAAAATGAAGATTTACAACACTCGCCATGTGTTAATGTCTCATTAATTATTCATGAGTTGTTTAAGGATGTTTAGAAAATTATCATTATTAATAATCTTACTAATTTACTTACTATTGATTACTTCTTTACTTGCTTACTTGCATAGTTACTTATTTGCTTACTTCAATGCATTTGTACTTATTTAATTTCTTACTTATCTACTTTTTTACTTTCTCACCTCATATTTAAAAACTCACTCTCTTTGAGGAAGTAATTTAAAATTACCTACCTACCTATACTTAATTACGTGCTTACTTAGTTAATTAGTTTCGTACTATTTTTTTCCCTGCCTGCTTGCCTGCTTGCCTGCTTGCCTGCTTGCCTGCTTGCCTGCTTGCCTGCTTGCCTGCTTGCCTGCTTGCCTGCTTGCCTGCTTGCCTGCTTGCCTGCTTGCCTGCTTGCCTGCTTGCCTGCTTGCCTGCTTGCCTGCTTGCCTGCTTGCCTGCTTGCCTGCTTGCCTGCTTGCCTGCTTGCCTGCTTGCCTGCTTGCCTGCTTGCCTGCTTGCCTGCTTGCCTGCTTGCCTGCTTGCCTGCTTGCCTGCTTGCCTGCTTGCCTGCTTGCCTGCTTGCCTGCTTGCCTGCTTGCCTGCTTGCCTGCTTGCCTGCTTGCCTGCTTGCCTGCTTGCCTGCTTGCCTGCTTGCCTGCTTGCCTGCTTGCCTGCTTGCCTGCTTGCCTGCTTGCCTGCTTGCCTGCTTGCCTGCTCTTTATATATATATCTTAGTTACTTAGCAGACTTTTATTTACTTATTATTAAAGTACCACAAATCTCTCTAGGTAAAAGCATGGTGTATGACGGTAGAAAACCAAGCAGTTTAGTGTCCCCCTTAATCAACCAAAACGAATCTGAATGGAGATGCTTTAGGTTTTGGTATCTGACTTACAGACAAAATATAGAACAACATTCAATTAATGTTTCCATGGAGAGTTTGGGAAAGATTAAACTATTGTTGGTTATTGAACAACTAGTTAAAGATAAATGGCAGTTCGTGCAGCTACCGTTACCACAAGGGAAAACGTTTAAAGTAAGATGATTTGTAACTTATAAAAAAGAGTTTTCGAAATTGTAGTTTATTCTGGTTTAGATGTTATTACAGGGTACGTATTGAAGGGTGATGCTGTTTTGTTTTTTTCTTGGTGTTGCAAGATGTATTGTATTCTGGAACGCAGGCTATATTGATCATTAATATAGATATCATTTATAAAACTACTAGGTTTCTAATATATTCAGTTTACAGTAAACCCCCTCTATACCGGACAGCGCTGGAACCAAAACAGGCCAAGTTTAGCGGGGGTTCTTCTTGGAATAAGTTTTGTTTGGAGCTTTTGGGAAATCCATATTAGAGAGGGGTCTGTTTTTTGAATGGCCGTTATAGAGGGAATATCTATATCTGGGAAAGCTAACAGGAGCTTGTACAGTTCCTTCTTTTCTACATTTCGATATTGATTTGAATTATATGGTGTTTTTTTATGTGTGTAGATATCCATCAGTGCCACGTTGGCCGTGTCCATAGACGAGATTTCATTCACCAAGGATACTTGCCAACCAATCCCATGGGATGACACAAGTAAAGGTATGGATAACGAACACTACTAGTTTTATTGGAATAGTCAAAGTATTTTAATAAGTTAGAGTTTAAAGGGGAGTTTGTTAATATATATTGCTTTAGTGAGTGAGCAAGTGAATGAGTGCAGAGGGCGCCTAATTAGCAGTCCGTAAATATGATTCATTAAAACCTATTCAGCGTGGATTTGAGATATGTGGATTGTTAGTCGTTCCTTTCACGAATGTCAAAGGTTTGCACCGCGATGTGTCAACTGCTACTGATAGTCTTCATCAAGCGCTTGGTAGAATGGAATGATGAAATTAGGGTAGATCTGATACCCCTGTCGACGGATTTCTTTGAGGAATTACCTACAAATTTGTCATGACCCCCTCCCCCTAAAATATATACCATGACCTTCCCTCCCTCCTCCATCGTCACTATAAGTAAATTTTCTCTTATTATTTTTTTTCTCTCTAATAATTTGGGTTCGATTTTCGTTTTGCACGACGAGTGAACAGAATTTGTTTGATGTCTTGTTATCTCTAATGCCACCAGGGTGTTTCTCCGGGCTATCCGGTTTTTAGAAACCACTAAATATGATCGTATAACTACTATTTTCAACTACACTTGTTTTTTTTTTTCGCAGTGAAAAAATACGTTATTGATAAAACATTTGATAGCTTTATTCACTTTCATTGAAATAACAAATAATTTCTTTCTCAAGAGTAGAACTAGACAAATTATTCTAAACAATCAATAAAACGACTTAAGTTTATTGCTGCTCAAGCTCTTAAGCTATAATTAATTTCAAACTTTAAACTAGCTCTTATCAAGATTTCATTCAGTACCGTACTATGTATCCAGCAATATTGGTGCAACATGTAAAACCTTGCTAGTCATGTTGAAGTTGCAGTGCTTATTGTCTCAGTGGCCTGCAGTTTCACAGTAAAAATGACGTTAAAGCCTATTATGTAGTCTTTGGATATTGGATTCGTTTGGAATTTCAAGCAAGCTTGAACGCTATCAAGCAACCCTGGGCAATATGCAAAACTTGCTTGAATGTTGACATTTCCGCTTAAACACTTCATTGGCCTGTGAGGGTTAATCCGTGGTGTGAAAATGACTTCTCGTCCTGTTATTTTATAGAGTGGGTAGCTCTTGGATGCTATAGAGACACATCTCAAAGAGCAATGGGGACTAGACTCCTATATTCAAATGCTAATGTGGACGCTAAAGATGCATTTGACAACTGCAAGACTAAAGCTCAGAAATATGGTTATGACTATTTTGGCCTTCAAAACAATGGAAAGGAATGTTGGAGTTCCAAAGATGCTTTTAAAACCTATAGAAAATATGGCTGTAGCAGTAAATGTGAAAAGACCGGTGATTTGGTCGTAGGATTAGGTTGGGCCAACTTTGTTTATCATCTAAAAGGTGGTAGGTACGATGGTCAGTGAAGGGTGTATGATGAGTGAAACAACCAGGCCATTATTCAGTCTAACAAAACTAACTAGACAGCAAACCACCCAACACCCTCTGGCCTCTACTAGTGAAGCAAACTTTAAAACAAATAACATCTTAAATCAACCCATTAACCCAGCCATACAATCTAAAAATTATCAAACCATACATCTAAACCGTTAATCGCCCAATGAAACAGCGCAGCAGTACTTCTCTGGGGTCGGTTGTACGAAGGGTGTATAAAGGTATCCGCGGATAAAAGTTGTCCAATGCATTGGTTTTTAATAGATTTTATCCGCAGGACTGATAAGGATTTATCCGGTGGATAGCGCTATTCTGGCTACGTACAACCGACCCCTGACCCTTACTCGTCAATCAATTACACAACCAACCAATTAACCATCCATTAGACAACCAAGCCAATACTCCTTCCAGCCAGTCAAACAATTAATCAACTGAATATTAAACCACCCAAAAACTTTACAATCCGAAAAACAGACCAATTTAGTAATTGAGCTCTTTAATTACCACCAAACTCAGCCTCATCACTACTACATACAGTATTTACGTCACACAACACTCGACGACTCATATGTTGAATTTACTAAGGGACACGTTAAGTCCTTGTGACATGTAAGGGAGCGACACATTATAAGAACTCAACTCACATACTGTCCTAGTTAATCTCTGTTTCAAGTGAGAACATCACATCAAACAACTCCACTTTACATATGACATCGGGAAACCTTTGTTGTAAGGGGGAAGTATTACTATAGCTGGACCGCAGACGTGAGAGACGAGCTGTCAACCAGCACCAATACCACTCAACTAATTACCAACCAAACTGACATTTCTTTCTAGACTGGACGGACTGTACATACAAGGAATGTGGCGAGGGCGAAAAACACAAGATTGTTCTTCAAAGAACAGGTTTTGGGTGTAAATTTTTGAACTGGATATTGAAGATATCATCAATCAGGGGGACATGTCCAGCCAGGCTACCTTGCGATGGTATGTAGATATGAAGAATGAAATGTTAGAAATCATTATTTATATTCGGAATTCTCCAGGCGAGAGGCGTCACTCTAACCACTGATCTACTGGTAAACCCTAGGAGGTGAGCATGGAATAGATGGTATATAGCCGACAGATTACCAGTCAGACACTCTTACCACTGATTTGCTGGTAAATCGTAGTGGTTAGCAGGGGAAAGATGGTGTTTAGCCTTCTGATTACCAGTCAGACACTCTAACTACTGATTTACTGGTGAATCTTACTGGTGAGCAAGGAACAGATGGTATTTAGCCTTCTAATTACCAGTCAGACACTCTAACCACTGATCTACTGGTGAGCCCTACTGGTGAGCAAGGAACAGATGGTTTATAGCCGTCTGATTAGTCAGGCACTCTAACCACTGATTTGCTGGTAAACCCTAGTGGTGAGCAAGGAACAGATGGTATATAGCCGTACCGTCTGATTACCAGTCAGACACTCTAACCACTAATCTGCTGGTGAACCCTATATACTGGTGAGCAAGGAACAGATGGTATATAGCCGTGCCGTCTGATTACCAGTCAGACACTCTAACCACTGATCTACTGGTGAGCCCTACTGGTGAGCAAGGAACAGATCGTATATAGCCGTACCGTCTGATTACCAGTCAGACACTCTAACCACTGATTTGCTGGTAAATCCTAGTGGTGAGCAAGGAACAGATGGTATATATAGCCGTCTGATTACCAATCAGACACTCTTAACCACTGATTTATTGGTGAGCCCCAGTGGTGAGCAATGACTTCATTGTACTTAGGTTTCTGATTACCAGTCAGACATTTTGATCTACTGATGAGCTTTAGGGGTGGGCAAGGACCAGGTGGTATTTAGCCTTCTGATTACCAGTTAGACATCTAAGTTGCTGGTGAATTCTAGTGGCGAGCAAAGACTAGATGGTATTTTAAAAGCCTTCTGATAACCCTTCACATACTCAACCACTAAGCTAGTGATGAACCTTAGTGGTAAGAGAGAACTAGATAGTGTTTAGCCTTCTAATTATCGGTAAGACACTCTCACCACTGATCTACTGGTGAACCCTACTGGTAAGCAAGAGATGGTATATAGCCGTCTGATTAGTCAGACACTCTAACTACTGATCTACTGGTGAACCCTATATACTGGTGAGCAAGGAACAGATGGTATATAGCCGTGCCGTCTGATTACCAGTCAGACTCTCTAACCACTGACCTACTGGTGAGCCCTACTGGTGAGCAAGGAACAGATGGTATATAGCCGTACCGTCTGATTACCAGTCAGACACTCTAACCACTGACCTACTGCTGAGCCCTACTGCTGAGCAAGGAACAGATCGTATATAGCCGTACCGTCTGATTACCAGTCAGATACTCTAACCACTGATTTATTGGTGAGCCCCAGTGGTGAGCAATGACTTCATTGTACTTAATTAGCATTCTGATTACCAGTCAGACACTCTAACCTCTGATCTACTGTTAAGCCTTAGGGATGAGCAAAGACTATGGTATAGTAAATGGCATAGGTGATCACCGCATAGGACATATATATTGCATCTTTGATGTCATGCTCATCAGCTAAGAATCTCATATATTTAGACCATACCAGATACGTACACTACTAAGGAAGAACAAAATACGTTTCAGTGCCAGAATGGAGTCCATATGCGAAGAATGCGATCATTGAATGTGAATGAGGGAATTCTTCTTTATGAAATATTTGAGAAAAGCTCAGCGTACGAGTTGTATAGCATTTGAGAAGTCCTTTCTTGCTCCACAGCTCCCAGAGTGTTTATATACAGTATATAGACACGCACACCATTTTCAATATATTCCTAATAAAATTGTATTTCAATACCGCTAATAAGCTTGTTAATATCGATCTTAGTAACACTTTCCTGGTTTAATTGTTTTGAACCTTTATCGTAATAATATGACAAGTAACAGCTATTTCTATTTCATAAGGTGTCATCTGTAAAAATACCAGTACTGAATGGTGCAGTTGGAAGGTGAATGAAACACAGAATAACATAAGCAACACGTGGGTGATGACGTCACAGCCAGTGCTGTACAGATACTACAAAGAACACAACATCACCAAACCTACAGGTAATGATTGAATGATCGTATAAACATGTCCATCAATCAATCAACCAACCAACCAATCAATCATTCACTTAATAGTTTTATCAATTATTTTGTCAGTCATAGGTTAGTCAGCCATTCGTTCGTTCATTCATTCATTCATGCATGCATTCATTCATTCATTCATTCATTCATTCATTCATTCATTCATTCATTCATTCATCCATTCATTCATTCATTCATTCATTCATTCATCCATTCATTCATTCATTCATTCATTCATTCATTCAATCATTCATTCATTCATTCATTCACCCATCCATCCATCCATCCATCCATCCATCCATCCATCCATCCATCCATCCATCCATCCATCCATCCATCCATCCATCCATTCATTCATTCATTCATTCATTCATTTTATCATTTTATCATTTTATCAATTAGCCAATAAATCACAGTCAGTGTCCAGTAAGTCATCAGTAAGTCATCAGTCACGTCAGTCATTATATATCATTTATTGCTAAGCCTCAATATAATGCAAAACTATTTAGAAGCAAAGAATTATACAACTAAACAATAGTAAACGCATTTAGACATTCTCTGAATTGAGTATATCCTGTGCAAATGATCTTTCTTTCAATTAGTACAGCGGTGCCAGATAACAAGAGTCTGGAGGGTTGATAATTCAACTGCGACTGCGATTGGTTTGCTACAATGTTAGTGATCAAGTTTCACAAAAGTGCTTTACTAATGTATAAATATATATATATTTTTCCAGAAGATGACGTGATATCACATGAATATGAGATCATCTTAAAGTCAAATCTTTCCCTAAAACTCTCTGGGGCCGAGGCCGTTTCCCAGCTTACTCTGTGTTGGTGGTTGAAGACATTTAACCAAGGTTTCACGGTTCTATACTCGAATGACTTCGAAAGGGACACAGGCAATGTTGGCATCAATATAACCATCAGTGATCAGATCATGGCAGAAATTATGAATACCGTTCTGTAAGTCTTTATTAAGAACCGTGAGTTTTGGACACGTATCCGAAAAGGGCATTAATGCTCTTTATACCTTTAAGGGGTTGAAATCGGTGACTTGGTACCGCTATGAGTGTCAAACATCTAAAATACGTAAAAATAATCACATGAATTTATTTGTTAGTTTGAATTCTTAAGAAAAAACATCAGATTTCCGATCAATGCAACCCCATGCCAGCACAAAACCAGCATTCATTTCGGCCTTGGCTTATGGCTTGTCGCTTCAGCCGCGACAATTATATTATTTTTAAAATAATACCAGTGTATATTCGAGTACCCACAACTCTCTCTCAACCGGGAAACAATAAATGCAATGATGAATCGGCGTATACGACCTTTCACGTTATTTTATTCATCTTTCAAAGGACAACAAAGGTCGATTCACTGTTCAACAATAATTGGCATTTCTATTGTTTTACGTGGAGTGGTTCTAAGCCAGAAGTACGGTTTTATCTCGATGGAGTATTCAGAGGTGTGTCATCACTGGCGAATCAGCCCAGCTCTTCCCTAGCAGGTAGGTCAGAGCCTTACATGACATAGTGGCAATAACTTGTTACAATAAATCACATCACATAGCGTATTAAATACAACATCACGTCACGTCACATCACGTCATATCGCGTATTAATATTACCACTTAAAACCACATCACACCACACCACATCCCATCCCATCCCATACGTATCACACTACACTACACTACACTACACTACACTACACTACACTACACTACACTACACTACACTACACTACACTACACTACACTACACTACACTACACTACACTACACTACACTACACTACACTACACTACACTACACTACACTACACTACACTACACTACACTACACTACACTACACTACACTACACTACACTACAATTATATTATATTATATTGCGTTGTTATAATAATTATAATACTATTACTTTATTTTAATTACAATATAACAATGCTTATACTTCATAAAAAAATTTATAATATATACAAATTAATAGCTAGGTAATGTATTTGCGACCAGGCCTGCATACGAATTCACCAAAGTTGTTAGCCTTGAGCCAGTGCATTTTTGTAATGCGGTAATGTATAAAAATATAAATAAAACGAAGGGAAAATCCCCATCTCGCCATTCATTCAACCAACATTCGCATGTATTTCGAATTTGTTTTTATTTTCATTAAAACAGTACGTGTCGAGGGTATTTGAATATATTGAAAGAAGAAAATAAACAACGGATTAAGAGTGCAATGTTCATGTGAAACTTCTTTGAACCTTGATTTAATATAAACATGCTTTTTGAAAGAGAATTTAGTCGAGCTCCTTTCATTGATTTTCAGGCATCCAAAACTTGTCAGAGCTGCATAGCTGGCACCACTTGCTCTTTTAGAAGAAACGAGAACTAAGGAAAAAGATTTATTTTAATTTATTTTAATCAATTTGCCACAATGGCAGGGATAGAGACACAGGGCAGGGCCCCAATTGCTTGGCAATATCCAGAAATATTGGCAATATTTAGAATGACTTCTCTTGAGATATGTTGGACTTGAATGACGATTCAATGAACTTTTGAAGTCTTGAAGGTGTCGTCGTCCCTAATGGCTTTTAGACCTATGTAAAACCCGCACTGACCAATTATGATTTCGAGGGAGGGGAGCCTCGACGTATCAAAAAAAAGTTTATTTGATGCTTTACATTTTCAAGAATTATTTTATTTTATTGACGATAATTGTTATATCATGTTGTAAATAGTGTTGTGTATTGATTTTTAAAAGTTTTTGGAGTTTTAGTTTCGATTTTTCTGACCGAAAAAAATATTTCGTACCCTACTCTACTGAGGCAGGTTTTGGTGAGCAATTTTTTATGTCATGCATGTGTTATGTTAACAACTTGAGCTTGTTAGCTTCGCGCTGATTGGCTAGTTACATTTTCTTGTATCATCTAGATATGAACTTTAAAATTCAAGAATTCAAACTATATTTTAACAATGGAAATACACTAAATTCCTAAAATGTAATAAATAAATAAATAAATGAATTACACTGCCGAGTTTTAATTAGGTACCTTCATATTCTATCGTATTATAGGAGGAGGAAAATTGACTCTCAGTATACCGTACAATGCATCATCCCAAGGTAATTGGGGATTCCTCAGCTTGTTCAATGTATGGTCAACTATCCTGGCCCCTAAGGTGATCAAGATGTTTTCACTTGGTTGTGGTGAAGAACGAGGAAATATAATACGGTGGAATTTCGTATTAACAGAGGTAGATCCAGATAACCGTTATCGACAGTTATCCTCTTGTGAGGATGCAAAAGGTAGGATATAGGGCAATGTATGCACTCAAGTGCAACACCTTGTCACTCTTACGCTTGTAAGTCGTTCTAACTCTTTATATTTTCTCTCTCTCTCATATTTTCATCTATAACGCCATAGGCGAGCTGTGACGTTGTGTTGTTTTCTCTGAAAAAGAGAAGAAGATGGTTATAGATGGTTATACTATATATAGAAGAGCGTACGAACCACAACTTTATTTAATTAGGAGAAACATTGTTTTTTTGTTTGGCCTCTCATCAGGGACCTCATCAGAGCAATTGAAGGAATTAACAAATATTAAATTAAATCTGTTCCCTATTTCTTTTAGGCGATCGGATGGTTCTTAAAGGCAACACTACAAGTTTCTTAATTAGTCGAGTCAATTACAGATCGTATACTAGCTCCCAAGTCTGCTTTATATTTCGATATATGATGTACGGTGCTGATGTCGATTCATTGACGATGTTTGTACGACATGACAACCAGAGTGACTTGACACCTATATGGGTGGATAGCGATGGTAATAGTAATGAATGGAGGTATGGCCAGGTACAGGTGACAGCAATGGACACTTTCCAGGTAAAGTACTTTTAAAAAATTGAAAACTGTTACAAACTGAATGTTCGTTTGAAATTTGTCCAATGTGATGGCTACTAGCCAATCATTTTGAAAACCAAAAAAATTTATATTTTTTAAATTCATTTTCCACAGCAAAGTTTTAGTGCAAATTTGAAAACAGAACTGATTAGAAGTGGAGCTGCAATTTTACGTTTATATTAGCCTATATCAATACATGATGAATATTAATCAGTTAAGATTGAAATTAGTTGTACTTTTGACAGATCTACTTCAGAGGTAAAGTTAAAGGAAGTCTTGGTTATATAGCAGTTGGGACTACTCACTTCAACGAAGGCGATTGTACAAATTATAGGAGTCTTAGAAAATTCAGAGGTAACACAAGTGTATGATCATCGTCATCTTTTTCACTATCATTGTCCATTCATCATATAGTGGATCCTTCGTCATCATCGTCATCTTCGCTATAATTCTTATTATTTTCATCATTATCATCACTACCATCATTATGAATATGAATATTATTATCATTATCATATCTATTTTAATAATAAAGTTGATAACTAGAAGTTTAACTATCATCTTATGATATTTCGGATGACCTCCGTCATCTATCATCAGATTTTAATGATTTGCATAAATTACAGTGTCAATACATGTTTGCAGTCTCATGGGACTGGGTCAATTTAATTTAAGAGTTTCAGTGGGACTGATTGTCCTTGTCCTATTTTAATCATTATCACATCCATTGCTTCATCGAAATATTAGTAGTATGAACTCCATGATCCCTGTAATTGGTGATGTCTTTCTAGTTCTTCTTATCTCTTGTGTATTTTCAACACCGATGTTTCTTTGATGTCGCAGTTTTCAGCAAGACCATTAAAGAACCAGGGTACATCACATCTCCCTTTTATCCGGGATATTATATCCGGGATATTGAATACCGATGGTACATCAAGGCACCGAAAAATCACGTGCTTCGTATAGCGTTTCTGGACTTTTTATTGGAAAGCGATATTACGTGCTCTAAGGACTATGTACAGGTGTATGATGGGAAGGAAAGCACTGCTGTATCTCTGGGAAAGTTTTGTGGGTTTATTTATCCTCAGTTTATAATGACAACAGCTAATGAAATGACTGTGATATTTCATTCAAATATCAATGGCGCTGTACGACGAGGGTTCAAAGCCAGTTTACAATTTATACAAGGTTTGTAAGATTTGTAAGGTAATACGATTTGCTTAAATTTGTGCATGATTGGAACATTTTAGATTATTAGATTTTCTATTACTTGCTTATCCTTTTTTATATTTAAATTATTCGTACAAAGTCGATACATTGACACTTAAATATAGTTATTCATTCAATGAAAGCACTGGTGCATCGCTGGGAAGGTTTCCCCATCATGAGCTCTACTTTCATTACCAAATTAGTTATTATTTAAAATCATAATCAGTATTACCATCATCATTACCACCATCACCATCATCATTCTTATAATAATCATATCGTTATCGTTATTATTACCATAATGACCATAATGACCATTATTGATCGTTATCATCACCATTTCCCCCCTCATCGGCTATCATTACTCCCGGGGGGGGGGGGGGGGGGGTACTCCCATATATTTACTATACGGGGAAGATCCGCTGAACAGGGTATGGGTTTTCGAGCTTTCTGTCATAAACAGGGTATGGGTTTTTGAGTTTTCTGTCATGAACAGGGTATATTTTTACCCCATTTCCCAATTTCCTTAGTTTTTTTTGTCATATTCAGGTATATTAATTAGGTAATACGATGAGCAGCGCGGTCTTTCGTCTTTCGTGAAATTCAGCACGTTTTCGCGGCATAAACAGGATCCTAAACTGTCATAAACAGGGTCCCATTTTTATCCCTTGTCATAAACAGGGTATACGAATTTGTTTTTTTTTCTGTCATAAACAGGGTCACCGTTTTAGGATCCCAGCGGAACACCCCTACCCAAATCCTAGCGGAGTATATTTTGAATAGTGTTATTCAAAATATCTTGTCATAAATCATTATATATATTTTTCAGACCAATCAAAGATCAGCGGTAAAAAATGCACTCGTCGTAAAGGTAAGTTAAATTGTTCTTCTACTTCTACTTTTACGTACTTCTACCTACCTTTCCTTGTTGTTGCTCTTGTTGCTGTTGTTGTTTTTCTTCTTCTTCTTCTTTTTCTTCTTCTTCTTCTTCTTTTTCTTCTTCTTCTTCCTCTTCTTCTTCTTCTTCTTCTTCTTCTTCTTCTTCTTCTTCTATTTCTGTTCTATTTGCTTTCGTTTGCTTTCTTCTTTTTTCCTACTTTTTTTCTCTTCTTCCACCTCCTCTCCTATTTCTATTTCTCGTGTTTTCCTTGTTATTTAACATATTTTTAAAATTGTTGTAGGTTGCCCATCAAGCTGCAAGTGCATAATAGTCCAGAACAAGAACAGCAAACACAAAGAAAAAATTATGATTCAAGGAAAGCTATATTTAGTGCCAGGAAATATGCCAACGTCAGCATTTGCCTTGTAAGTAGCTAGTTTGACCTATTTTTAGAGTTTTTGATTTCCATATCTATAAAGCTGGAAAAACGTATTTGTTTCTATTAATTTGCCTAGCTATTTACCATGATGATAAGCAAATGGCCGAAAGCTTTCTGTTACTGCCCATCCACCTATCTATTCAACTAACCATTCTTTTATTCGTTCATTCAACATTCATCCATTCTTCCAATAAACCATTGATTGAATCATTCATCTATTCATCTATCCATCCATTCGTTTACTCATTCATTCAACATTGATTCATCGATTCATCGATTCAATGCAATTCACTCATCCAGTCATACATTTATTCATGTAACTAAATTGATGATTTAATAGATGTTCATTTTCCACAGAATGTTTGGCAATGGTTATCTTAGAGAGTTGAAAGCATTTTCTTTCAATGATTTACCAAGTCTACTATACGTGTAAGTTAAACTGCTGGCATAAATATTCTGAATTTTATATCCAAAGTCATCCCTCGTCAGTCAATTAATAGCTAGAGGTGCCGGCATTGATTATTGGGGCTCACGCTTTTCACCGCTGTGGTCGAGGTTCGAGCCTCAGCTTGGACATGAATCATGTGAGAAGAGTTTGTTTAATGTGCTGTTATCTCCTGCTTGCAACAAGGGTCACATCTCGTTCTCCGATTTTTCCTCTCTCGTCGATTTTCCTCCGGCTCTCGTAATAGGCGAGTATTGTAAATATAGAAGGAAATAGGTTACAGCGCCGATAATCCGACGAAAAGTATATAAGACAACCATCATCCAGTTTACACCATCGCCTGATGAAGACTAGAATATTGCAGTCGAAACGTCGCGGTATTTCTACCAATGACCTCAATCGTGAGACAATTGATTAAGTATCCTTTTAATATTGTAAATATGTTGTAAATATTAAGAAGTGGTAGACAAGTGGGTTTAAGTGAACCTCACAGAAGAGTCTTGATGGTGAATTATGATTTTAAAATATACGATTGATTGATTATTGAAACATTGATATATATTTTAACTGTTTTAATTTCAGTGATCTCACGCATAACGTTGTCGTTTCAATTAACGACGACGCTTTTGTCAATGCAACGTCTCTAGAGACACTGTAAGTATTATTTTTCCATTTGAACGATCTCTCGCACTCTTCTCATCAGCATAAATCAGGCTAAAATAGCTCAGTGTTTATCATAGCCCATGGCAACCCTAAAAAGACCAGAACACGCAAAATTTGCTATAATTTCACAGTGGAAACAGACTAAAAAAGGACACTACTTTCTTCCCAAAATCCCTGCAATAAATATAACCTTTAGAAATTAAACATGCAGGAACTGCTTCTTAAGCACCGCACATTTAAGTTGGTTCAGCTCTCTCCGGTATAAGGTATAATGACATAGTAATTTAGAAGAAGCTTATGCATGGTAGAGTTATTTTGATTTACCTGCGTGAAAGAATAGTCAATATAATAGTTAATATAATAGTTATAAGAAGTCAATATAATTAATAGTTATTAGAAGACTCCTCATTTCCTTTTATTCTTTATCAACTGATCAATTGGTACAAACGTACTAAATTTTAAAAAATTCAAAGATATATTAAACAAACAATACAAAACAACATATATAGTTTTCGTCTTGTTTTGTTTTTTTAGGCGACTGAATTCTAACTTTATAACGTTTGCTCGAAATCCACCGAAGAAACCATTTCGCCATCTGAGAGAACTCATAACATTGTAAGTTAAACTCATTGCGCATGCAGTCAATCTTCTCGTCTTCATTCATTTAACATCACCTAGCTCTCACACTGCAAAAACGGCTGAGTAGATACAACACAGTATATTGCGTTAATCATGCATTCAGGATGACACTTTATAGTGAGTAAACACAACTCTATAATCAGTAAACCCAACTCTTTATTGAGTAAAAGTGAGGTTAAACTCAATATGTTGAGTACATTGTACTCAATGGTGCGTCTTCATCTATGTTTACTCTCAATAATGAGTTGGGTTTACTCACTATAAAGTGTTATCCTGAATGCATGGTTAACGCAATATACTGTGTTGTATCTACTCAGCCGTTTTTGCAGTGCATAGTTTTATTTGTTTATCATATAACTTTGTTTTGATCAATAAGGGACCTTGGAAACAATCTCCTAACAACACTTCCAGAAGACGTCTTTTTTGGTTTATCAAGTCTCAAAGTTTTGTAAGTATGAACAATGTCACAAAGCCCAAGGGCGTTACTTCCTAAGAAAAGGTTTTTTCTTACGATTTGATCCTTTGTGATATGATGAAAAAAAAACACTTTTTTAACGTATCACTGATCTTAAAGCCAAAGACAAGTATTCTGTTATTTGGATAACTCCTTCTTGACTACATTAAAACTCCGCTCACAAGTTGCTATGAATGCATCAGTATTAACTGTTTTAATTTCTTTTCAGGGGTCTCCGTTCAAATGGAATAACTAAGATTCCGCCAAGATTATTCTACAATACAGAAAATTTGACCCACTTGTACGTTCTTTGTTGCTTTATTGTCTGCTTTATTGTCTGTCTTTAATTTATTGCCATTGAAACAGCCCCTCTTTTTCTGTATTAACTGCAACTGAAACAGCCCCTCATTTTACGTTGTGTAGAGTTTGTCATTGCTTTGTGGTGATTGTTGTTTAGGCAGATGGTCGTGGTGTAGACGGGTGAACATTTGGTGGAGTTGGGCGTTGTGTTGATATATTATTTATGCAGAGGGGGTCGTTTTGAAGCAGTTGCAGAGGTAATAGACCCTTTCAGTTCTGTATGCAAATTGCACATTTCAGACCACATGGTATTCCCCAGAGAGGTGTTCTTTTATGTCAAGTATTAAAGTATTTATACATAACAAATGATTACCTCCAAAGGGCAATGAACACGTGGTTTGAAATGGGAAAATAAACATTGAAGCTGAATGGGTCTATTGTTGTCTCAAGCTTAAAGTCGTCCAGAATCGAATGAATGAATCCTAAATAAATTTTCTAATATATATTTCTTTCCAGATATCTTCAAGACAATCTTATAACAACATTAACAGATTATGGTTTCAAGTCCCTTTCCAATCTACAGCTACTGTAAGTATTATGCTGTAGTAATATTGATGGAAGCCTCCCCAAATTAAAGCAGAGATAACAGGAACTGAGAACAGTAGTCTCAGTGTATATTAGGAATGTGGACGACTTAAAAGACTACTATACAAAGGCGCATATTGACGCCACAATGATATAAATACATGGATGTATTCGTTATATTATTCTTGATTTGTTAGCCACATTTCGTTTGACTATAAAAAGCTCACGGCAAAAACGCGGTCAAGGCACGGCAAGGCACATAAAAATTCTACAAAATATCACTGTCAAGGGAAAGCACGCACACGGCACTAAACATTTCACATTCATACGAAATCCGCTCTAACACCTGCACAATAGTTTCATCATTATCACGCAAACAAGAGTAGAACGCCATCTATAATGATGGAAAGTGATTAACATTTTATCGCGCGAACTAGAGTACAAACACTCAAAGTGTTCAATGCTTTGTACTATTTACCACTAAATAGTGTTAATTAAACAATAGAGAACAAAAGAATTTGCATAATTTAGCAGTATTTAGTGGTATTTATGTTGCACACTTTTAGTGTTTGTACTCTAGGAAACAAACATAGTATAACTATACGGAAAATTCAGTACCGTGTGCGTGTACACTCCTTGCCTTGCCGCGACCGTGATCGATGTTTCTAGAGTAACAAGTTGACGTTCCTTGCCGTGCCTTAACCCCATTCGTGCCGTGAGCATAGTCATAGTCATTTCATAGTCATACGATTTTGTTTTTGCTAACTTCTTGCCAGCGTTTATAAATTAAGTATTTGGTTATTTTTATAGGAATTTGGGTAACAACAGAATCACAGAGTTACGAAGAGCGACATTTGACGGTCTAACCTCTTTAAAACATCTGTAAGTTTTATCTGATGGTGTAAAATAGGACGGTTTTAGAAGACATATTTGAATAGCAAAACAATGCAGATACAATAATCGTATCTGCTTTTATTTCAGGAACCTGAGTAACAACAAGCTGACACACGTATCAATAGATGCTTTCGAAGACCTTGACAATTTGGAGTATCTGTGAGTACATTACTATGCATGATAAATTCATTGAATATGGCTCTTATTATTGAGTTGTTTTTATCAACGTACAAAATGTTTCAAAATTGTTACTATTCAAAATAATAAAAACGAATATCAAAGAAGGAAAGGAAGGAAGAGAGTGTGTCTACACACACACACACACACACACACACAAACAATGACGGCCATGAGCAACTATCGGACCTGATGATTTGTAATAGGCCTTTTGCAACACGTGACCCTACCGTGTCACATGACCCTCCCCTTTTTAACCGAGTAACTGTGTCAAAATAAACAACATATATGAAAAGAACACTTTAATATTAGTAAGAAAACAAAGTTTTAGCTCATAATGTTGAGTATAGGAGAATTGACATTAAATATAAAATTACTGAAATATTTTATAAGAATTTGTATGGAAAATATCCATTGGATCCTTGGCTTTCACGTGACGTCATCAAAATACTAACTTTTAACGATGGGCTCCATGAAGTTGTGCTTTCGATATCGTTTTAAGTACCCATGAGCGAGACTCCTTAACAAATTTTATCGATTTACTGCCTTTAATTCAAGAGATATCGGTGAAGTAATTTAAGTCACGCAGCACTTGTCACGCGTTTGAAGGATTGAAATTTGTGCAATATTTCGGGCAATTTTGCCGTTTACATCATTTGATATAAACTAACATGGTAAATAATGGAATATTTAGGCAAATTAATAACATTTTGGTCAATATTCTTGAAAATTGTGGGCTTTTGGCAAACCCGGTAATTTGGCCGCCATGATGGTGTCCCTCGAGAGGGACACCAACATGGCGGCGCCATACATTTCACTGTAATCAAGGAGCATATTCACTGGATCCGTATTCGGTCACAATTAGTACATTTACGCTCAAAGTTTGGCAAATCATCAATTGATTATCTTGCTTTAAGCTGATGTGGCCTGAAATGCTTTTTGTATCGCAGAAAAGATCTAGTTAATGATATAATCAACACAACCGGAAATGCTTTTGACATACATTTCTTACTAAAAATATTTAGTAATAACTTGACTATAACTCTGCCAATATTCATTCTTCTAACTTCATATTTGCTAACACTGCTAAATTAAGTATGTGCCTCATGAATTCAGTGATTGTTTACAGTTTAAGTGACAATTTAAGGACTTTCAATATGGTCACGTGATAGGTGAAAGCCAAGAATAGCAGAGCTTGCCAAAGCAGATTTTCCATAGAAATCCTAATAAGATATTCAATTTTAAATCTAATGTCATTTCCCTCGTGTTACATTTTATGAGATCAGATTTCGCCTTCTTACTGATGTTGAGGTGTTCTTTTCATGTTCATTTTGACGCAGCTGCTTGATTTAAAAAGGGTAGGGTCACGTGACACGGTAGGGTCACTTGTTGCAAAAGGCCTATTGGAATATCACTGATCATTGAAGTAATTTATGAAGCAATTAAAAGCATAAAACATTGGTATAGCTAGAATTTAAGACAAAATTAAAATAGTCGTTTTTCCTTGAATCGCAACGCGCAGTTTTAGGATTGTATTTCAATTAAATGGTTATTTGAAGGCTTTTCAAGATCGATCGTTTTATTATTGTTATTATTATTATTTATTTTTTTCAGAGAACTTGATAGATTCATTCTATGCTGTTATGCCGAAAAGGCAATTGGAGGTCTTCAAAAATGCAAATCACCAACAAATGGTTTCTCCAGCTGTGATGATTTAATGAAGAACCAGGTTCTGAGAGTGTGTATCTGGATTCTTGGTTTAAGTGCTCTAATTGGTAATGCTTTTGTAATTGTGTGGAGAGTTGGTGAGAATCAAAAACATGGTCAAGTCCATTCAATGCTGTTAACCAACCTTGCTGTTGCTGATTTCCTGATGGGTGTTTACCTCATCACTATTGCATCCATGGACATGAAATGGAAAGGAGAATACTTTAAACATGACATTGAATGGCGGTCAGGGATTGGTTGCCGTCTAACTGGAATGATATCAATGTTGTCCAGTGAAGTGTCAGTTGCTATGTTAGCAGTGGTCACGTGTGATCGTCTCATATGCATTGTCTTTCCTTTCTCTTCTTTAAAAATCACAAGACGTAAAGGAATATTTATATGTGTCATTACATGGATCGTATTCCTTGCAGCTTCAGTAATTCCTATATTTGGATTAAACTACTTTTCAACCGATAACGATGACTTTGGTTTCTATGGCAGATCATCTGTGTGTCTACCTATGCAACTATCAGCCGACCGACCCGCTGGATGGGAGTATTCGGTTGTAATTTTTGTAGTATTCAACTTTTTGTCATTTTCGTTTATGCTTGGGGCATATATTGCTATTTATGTAACTGTGAAGAAATCCGCTTTAGCAATTCGCTCAACGTCTGATACAGTAAAAAGAGAATCTGCGCTGGCAAGGAAAGCTATATTTATCATCACCACAGATTTTCTTTGCTGGATTCCTGTGATTATAATTAGTTTGTTGTCTTTAACTGGATCGTTTGAAGATCCTTCCAAACAAGTCTATGCCTGGATTGCAGTGTTTGTTCTTCCGTTAAATTCATCTATTAATCCGTTCCTTTACACGTTCTCAAGCATACAATTGAAAAAAGAACTGGTAATCAAGAAGAAAAGGCTGAGTAGACTGATCACAAAAGCTGGCTTTGGCCAAGGTAAGTCTTGATTCGGATCGTAATCTAGCGGACACAACTGTCATTACCATTAAACACTGTTGTCATTGCCATTTCTATTGTGATTGTCAGGACAATTGGTTAAAAAAAAATAATAAACAATTTTATAAAGGCAATTATATGAAATGTCCGCTTGTGCCAATATATACAGCTTGAGCTGTAAATCACCCGAGAGGTCACACAAACACTCGGCTGCGCCTTGTGTTTCTTTACGACTTCTCTTTTGTTCTACTGACTATCACAGTGTAAACATTAGACACGTACATCGATTTTATATTCCATAATTATGTATAGTTTAATAAACGAGCAGGAGTGTTTTATCAGGACTGATTTAAAACCACGAGGCAAAGACCTGATAAAACACGATCTGTGAGTTTTTTTAAACTGCTTGTACTGAACATCGTTTTATATTCTGTAATTATAGAGCGCAAACACTTAATCCGTGAAATAAAATATATTTTTTACTGTCTAATAGTTCTTATTTAATGAATATTAATGACTTTTTTAGACAAGTGAAGCTGTAATGAAGTATTGTCTCCTTTGTATTTGCCTTTTCTTAGACTGTTCTGGTTGAGTGATAGCCACTAAATAAGAACTGTTTGTTAGTAACAATTTTAATTTTATTTCAAGGATTAAGTGTTTGCGTTCTATATCTACTTAACATCTATTTTTCCCCTTGCTGCAGAACCCCGTCACCGAGCGTTTTCATGTGATTCTATCGACGATATGACCGCGGTGTCGGAAGTAATGACCATGTCAAACAAACATGGTTTTCTCTCGCCCAATCTATTTGTCTCTAGACGCCCGTCTAGTGTGTCGAGCGAGATTAGCAATCACAACGGTGCACATCTGACATTAATTGACAGATGCAAAATACTCGAAGGTGGAAAGGGAATTGTAAGTATATAACAAGACTGACAAGGTTCTTCTATGACGTCAGTTCGCTTTCTTTAGCACTATATTAAATATTTACAACATACGACATTGACCCACGTGTTTATGTTTGGAGTGGGAGGGAAAATAAAGTGTCATGATCAAGTCATAGAACAACATATCTAGCATACTCAACACACACACATAATCCAATGTCCGAGCCAGGACTCGAACCTGGATTACAGGCGAGGAGTGGGACATGTGATACTGAGGTGTTGCGGTGTTGATGAATATTTCTTGCGGTGTTGCGGTGATGTAAATGCTTTCAGTGTGTGGTGTTTGCTTTTTACCAAGCTGCGGTGTATTTTAAACCTGTAGTGTTCGTAGTGTTTGGTGAGTAATGTTGTTGAAATATCTTTGCGGTGTTGCGATGCTGAGGATCCCCATGTTTCCCTCGGTGAGATGCGAGAGGTTTTAACATCAGGCAACTCACCCAGAAATAATATATATGTGACGACTACAATCTCAATAAGAGTGAATGGTCTAATCCAAGGTGTAATCGATGTAGACGAGGCATGATCGTCCGGGTGTATTGTAGTCTTGAGAAAGACTGATGGTGTTGATGTCTGACGTTTCAGTCGAAGTTTCAGGTTGTCGAAACGTCAGACATCAACACCATCAGTGTCTTTCTCAAGACTACGTACACCACCCCGGATGATCATGCCTCATCTACACACAATCTTACTATTTAGATGTCAGATTCAGATCAAGTCTATGTCAGACCATCAAACTTTTCTTTCAAAACAGAAATAACAACACCACTCGCTAATCACTCTACTGCTCATAATTTAAACACATTTTACTTTCTTCTTCGTTTCCTTTGCACGGGGTTATGTATTGGCAATTGTGAATTGAAACTTATATGTATATTAATAATATATTACGAGTAGTTATTTCATTTCCATAAGGCTATGTGCTACTGAGGTATTTGCAATGGTGATGTCAGAATAATGTATAACAATATATTAAAAGTATTTATTTTCTTACTTTTCATAGGGTTATGCATTTTCAACGGTGAATTCAAAATTATGTATATTAATAATATCAATATTAAAAGTGATTATTTCTTTTCCATAGGGTTATGTACTTTCAATGGTAAGGTCAGAATTATGTATGATAAAGTACTTCAGTCAGAATATGAAGGATACCTGGGACAAGGAAGTCAGTACAGTGACCGCATTAAAAGACTTCAGCGATAAAAGAGTTATATGTGCGTATAAATGGCATTCACAAGGTACAATAAATAAAATGAAACATTTAAAGCAACAAACCTAATAGATCTCTATACCTCCGTATGCAAATTGCCCATTTTCTAGACCATGTGTCATTCCCTTCAGAATTGTTCTTTTATGATGAACGTGTTACATCATTTGCATGTAAAAGAAACAATAGTCCTTTTCACCCTGCCTTTTTACAGTTCCGCTCAGTGACCACTAATGATAGTTCCAAGTCGAGGTTCGCGTTGCTGCGCATGATAAATTATAGTTTTGCTATGTGCCGCAACTCGAACCTCGGCCTTGGAACTATTATTCTTGGTCACTAAATGGTACTGTGAAAAGGACAATTACGTACCAAGTGTAGCATCACTTGATCTGAAATGAAACTACAAACAAGTATTGTAAACGGAGGTCTATTTACTCCGCATTTTTCAGTAATTAGAAAGACAAGGGATTATGTATAGTTTAATAAACGAGCAGGAGTGTTTTATCAGGACTGATTTAACCACGAGGCAAACCACGAGGCAAAGACCTGATAAAACACGATCTGTGAGTTTTTTTAAACTGCTTGTACTGCACATCGTTTTATATTCGAACCTCGGCTTGGAACTATTATTCGTGGTCACTAAATGGAACTGTGAAAAGGACAATTACGTACCAAGGGTAACATCACGTGATCTGAAATGAAACAACAAACAAGTATTGTAAACGGAGGTCTATTTACTCCGCATTTTTCAGTAATTAGAAAGACAAGATAATTATGTATAGGAATGTCTAAATGGAACTGTGAAAAGGACAATTACGTACCAAGGGTAGCATCACGTGATCTGAAATGAAACAACAAACAAGTATTGTAAACGGAGGTCTATTTACTCCGCATATTTCAGTAATTAGAAAGACAAGGGACCTATTTCTGCCTAGAGACCCCTGACAAACACTCACAGCCTCGTTTCACTCTGGTTAAATTGCAGTAAACGAGTAAAGCAAACACTTAAAACGATACAATTGGATAATTAACTTTTTGGAATAATATTTTTGTGTCTCTAAATCCCGTGTCACACGCTACGATTTCTCGTGCAACTTGTCTCGCGAAAAAATGATTGCAGGTTGCACAAGATCATGTCAAACGCACGATTTCAGTTGCAAGTTGTCTTGCGAAAAAAAGTGTCGCAAGTTGAACGCTTAATTTTATCATTCAGCAGAAACATCGTAAAATTGGTTCGCGCGCTCTAATTGTGTCAAGAGACAAGTTGCACGACCATGTCAAACGTACATTTTTACAAAAATAATTGCAGAAAGTAGAAGTCGGTTCTACTTTTCGTGCAGCAAAAAAATGAAAAATTCAAGTCGCGCGAGGGGATGTCAAAAGTAAAAAACGATCGTGTAACCTGCAATATATTTTTTCGCGAGACGTACAAGTTGCACGGTAAATCGTAGCTTGTGACACGGCCTTAACAAGCGTGGTTTTGTATATTTTCTTGTCTGCAGGGTCTTCACATACTATCGATGATACTAAAATCAAAATCTCAAACCTGGATAAAAGCTTATTGTAAGTAGGGTGTAATCCAAAGCTCGTTCCGTGCAGCTATAATATTTAATCATGTGCAAAATATAAGCTGTGCTGTGATAATTTTCAAACAATGGGACAAAAATGAGGAGAGAAAATATAGATACCCGGATGTCAAACTTTATTCCTGTGTACCCACAATCCTATATGCAACATGAACTGTATCATTGAGAGGTGAATATTGCGGAATAAAAACGGAGACAAAGTCGAGGCTATTAATTATTCGATAATATTCAACAAGCAAGAGGAGAATAGTTGTTTGTCGTATATATTTAACAAGGCGCTTTGATTTGAAGAAAAAAAATTTATTTCGTATTTCTAAAGCTCGCGAAATGCTGTACATAGTTATCAAAAAATAGTCCAAGGTTCTTAAAGCAATACACTGAATCGAATTATGGCGGTCAATTTGAATAACAATTCTTCTTGACTGCCCAGCCTTGCATACATGTGAAAACTCTATTGTTTTCGAACAATATGGGTACGCCATATTTCGATTCGGTCTATAAGTGCACGGCATTTCACCTGTATATTTTTAGAAAAATGCACTAATTTTAACTACGTGCTTGCATTTTTAGTCAATCATAGTCCAAGGTTCTCAAAGCTATCAGTGCACGGCATTTCACCTGTTTATTTATAGAAAACTGCATCAATTTTAACTACGTGCTTGTATGTTTTTAGTCAATGATACTAAACGTTTTTCTATTAATGGCAGAATCTGCTATAGCTATGTTTCCCGTACGAGCCTGCAGGACTATATGGACAGTGAACATCCTCTGATGTTCAGTGTTGTGTGTGCATTGGCCATAGATGTTATCACCGCACTAGGATATCTACACGAGAAGAAGATTTGCCATAATAATATTAACACCAGGACGATCCTTGTTACTGATAACCTAAGTTCAAATAGATTCAATGGGTTCGTAACGTTGATCTCTTTTTGAAATGATGTTAATATGATTATTACAAGTCAAGTATTGATGGTGATGATCTTTGTGATTATATGACATGTGTTGATTAGATGATCGATGATGATGATGCATGATGATGATGATGATGATAATGATAATGATTGTGGCGATGGTGGTGTTTATATATGAAGCTGTTTAACAATGAGTTTAGTCGGTGATCCTTACTGTCAACATTAAAGTTTACATTAATTTAACGCCGATGGTAATGATAATGTAAACGATATGATGTTGATACCATTGGTGCTTTTGGTAGTATTGGTATGCAATCCATGTAAAATATCCCAGGAGGAACATTACCACCGATTTCATTGCTACGCGCAGGGCAGAGCTTGTGATGTGAGCTGGCGGTTCACTTCTGTCAATCAGATTAAACACAATTTGTCTAGACATTTTACAAACAAGTCGTGAAGGTTAGTTCAATGAAAAAACATTTATTTCAGGGCCTATCAAGATATATTTTAGGTATCAGACCGTTGAAATTAAATAAGTTCAAGAAGGAAGTTGTATTTTTGGCTCAAATGTATTTTTAAAATAACATTTCTACCTAGCCTGTTTTTTGTTCACTTCGACCGTTGTTTACAGTTCACTTTATTAGTTGTCTAGACAGACTGTGTTTGATTGACGGAAGAGTATAGCCATCCTCACTTCACGAACTTTTTGTCTGACGGCGCGTATAGCAATGAAATCGGTGGTAATTTGTTACGAATCTTGGTGGGTTTTTTTTTCAGGATGATCCGATACGTGCTGTTTTGGCCGACTTCTCGAACTCTTGCAAAGTCTCCGGAACAAATAATTCTTACTTGAGTGATATCAGACAGTTTGGTCAGCTGCTGAAAATGCTGGCCATACAATGCGAAGACTTCACAGAATACAAAAAGGTGTGTAATCGTAGTTGTAAGAGAGTGGTTACTCAAATAGCTTAATTTAAATGCCGGCATCAATTTAATTACTGGGTGACTTATATAATACTTGCAATAGTAATTAATTTTTCCAGTCAGCAACTGGATGTACCAATTTAATCAATTATTGGAGTAACCACTACTCAATCTATTTTGCAGTGAGTAACTGTGGATGCATATTTACTCAGATATTTGAGTAACCACTACTCAGTCGTTTTTGCAGTGAGTAACTGTGGATAAATCGATTTATTTAGTTATTTGAGTAACCACTACCCAGTCGTTTTTTTTCCAGTGAGCAACTGGATGTACCAATTTACACAATTATTGGAGTAACCACTACTCAATATATTTTGCAGTGAGTAACAGTGGACGCATATTTCTGACTCAGATATTTGAGTAACCACTACTCAGTCGTTTTTGTGTGAGTAACTGTAGATGCATCGATTCACTCAGATATTTGAGTAACCACTACTCAGTCGTTTTTACAGTGAGTAACTGTGGATGCATCGATTTCTTTAGTTATTTGAGAAACTACTACCCAGTCGTTTTTGCAGTGAGTAACTGCAGATGCATCCATTTACCCAGATATTTGAACAACCACGTATCTTTTGTTTGTGCTTTTACAGTAACTGTTTATATGTATCGATTTATTCAGTCATTTCAGTAACAACAAACCAGTAGTTTTTGTTTTTCAAAAGTATGATAATTTTAATGTTTGTCTTTGCAGATAAATGATTTAATGTACACAAGTCTTCAAGAAGGAAAACAAAATACAGCAACAGTAATCAAAGGAAATCTTGTGAATTTGAAGAATGAACATGAAGGAATATGGGATACGAGTCTCTAAAAAAGTAATTTGGAAACAAAGGCGTGACCAATCTCACAAAACATTTTGTTGATATTATTTACTATATATATGATAGAGCGAAAACACTAGCACCATGAACCAAAATCAAATTGTTAGTGTTTAATAGTTCTTATTTAGCGACAATTAGTATAGGTAATCATATGGTTTCGAGCGCAATTTGGGAATAATTCGCACGAGTGTGTTTTTCAAAGAGTACAAATTGCAAGAGACCGTACTCGGTCGAGAAAAACACATTAATTATAGTGATCAATGATATCATTGATCAATATAATATATAAATAAACACAAATATTCTTGACTAGCATAAAATGATGAATTGAAATAAATTACGTTAAGGAACGTTTCTGGGGCACTCAAATATGCTTTTGAAATGTGACGTGACGTCAAATCTATTTATATAGTGGAGTTTCGAATAACTCTTTGTAAAATATTTGAATTATCTTGTAAAATAATTAATATACAAAAAACCTATTTAGACAAATATATAATAAAGAAAATATTGTATATGCATTGAATACTTAAAATACGCTATAAGCACCTACTATAAATTAATTAATTAATTAATATTAATTAAGAAATTAGATTAAAATCGTTTGTAAGAATGTATTTATCTAGTCATTTTCATTTCAAAAGCATTCTGCATGTTCTGAGTTATACTCCATCGAAATGAATCATGTTTGGCCGTTTTAAGAGAATTTGGATAAGAATGTCAGTATATGGGCCATTTTTGGACATTTTGTGTGGGCTATAGTCCATCGAAAATCGTTAACTTCGACTTGTTGCAGTGGTGCGCTTTGTGATCGTTCATCTTGCTTGTATTCCAAGCAATTGGAATGAGTAATTCTAACAGTTCAAGTTGTCCTTTAATGTATGTCCATCAAAAAGCGCAATTTTTGATCATTTTGCATGGGCTATTATTGATCTATTATTGATCAAAACCCTTCATTTTTGGTCATTTATTCATTCATCCATCCATTCATTTATTGTTTCATGCGTTCGTTTATTATTTTATTCATTTAATGATTATATTCAATATATAAAAGTTTTATTGATTTTTATATTTATTTATTATTTTATGTTGGTTGGTTGGTTGGTTCGGAAGGTTTTGCTTATTTGTTATATATTTTACAAGGGAATATATTAAGCACTTAATGACTGGTCCCGAGGGAAACAGTTAGTTTTGTTTCCCGAGAATCTCAATGTTTCCCGAGGCTCCGAGGGAAACATTGAGATTCGAGGGAAACAAAACTAACTGATTTTCCCGAGGGATCAGTCATTAAGTGTTTTATTATATACCCTATTCAAACGAAGAAAAATTTTCACTCCATTTTGGTTTGCAAACGCGCCACAAAAACTTTCGATGGACTTTGACCTGATCACGAGGATTTATTCCCCTCGCGTGGATTTATTACCCGCGCGGGAGTTATATCGATTTATTTCCCTCCACGTGACGTGCTCTTGACCAATAAGAAAACGAGTTTGAATAGGATATATAATAAAGGTGTTTCTTATACAATACTTTGCGAATGGTCGATCCTTTTGCGTTTATTTTATTTATTTTTTTTTAGAATGCTACTATATCCATTTTCTTATATATATTTATGTTTTCCTTTAAAAAAAACTCAGGCTTTCAAAATCACAGATGTGCATGTATATGAATTCTTCTTTATTTATAATTATGTTAATTATTTATAATTAATATTAATGTCAAAATGTGCCAAACAAAACTTCTATAAGAAAACCTAAAACTTCAATTACATTCAAACCGGTGAGCAGTCTTTCCCCTGCAGTGTTGCTGAATTGAGGTTAGTGCAAGCCTAATATGTCATGAATACATCCTTAAAGATGTCCTTAACAACTGTTCAGACGTTCAAGCAAGCGAGCATCGTCTCGTGTTTGGACTGATCTGCTCTCGAATTCTCTTAAATTCTTCTCGGTTTTCACTCTGAAGCCAGCGAAAACACAAAAGACGTGTGTCATTTCTTTTATAAAATAACAAACTCGCGAAACGACAAAATTAATGCTCTTAAATTTTATTCGTTTGACGACATCATTTCTCCCTAGGTTGCATTGCATTATCTTGCAACTGAGCAATAAGCAGCGCGCACGACAAATAAAAAGGACGAAAAAACTGGCCGTTGAAAGAGATTAGTTTTTTGACCAATCAACTTGCGCGTACTATCCCAATTATTTTATATATAAATCTCATTGATTTTTTCATAGCAGCAGCCAACTAATTGCCAATATATATAAAATTGATTTATCGTATGATAGCCACTCGCGATAAGAATAATTTTTCAAAGTTTCAGTAAAAGATGTTAAATTTACAAGAAGCTATCAGAGTAGTTTTAAAATCAGTAAAAGACATCATACCGCCTTCACAAAGCCATCAGCTGAAACATATTTATTGATTGATTGATTATTTGAATTTAGCATATCTTTATTGGCGTTTTGTACAGCGCTAAGGAGATCTCCACGACTGTTTACATATATATTATCTAATAATTCTTACATATCACAGTGCTAAAATATCTTTATATATACACCTACTTGCAGTAAGGTTGTCATACAAAATAGAACATTTGTCACAAAGAAAATAGAACATTTGTGATTTAGTGCGAAAGGAATTAATTAAAAGAAAAAAGAGATTGTTCAGCTTGAGTGATCTTCTTTTGTCTTTTAATCAATTCCTATCGTACTAAATCCTAATGTTCTATTTTCTTTATAACAAATGTATATTTTTGTATGACAACCTTATTGCAAGTAGGTGTACATGTTTATTTGTAAAACTATTCTTTACCATTTATGACAAATATCTATTACTTGTAAAGCCATTTCTCATTATTCGTTGGTCTTTTGACTTACTTAAAGCCCAACCTTGTTTAGAAAAATGTGTTTTCTGGTAGTTTGATAGTTAATTTTGACCTTTTTAAGATTATTTGGATGCAGATTGGCTGAAATAATTGACTATATACTATATTTTTAAAACATATGCGAAACAAATAAAAATGTCATGTAGCTAGGGATCGCAATTAATTAACAAATATTGTAATCTCATTTATAATTAATATACGTTATCAAAACGTATATAGAGTAAAGTACAACTCAATATTTAGCATTCAACACATCAAAGTACTTTGAATACAAATTAAAACAAGATGAACGACTCCAACATCACAACTACGAACGACACAACGAACTACTGTATCCTTGAACCTGACACTGACCTCGAGAAAAATGCTAAATTTGGCGCTCTTATGTTTGTAGGTGGAATTGGCATTTTCGCAAACATCTTCATCATCGTACTCGCCGTTAAATCCACTGTAAGAAAAAACCTGCATCATTTGATCGTCAACATAGCCGTTTCTGATACTATTTACTCGTTCTGTGGTATGTTCAGAGAAACTTCTCGGAAATACAGCATTGAAATATTGTATCCTTATGATTTGAGAGATATCGCTTGCAAACTCTATTATTTTTTTTTTGAAGTTTCTTCTACTGTTTCTTTAATGACTCTTTTAGTCATCAGCATTGAACGATTCAGAGCAACAAGACAAACATTACAGAGATCACGACCATACACACTGAAACAACGAGTGGCAGTACTCAGTGTATGCTGGCTAGTTCCAATGATTATGTATGCTAATACGTTGTATTACTGTCAATTTCTTTTGTGGGCACAAGTATGTTCCATGCCATACTTTACGTCAAGTGAACTAATCCGTTTAGTTTTCATTCAAATTATGTTAAAGATAACTGCAGTAATAATCATTTTTTCACTAAATATCCTAACAATAAAACGACTGTCAAGACCTCAAGCAATCCAAGCACATCTTAACGAGGAACAGCGACGTATGCGAGCAAGACGAACACGGGCGGCTGTAGCCATGGTTCTTGTTTCTCTGATTCTCTACGCATGTTGTTGGTTTCCTATTTTTGTGTATTACTTTTTGTACGTTTTAAACTTAAATATTAACTCAAATGTTCTCTATAAACATCTTTTTTGTATCACTAAAACTTAAATTACATATCCACCTGATGGACGCCTTACCCGGTTGCGTTTTTGAATTGAAGGTTTAAAAAAGCCTAATCACGTTATGAATACATCGTTAACGATGTTTTCAACAACTGTTCAAACGTTCCAGCAAGTTCCTCCTTGCAATCCGACATTTAACTTTGTCTTGTGTTTGAACTGATCTGCTCTCGAATTCTCCCATACGCATCTCTGTGTTCATCAGCCAATGGAAACACAGAAGACGTGTTCATCTATTTTATAAAATAACAAGCACGCGAAACGACGAAAAAAACCCTTTTGTACGTTTTTCGATGTCATTTCTCCCTATGTTGCATTGTATTATATCGATATTGACCAATAAGCGCACGCGAGACAAAAAGAACGAAAACACTGAGCGCTGATTGAGCGCATGCGCTTTAAAAGACGTGAGTGTGTTTCATGCTCTCATGAACAACTTTTTTTTACCAATACACCTGCACGTACTATACCAATTATTTTATGAATCGTATTGAGCTTTTTCAAAACGGCCGCCAACAAATTACCCAAATATATAGAATTGCTGTATGATATGATAGGCATCCACCATAAACAACTTTTGAAAGTTTCAGAAAATATGTTAAACTTACAAGAAGCTATCATAATTTCAAAATCAGAAAAATACACTATAATAACTCCACAAAATCACCAACAGAAAATATTGATTTATTTAGTAATCATTTTAATTTAGCATATTTTTATTAGCATTTAGCACAGCGCAGAGGAGATTGCCATCAATATTAATTTATGTAATATTTCTTCCATTCATACGACAGTGCTAATAGATTGTTTATAGTATATATGTTTATTTATAAAGCCATTTCCGCGATTTATGACAAAGGTCCATTACTTTTAAAGCCATTTCCCACTATCTATGACTAAAATCTATTACTAACTTAAAGCCCAATTTTTTTTGCAAAGCGGTATGTTCTGGTTTGTTAGTTAATTTCGATCGCTTTGAGATTATTTGGATGCAGGTTGGTTGGTATAATTGACTGTTTTCTAAAAAAATCAAAAACATATGCAAAACAAATAAAAGTCATTTAGTGAGTCATGTAGGTATCGTAATTAAGTAACCAAATATTTTAATCTATCAATCTCATCAATGATACATATACGTTATTAAAAGGTATTAAGAGTAAAGGACAACTTTAATATTCAGCATTAGACACATCTGAGTACATTGAATACATTGAAAAAAGATGAACGACTACAACATTACAACTACGAACGTCTCCCTCGACACCACCTACTACTGCAAATATAACGAAACTGACAGTGACCTCGAAAAGTATGCTAAATTCGGCGCTGTTATGTTTGTAGGTGGAATTGGCATTTTCGCAAACATCTTCATCATCGTACTCGCTGTTAAATACACTGTAAGAAAAAACCTGCATCATTTGATCATCAACATGGCAATGTCTGACACAATTTACTCGTTCTGTGGTATGTTCAGAGAAACTTCTCTGAAATACAGCATTGAAAAATTGTATCCTGATGATTTGAGAGATATCGCCTGCAAACTCCATATATATTTTTTAGTTGTTTCATCTACTGTTTCTGTAATGACTCTTTTGGTTATCAGCATTGAACGATTGAGAGCAACAAGACAAACATTACAGAGATCGCGACCATACACACTGAAACAACGAGTGGCAGTACTCGGTGTTTGTTGGCTAGTTCCAATGATTATGTCTGCTGATGTGTTGTATTACTGGCAATTTGTTTCGAGGTTACAGCAACGTTCCATACCATACTATATGTTAAACGAGAAATTAAGACACCTAATCTATTTAGTTTTCATACTGTTAAAGATAACTGCAGTAATTATCATTTTTTCACTGAGTATTTTAACAATAAAACGATTGTCAAGACTTCAAGCAATCCTAGCACATATTAACGAAGAACAACGAGGTATGCGAGCAAGACGAACACGGGCAGCTGTAGCCATGGTTCTTGCTTCTCTGATTCTCTACGCATGTTGTTGGTTTCCTATTTTTGTGTATTTATTTTTGTACGCTTTATACGAAATTAACAACTCAAATGTTCTTTATAAACATCTTTTTTGTATTGACTTCGTGTTGTTATATTACATCATAAACGATTTTCTACCTCTTGTCAACTCATGCTTCAGTCCTTTTATCTACATCATATTTCTCTCTGACTTTCGAGAGGCTGCAAAAGGAGTTCTGTGTAGAAGGAAAACCAATCATTTCGTTCCAACAGAAGAAATACGATTAACCCACATACAAAGCTGCCAAACAAACCAAGAAACCCTGAAACCAGAAGATAGTAGACTATGATGTTCAAAACAAAGGATCAAATATTTATTTTATCATTTTTGTGTAATATATATACTTAGAGATTAAGATAAATATATAATGCACAAAAATAATATCAACCCGATTACATGTATATTAAAGTATTCAAACCGTCTTTTTGATCTATTTTTTGCATTTTGCATGGGATATAGGTCTATCTCTATTCCATCAAAAAACATTTTCTGTTTCATTTTTGCGGATTTTGTATGGGCGACATTCAATGAAAACCCGTTTTTGTTGGTGAGCGTTTTGCGTGTGCTAAAGTCCACTGATCGAAAAAAATCCTAATTTGTGGTCATTTTTGCTCATTTTGCATGGGCTTCAGTCCATCAAAAAGCGTCATCTGTGTTCATTTTTGTGGATTTTACATACATTTAATATATATGAATACTTTAATTTGATAATAAGTATTTCTGATGAAAATTACTTTGCAAATGCATGACCGAACTTTCTTTCATTTTTTATTTAAATGGCTGACATTATCATTTCTCATATCCTCTCCTTAAAAATACTCAGATTTTCCAAATGACAGATGTACATGTAGATGAATTCTTGTTTTTTTATAATTATATCTTTTGTAAATTTTATATAAATGTCAAAATGTGGCCAACAAAAACTTCTATAAGAAACACTAAAACTTAAATTACATTGCACCTGATGCCGGGACGCCTTACCCTGTTGTGTTTTGGAATTGAAGGCTAGTGAAAGCCTTATCATGTTATGAATACATCATTAACGATGTTTTCAACAACTGTTCAAACGTTCCAGCAAGTTCCTCCTTGCAATCCGATATAAGAAATGAAATACGTATTTAACTTTGTCTTGTGTTTGAACTGATCTGCTCTCGTATTATCCCATACGCATATCCGTTTTCATAAGCCAATGGAAACACAGAAGACGTGTTTCATTTCTTCTATAAAATAACAATGCCGCGAAACGACGAAAAAAAACATGTTGTACGTTTTTCGACTGATGTCATTTCTCCCTATTTTGCATTGTATTATATCGATATAGACCAATAAGCTCACGCGAGACATAAAAAGAACGAAAACACTGACCGTTGATTGAGCGCCTGCGCTTGAAAATGTCGTGAGTGTTAATTTCATTCTCTCATAAACAACCGGTTTTTTTTTGTTTTTTTTTACCAATTAACCTGCGCGTACTATATCAATAATTTTATAAATGTAGTTGACCTTTTTCATAATGGCTGCCAACTAATTGCCTAAATATATAGATTTGCTGTATCATATGACAGATATTTACCATAACAAAAACTTTTTCAAGTTTCAGAAAAAAAAAATTAAATTTACAAGAAGCTATCAGAGTTTCGATTCAAAATCAGAAAAAAACACCATACGTCTCCACAAAGCCTCATTCTCAACCGAAAAATATTTATTTATTTATTTATTATTTTAGTTAAGCAGATCTTTATTGATTTTTTCATAACACAGCGGATATTTATATGAATGTATATTTATCATATTGTTCTTTCATATGACAGTGCTAAAATATTGTTTATATAAAGCCATTTTCCACATTTTATAAAAACATATATATTTAGATTATTAGCAGGCAGGTTGGTTGATATAACTGACTATATTTTTACAACATCAAAAAAATATGCAGAACAAAGTGATTTAGTGATTCATGCAGAGATCGCAATTAATTAACCGTACCAAATATTGTAATATCATGAATAATAAATATGCGTTATTAAAAGGTATAAAGAGTAAAGGACAACTTTAATATTTAGCATGCAACACATCAAAGTACTTTGAATACAAATTGAAAAACGATGAACGACTCCAACATCACAACTACGAACGTCTCCATGAACACCACTTACTACTGCAAATATGACGAACCGGCTGGCAGTGACCTCGAGAAAAATGCTTAATTGGGCGCTGTTATGTTTGTAGGTGGAATTGGCATTTTCGCAAACATCTTCATCATCGTACTCGCTGTTAAATACACTGTAAGAAAAAATCTGCATCATTTGATCATCAACATGGCAATGTCTGATATTATTTACTCGTTCTGTTGTATGTTCTTTCAAACGTCTTTGAAATACCGCATTGAAAGCTAGATTGTATCCTGGGGTTTTGAGAGATATATCCTGCAAACTCAATGTGTATTTTAATGAAGTTTCTTCTACTGTTTCTATAATGACTCTTTTAGCCATCAGCGTTGAACGATTAAAAGCAACAAGACAAACATTACAGAGATCACGACCATACACCCTGAAACAACGAGTGGCAGTATTCAGTGTATGCTGGCTAGTTCCAATGATTATGTCTATTGATGTGTTGTATTACTGGAAATTTGATTTGGGGTTAGAAATATGTGATATACCACACTATATATTAATTGGGGAATTAATACCTATCATCAATTTAGTGTTCATTTTATTAAAGATAACTGCAGTAATTATCATTTTTTCACTGAGTATTCTAACAATAAAACGACTGTCAAGACTTCAAGTAATCCAAGCACATCTTAACGATGAAAACGACATATGCGAGGAAGACGAACACGGACAGCTGTAGCCATGGTTCTTGCTTCTTTGTGTCTTTACGTATGCTGTTGGTTTCCTGCTTTCTTGTTTTACCTTTGGCACGTTTTGACAAGAACTATCTTATCAAATACTACTACTTTTAAACAATATGCTTGTATTGACTGGATTTCGTTAGATTACATCATATACACTTTTGTGCCTCTTTTTAACTCTTGCTTCAGTCCTTTTATCTACATCATATTTCTCTCTGACTTTCGAGAGACGGCGAAAAGAGTCATGTGTAGAGGAACATCCAACCAACTCGCCCCAACAGAAGAAATACGTTTAACCAATATACAAAGATGCCAAATTAACCAAGGAACTCTGAAACACGAAGACAGTACAGCATAAACAAGCTTCTACACCTCTGGTTTGTCAACTCTTCAGGCCTGTTATGGACCCAATACCTGCCTAATCTCGCAGCAAGATTAGGCGGGATTAAGGGAGATTAGGCGAGATTAGGACATTTTGGGATTTTCAACCTTGCGAGGTTAGGCGGGATCAGGCGGGATAAGGCGAGATTAGGCGAGATTTGGACCAATAACAGGCCTTCTTGCTTCAGTCCTTGTATCTACCTCATATTTCTCTCTGACTTTCGAGAGGCTGCAAAAAGAGTTCTGTGTAGAAGAACATCCAACCAACTCGCCCTAACAGAAGACAATTGCGATTTAACCACATACAAATTGTTTCAGCTTGCAGTTGTCCTACTGAACTCATCTCTGCTTATCTTGACCTTGTTATGTCACCCATTGTTCAGTCGTTACCTAGCTACATACATTAAGGATACTAATCACGCTCTTAACATTTTTAATAACTTTTAGTTCGCTCTTAACTCTGATTCTAAACTTCTTTTTACTATGGATGTTAAGTCTTTGTATACTGTTATCCCTCACGACGAAGGGTTACTTGCCCTTAAACACTTTTTCGATCGTCGTACTAATCCTTATCCTAGCACTGCTACTTTATTACGTCTAGCCGAACTTGTTCTCACTCTTAACTGTTTCTCTTTCGGTGATCAATATTTCAAGCAAATAAATGGAGTTGCCATGGGTACCAAGATGGGACCAAGCTACGTCAATTTATTTGTGGGTTATATTGAAGAACTTATTTTCGCCAAATACACGGGTCCCAAGCCTGAACTTTTTGGTCGTTACATCGACGATTGTATTGGTGCTACATGCTGCTCTCGTACTGAACTTGACACTTTTGTCGATTTTGTTAACTCTCTCCACCCTTCGAGTTTACTTGTGAGATCAGTGACTCTTCTGTCGCGTTCCTTGATATTCTTGTTAGCATCTCTAGTTATGGTCTCGCCACCAGCGTTCATTACAAGCCCACCGACTCTCATAGCTATTTACTTTATTCTTCTTCTCATCCTAAACACACTCTTGACGCTATTCCGTATTCTCAATTTCTTCGTTTACGCCGTCTTTGTAGTGATGATGTTGATTTTTCTAACCAATGTGAGCTCATCGTACTTTTTTTATTCAACGTAATTATCCTGATGAAGTTGTTTCTCGTGCTCTCACTAAAGTTTCTAATGTCAGCCGTGTATCCGCCCTCACTCCTGAAGTACGCGCCACTAACAATCGTACTCCTTTCACTCTAACTTATACCATCCACTCAATAACAATGTCAAGCCGTGTATTAATCGTAATTTTAATTTGCTCACTTCTGACCCTGACCCTGAAACATCTAACATTTTCAATGAACGTCCTCTCTTCTCCTTCAAGCGTGATCGTAACATTCGTAATTTTCTTGTCAAGGGCGTCTCGCCTAACGACAAAGATCCTGGCACTTTCCGTTGTTCTCGTAAGCGTTGTAATACATGAACCCATATTGTTTCACGTACATCTGTTACTGGCCCTAAATCTTCGCATCGCATTTGTGACCATTTTACTTGTGTTACCCCTAATGTTATTTATTGCATTCAGTGTACTTTATGTAACCGGCTTTATGTCGGTGAAACTGATAGACGTCTTGGTGATCGTATCCGCGATCACGTTCGTGATATAGGCACGAACGATAACACTAAGCCAGTCTCCCGCCATTTTAATTCTGCTTATCATAACATTAATGACATGACAGCTTTTGGTTTATGTCGTATTACTGGAACTAACAATAACCGTAAATCTAAAGATGTGCGATTAATTTATTCCTTAGGTACACAGCAACCTTTCGGAATGAACGATTCGCTTTCAATTAATTTTTCCATTGTTCTTTAAATCCTCCTACATTTTCTATCGCCTTTTGATTGGTTCATCACTTTTCCCGCTTCTTATTTAAACTCAGTGTCTGTCTTAGTCTAATTTTTTTACTCCGACGAAGGGCTAAAGCTCGAAACGTCAGTTAAGTTAATTCAACATTTTTTACGGTGTTACAAATTTCATTATATTACCTATCACATACAAAACTGTCAAACAAACCAAAAAAATTGAAACCAGAAGATGGTAGACAATGATAACATGTTTAATAGAAATGATGATTTAAGTATTAATTTTATCATTGTTATGTATTAATATATAACCATATTTTAATGCTAATGAGCACGAAGTAAAGTTAAGTCAATATTTTTTTACGGTGTTACTAAGTTCATTATATTACCATCGTTTATATTAAACACCGAAGCAGTCTATACTATAGCTAGTTTACTCGCTAGTTTTCATCTATTTGTCTAACATCTGTTTGTATGTTATCTATTTTCTAACATATAATGTTAGCTAAGTATCTTATTAATAGATGCAGCATAAAGAAAATACTCCACACACTCTCCTTTGTCTTGCCGAAAATTAAACATGACATGGAATTTTAGGATAGCTAAAAATAGAAACAGGTTATCATACCATTACAATAAATGGAACAAACTCCTTCCTTATATCTATAAAACGCACTAACAAAATGAAAATATACACTCTTTCCGAGAAACTTTGTCACCCGTGAAGTGAAAAGCCTACAGGCTAGTAGCGCAGGGGATTAAGGATTACCTTTGTACGCGCTATTATAACTCAGGGATTTCATGGCCACATTGCTACACTTGTCGATATTTTATTGAGAAATGTCCATTTTGACTTATCAAACAACAAGAAAGGCGTTCCGAATGCACATTTAGTTTCTGAACTGATCCATGATCCTTAGCGCCCTAGCTTGTGTGCTTTTCAAGGGTGACAAACTTTCTCGGAACGTGTATACGTACGATGGATATATTCGTGCATATGTACAATTATACATTGTATGTAGGTTTAGATGTACTCATATATTTATTTATGCGTAATTATATCTTACATTTTTCTCATGTTATGTAATGTAGATTATATTTATACTGTACCTTTTGTTTACCTTAGTATGTTTTGTAGTTTTAAGTATATTTATTATCTATTTATTTATTATGTAAATTGTTTGGAAATTATTAAATAAAGTAAGAAAAAATGTTATGTAATATTGATACTTGGAGGTTAAGATAAATATATAATGCACAGAAACAAGCTCAGCCCGATTAATACATTTATATTAAAGTATTTCAAACTATATTATAGAATAAACACACTTTTCAGTATTTAAAGCATATCATATTGTGAGTACTGAATACTGAATACTGTTAAATACAAATCGACCGTTAATTTTTTGCCGAATCAATATGAAAAAGTGCTTGATGTGAGCTCCCATATGCCTCGATCAACCAATTGCACCCTTCACAGAACTTTCCCAGCGCCATATTGAAAGGTAGAGGGGCCTTTGCATCGAGGGAGACGCACGTTGAGCTTGCAATGATAGAGACAAGTGAAAAATTGTCCCTGAAGGTGTAAAAGGTCTTTATCAATCAAGCTCAACGCTCGTCTCGCTTCGATTCAAAGGCCCGGATACCTTTTAAGATAGCGCAGGAAACTGTGAAGGGGAAAATTAGAATATGCGATTCGCAAAAGTTGATTTTATAAGTATCTATATTATATAAGATAATCTCGTTAGAGACTCGTATCCCATATTCCTTCATGTTCATTTTTCAAATTCATGAGATTTTCTTTGATCACTGTTGCTATATTTTCCTTTCCTTCTTGAATACTTGTGTACATTAAATCATTTATCTGCAAAGAAAAACATAAGAATTATCATACTTTTTGAAAACAAAACCACTAAGAAGTTGTTACTGAAATGACTGAATAAATCGATGCATCCACAGTTACTGACTCATTGCACAAACGACTGAGTAGTGGTTACTCAAACAACTGAGTAAATTAATGAATCCACAGTTGCTCACTGCAAAAACGACTAAGAAGAGGTTACTCAAAAAAACTGAGTAAATCGATGAATCCACAGTAATTCCCTGCAAAAACGACTGAGTACGTAGTGGTTACTCAAATAACTGAGTAAATCGATGCATCCACAGTTACTCACGGAATTTTTCTCTCGAAAGTCCGTCTGTGAATCAGAGCAACGAATCGTGTTCTGGCCCCCAGCGAACTACACGATTATATATACTAGATGCTGATTGGCTTTCGATGATGCTCTTTCTTACACGAACTCTCATTGGACAATTCAATACTTCCGGTTATGTTGAATTGTAGACGGACTTTCGAGAGAGAAATTCCGGCTGTACTCACTGCACGAACAACTGAATAGTGGCTACTCAAACAACTGAGTAAATTGATGATCCATAGTTACTCATTTCAAAAACGAATATAATAATATAATAATAACTGAATATAATGACTGAATAATTGATGCATAAACAGTTAATAACTTTTTTTCACGTCTCAATATTCTAGCTGCATGGCCGCAGTGCGCTCTACTAATTGGGGAGACTCACTCACACTCACTACCTCTACGTTTAATATTTTGTAGACAACTCGGCTCACATGTTCATTTTTGCTAATAAAGGAAAACAGATAACCCGGCCGGAGAAAAACCCTCGTGGCATAGGAGAGAAGAGCACATCAAACAAACTCAACTCACATTTTTATCCATACCCGAGCCGGGACTCAAACCTGGACCACCGCGTCTCACCGCTAAGCCACCCATGCCACCCACACAGGTATAATTATTCACAGTAAGTACTACTGCAAGTATTGGATTTTCGGGTGACCCAGTAGTAGTCCCCTTAAAAGCTCCATGCGCCATCTTGAATGGTAGCCGGGCCTTTGTATCAACTCGAGACAAACGTTGTGCTTGCAATGATCATTGCAAAATTCATTGACAATTCAAAAGCTTTCCAGCCAATCCGATATGAGAAATCAGATCACATGAACAACCTTGTAAAGCCCATTCAAACTTAAAGCACGAGAAGGGTTTGAATAATCGTCAGGGAAAAAGGGAATAAAACAATGAACATGTAAATTAGAATATAGACTCGTGAATAACCGCGAGGTGTCTATCATTGCAAGCTCAACGTTCCTCTAGCTTGATTCGATGCAAAAGCCCGGCTACCTTTCAAGATGGCGTAGGGAACAGTGAGATGGATTATTTTAAAAATCGATGCCAGCATGATGCATCGATTTACTCAGTTATTTGAGTAACAACATATTTCTTACAACTAAGATGTCACACCTTTTTGTATTCTATGAAGTCTTCACATTGTATGGCCAGCATTTTCAGCAGCTGACCAAACTGTCTGATATCACTCAAATAAGAGTTATTTGTTCCGCAGACTTTGCAAGAGTTCGAGAAGTCGGCCAAAACAGCACGTATCGGATCATCCTAAAAAAAAGAAACGTAGATCTTGCAACCATTGTTCTCCATTGAATCTTCTGATCATGAGGTACAGACCAGTTATTATTAGTTGGGGAGGGGTATGAGGGGCGATGGGATGGGGTGTGGCTAAGCTCGCTCGATATTATTTGCCGAATTATGCTGCGGCAGGTCGTATTGCATTGCAACGTACGTTATATCAGTATTATCATCATTATCATCAACATCGTCATCTTTTATATAGACATCTCATCATAATCATCAACATCTGTCATAACATCCATGATCATGATCATCATAAATCATTGTATCATCATTTCAGAAATATCATCACAAACTGTTAACGTTACTACCAAGTGCTTAAAAGCCATTATAGAATTTATTTGAACTTACGTTAACAGTAACAAGGATCGTCCTGGTGTTAATATTGTTATGGCAAATCTTCTTCTCGTGTAGATATCCTAGTGCGGTGATAACATCTATGGCCAATGCACACACAACACTGAACGTCATAGGATGTTCACTGTCCATATAGTCCTGCAGGCTCGTACGGGAGACATAGCTATAGCAGATTCTGCCATTAATAGAAAACAGTCAAATATCAACAATGGATAGTCGAAATAAATATATGTTATTATTTATATACAAATGATTATAAAAAGTCTCGCGTGTGTACGTACTGATTGGTTTAACAACGTCGGAATATTTTTTGATAATAACCTACAGCATCTCGCGCGCCTTTACAATGGAAAAAACTAAATGTTTTTCTTCAAAAGCGCCTTGTTAAATATATACGACAGACAATTATTCTCCTCTGGCTCGTTGAATATTATCAAATAATCAATAGCCTCGATTTTGTCTCGGGTTTTTTTTTACGCAATATTCATCTTTCAATGTTACATTTTTTTTGCATAGGATTGTGGGTATACGGGAATAAGGTTGGCATCCGGGCATCTGTCTTTTCTCTCGCCATTCTCTCTCGGCCATTTTTTCACCCGATCGATCGAACAAAGTCGTTTCATCGAATATTTTGTAAAAGTAAAGATTGTTTTATTGTCTTTCGATTTTTTTTACAGCATACAGATTACTTACAATAAGCTTTTATCCAGGTTTGAGATTTTGATTTTAGAATCATCGATTGTATGTAAAGACCCTGTGTAAATAAATGAATCAATCAATCAATCAATCAATCAAATATCTTATCAAAAATATATAACTGCACCCGCTTTTTTAAGGCTTCTGGATTAACAGGTACCTCTCGTTATGAAATAATTTTCACGAAGTCGCGTTGAACGATATCAGTTTGAAGTGAAATGATCTTTTCTGGTATATAAATTAAATTATGAAAACGAAGTTTATGCCTTAAGTGTTAATACTAATTCTAGATTATAAAAATTGGGTCAAATGTGTGGCATATAGACGCTGTAAGTATTTGTCAGAGCTCTCTAGCAGAAATAGCTAGGTCCCTTGTCTTTTTAAAAATTTAAATTTCAAAGTAAATTAGCTTTGTTGCTTTAAATTTTTAATTCTAGATCTATATAATTATTGTACCTTGTGAATGCCATTTATACGCACATAGAACTCTCTTATCGCTGAAGTCTTTCAATGCGGTCACTGTACCGACTTCCTTGTCCCAAGTATCCTTCATGTTCTGTCTGAAGTACTTTATCATACATAATTCTGACTTCACCATTGCAAATACATAACCCTATGGAAAGAAAATAGATACTTGTAATATATAATTGATATATACCGAATTGCAATAACATTGTCATATAAAAAAGAAAATTACAAAATAAGAATAAATTAAAAGACAAAAGAAGAAGTTCAGCTTGAGTAATCTGCTTTTGTCTTTTAATTAATTCCTATTTTGTATTTTTTTTTATATATGACAATGTTATTGCAATTAGGTATACATAATTTTGAATTCCCCATTGAAAATGCATAGCCCTATAAAAAGGTAAGGAAATAATCACTTTTAATATATTATCTAACAATTATTCGCCGAAGGCGAAGTGATTATCGGTGAATATTTACCGAGCGGTGAGTCTTCGAGCTGCGAGGTAAATATTCACCAATAATCACTTCGCCTGAGGTGAATAATCGTTTTAGTATAAATACTTAGGTGATTATTTCCAAAAAGAAAGAAGGAAACAGCATTGAAAGTGAAAATATTTTATTTTTTAAAAGCGCGACCGTTACGCGTAAAAATTGTAAACTTTGTCTCGGATATAATGACAAAAAAAAAACCGTAAAAATTTCCTGATACCTTTAAATAGCTTGACACCAAACTTAGTAGCTTCTTTATTTTCTTTAAAGTTTTCAATTTCATCTTTGCTAACAGTGACAGAACAACTACTGGCAGCCATTTTGTCCGAAAAGGTGATTATCGGCTGATAATCCGAGAAAGCAAACCAATCAGATTTTGTATAATCACCTTTGTATTTATACTAACAAATATTATTCTGACCTCACCAATGCAAATACATAACCTTATGGAAAGGACTGAAAGAAGAAAAAGTATATATACAACATTCGCTCTGATTGGCTGGCTACCGCATTTATTTCAGAAGACAGAGAATCTGGGAACTGTAGAGCACGCGAAGTTAGAAAAACCCTTCATATCATTATGGATTCTACCTTTATACTTACAATTCCCTTTGAAACTTTGAGTATTTTGCATATGTCGATCAATGTCAAATGAGGACCATTTTGGTGCACACTAGACGGGCGTGAGCGTAATCCTGGTTTGTTTGACATGGTCATTACTTCCGATACAGCAGTTACATCGTCAAAAGAATCACAGGAGAAATTTCGTTGAAGTGGTTCTGCAACAAGGTAAAAATATGATTTGTAGATAGATATAAATGGAAAGTAGTGATATAAACGATAGGTAATAGAATGAAATCTGTAACACCGTAAAAAATGCTGACTTAACTTTACTGATGTTTCGATCTTTAGCCATTCATCGGTGTTAAACAGGATGATTTTGTATGATGTATGGGATGAACAGTTATCGAATAGTGTTTGTTTTTAATTTCCCTTTCTCGCTGACTTTAAATAAGTGTGGAAAGAGAACATCAGACACAAGTCATCTTACTTCACGGTCTCATAACTTTTTTTTTAGGTTTTATGAATGGTCCACTTCGAATTTCCCTGCGCCATCTTGAAAGGTAGCCGGGCCTTTAAATTTGCATTGAAGCGAGATGAATGTTGAGCTTTCAATGATAGAGACACGTGAATAATTGCCCCTTAAGGTGTTAAAAGGTATCAATCATTGCAAACTCAACGTTCGTCTCGCTTCGATGTAAAAACCCGGCTACTTTTTAAGATGTCGCAGAGAACTATGAAGGGGCCTTTTCTGATCCGCGACGTCTCCATGCCTAATTATCTTACCGACCTTAATCCACTTCTTTAAATATTGAAATCAATTCCTCAAACATAAATACTTTGATAATTTAAGGGTTTAGCTGGCATCGATGAGAACATGTGCAAAGCGGCCAGTTCAAGGAGCATGCGCTCTGTCGACATGGTCGCAAAGATTCTGGCTTCATGTTAGGTAACGTTTTCAGAGCCTTCGATTTTTTCTTAAAACTGTATTAGGTCTGGGTACTAGAATGAATTATGATAGCGATGACAATGAAAATGATCGCCTAAGGTCGTCCAAAAACGCCTAAGATTGCCCAAGATCGCATAAGATCGGCAACTCAAATATGCCTAACATCGCCTTTAGAAGACGTCTTCTAAAGATATTTTAAGATCGCTTAAGATCGGCAACCCAAGTATGGATAGGTTTCCCCAAATCTCCTAAGATCACCAAAATAACGGCAACCCTAAGGCCCGGAGTACGCAAAATTGCAATAGTGCCTGTCATATTCTGAATCGAAACTTACCTGAACCATAACACGCTTTTCTAATCAGCCGCCTCAGCCGTTTCTTCTTGATAGCCATTTCTTTTTTCAATTGTATGCTTGAGAACGTGTAGAGGAATGGATTAATAGATGAATTCAACGGAAGAACAAACACTGCAATCCAGGCATAGACTTGTTTGGAAGGATCTTCAAACGCTCCAGTTAAAGACAACAAACTAATTATAATCACAGGGATCCAGCAAAGAAAATCTGTGGTGATGATGATTATAGCTTTCCTTGCCAGTGCAGATTCTCTTTTTACTGTATCAGACGTTGAGCGGATTGATACAGCGGATTTCTTCACAGTTACATAAATAGCAATATATGCCCCAAGCATAAACGAAAATGACAAAAAGTTGAATACTACAAAAATTACCACCGAATACTCCCATCCAGCGGGTCGGTCGGCTGATAGTTGCATAGGTAGACACACAGATGATCTGCCATAAAACCCAAAGTCATCGTCATCAGTTGAGAAGTAGTTTAATCCAAATATAGGAATTATTGAAGCTGCAAGGAATACGATCCATGTAACGACACAGATAAATATTCCTTTACGTCTTGTGATTTTTAAAGAGGAGAAAGGAAAGACAATGCATATGAGACGATCACACGTGACCACTGCTAACATAGCAACTGATACTTCGCTAGAAAACATTGATATCATTCCAGTTAGACGGCAACCAATTCCTGACCGCCATTCAATGTCATGTTTAAAGTATTCTCCTTTCCATTTCATGTCCATTGATGCAATAGTGATGAGGTAGACACCCATCAGGAAATCAGCAACAGCAAGGTTGGTTAACAGCATTGAATGGACTTGACCATATTTATTCTTTTGACCAACTCTCCATACAATCACAAAAGCATTACCAATTAGAGCACTTAAACCAAGAATCCAGATACACACTCTCAGAACATGGTTCTTCATTAAATCATCACAGCTAGAGAAACCATTCGATGGCGATTTGCATTCTTCAAGACCTCCGATTGCTTTCTTAGCATAACAACAGAGAATAAATCTATCAAGTTCTCTGAAAATATAAATAAGCAAAAATAACGATACGTGTTAGCAGGACAATTCGATTCGTCGACTCGAGGGATAATGACAATTCTAAATAACTCTAGCTAGCTATATCATTATAATGTCTTGTGTTTTTATATGTTTAATAGATTTAAAGACTTTATACGCTGTCTTTTTTTTAAATACTTTTATTACAAACAAATACCTTATTAATTCGTTGAACAAATTTTAAAACAACAGCAAACAAGAGCTAATTGATTCTAAGTCTTCATTGTTCTTATGTCTATAACACTCTTTCTTTTCTTCTTTATTCTACACGTTTTTTTATTATCTCTACCGCCCCTCTCTCTTTTATTTTCTTTCTCTTTCTTTCTTTCTTTCTTCCATCCACTTATTCCTTCCCTTCTTTCTATCTTGCGCTCTTCTTCTTTTCTTTCCTTCCTTTGTCTCTTATTCATTTTTCTGTATTATGCTTTTTTTAAATATTAATAGCAATACTTCTGAAATTTTGGTTGATAAAACCAACTCAGAATAACAGTTATATGCAACCACATATTTATTGTACAGACTTAACTTTGCATATAATAAGGTACTCACAGATACTCCAAATTGTCAAGGTCTTCGAAAGCATCCATTGATACGTGTGTCAGCTTGTTGTTACTCAGGTTCCTGAAATAAAAGCAGAACTTTTATTGTATATCCATTGTTTTGGTATTCAAATATGTCTTATGCAACAGCTTCGTTCAATGGAAATGTTTGCTAATAATGTCAGTTAAAGATCAGAACCGACTATAGTATCCCTATTGCTTTTTTAAATGATTTGTTTCACAGTCTACATGTATCACCTCTCTCTTCCTAGCCTGCAAAGCTGATGTCCCAAGCTTTTGGAACAAGCTGAGCGAAAAATAGAAACGAGCAAGAAGTAAGTCTCTCTCCATTCTCTTCGCGCCAAAGCATGGAACGCCTGCTTTGCAAGGCTACCCTCCTCACCATGCACGTCCTCGTTAATGTACGGTTGTTGAGTGTTTTGATTTCACCCAAATGTATTGATCCAGTTACGTTTATGATTATTAAAGCATGCCCCTCACCCTATCAGTTAATCTATACCATCGGGTAGTAAATGACTTACAGATGTTTTAAAGAGGTTAGACCGTCAAAAGTCTCTTTTCGCAGCTCTGTGATTCTGTTGCTACCTAAATTTCTATAAAAACAAATTCATACTTGAATCATGAAGTTGTCAAGCAGTTAGCACTATACATGTCTTATAAATGCTTTCTTAGTGACGGCATTATTTAAGTGACAAGGTATCCCTCATCCGCTTTACAATAGACCATTTCACACTTCTTTTTCCATTAACCTTAGCCTGGAAAGCATGTAACATATTCTTTAAAATTTGACTACAGCCCATGGAATTTGTAAGTTATTTATTTATGAAAAAAGGTTTTTTAATTTTTTTATAATGTGTACATTCTTTAAATTACAACGGACTGTAGTCAGATTCTAAAATATTGCAAGCTATTGAGGCTGATGTTGAACGACGAGAACTGTGAAAAGTTACTAGACTTACAGTAGCTGTAGATTGGAAAGAGACTTGAAACCATAATCTGGTAATGTTGTTATAAGATTGTCTTGAAGGTACCTGGAAAGAAATATACATAAAATATATAGTTCAGGGTTCATTAATTCATTTGGGACGACCGTACGCTTATAGGACCGTCTGTACCTCAAAACAAAGCCTTCTAATAACCCCCTTTTTACCAAACTTTATCTGTCTACACAACGATCGCCTCTGCTCAATGACCAGCGCTAGCTCCTGTATATATTCACCAGCTCTACACAACGCCCAGCTCTACACAATGACTTCCTGTACACAACGGCCACCTGTACACAATGGCCAACTCTACAGAACGACCACCGTTTACCCAAGGACCACCCATCCGCACAATAATAATAATAATATAATAATAATTATCAAACAATGACCACCTTTACAAAACGACCACTTCAACACAACGACGAACTGTACACAATGACCAAATCTGCAGAACGACCACTGCTTACACAACGACTATCTGTCTCAACAATGACACAATTTACTCTACACAATGACCACCCGTCTACTAACGTGAAATGAGATCGAGGCTGTTTCAATGGCAGTTCATAAAGACGCTATCAAATGAGACAAAACATGTCTGAATTTAGATTAGACAATAAAGCAACAACGAACGTACAAGTGTGTAAGATTTCTTGTATTGTAGAATAATCTTGGCGGAATCTTAATTATTCCATTTGAGCGGAGACCCCTGAAAAAAATAAAAATAGTTAATACCCATGCAGTCATGACAGAAAGAGTAGAGTTGTGTGCTAAAATAAAACGGTAGTTGATGGGTATACAAGTCCCTATCATTATACCCTTTCACGGTTCGCGTCCACAACCTCAGCCTCGATAGCTTGTAATATATTAATAACAATTTGACAACAGCAGGTCAATTGAAGCTAATTGAAACACTTCAAAAATTCCACGGGCTGTAGTCAAATTCTAAAGAATATATTACACGCTATCTAGGCTGAGGTTGTTCGATGAGAACCGTACGCGTGATAGGATATATTGGAATAGGGCACTGCCTAGACGATCGAGACATTAAAAAGTGATTTATTTTATTCAATAAAAAATTGATAAATTGAAAAAAAGACCAGCCATTTAACATGTTCTTGGTTTATATGACACTGTTCACACTTACAAAACTTTGAGATTCGATAAACCAAAAAAGACGTCTTCTGGTAGTGTTGTAAGGAGATTGTTTCCAAGGTCCCTTAAACAAAGCAAAGTTATACGATAAATGAATGAAGAATATAAACCATGGGAGCAGAGCAGAGCAGAGCAGAGCAGAGACATTGAAATGAGTTTAACTTACAATGTTATGAGTTCTCTGAGATGGCGAAATGGTTTCTTCGGTGGATTTCGAGCAAACGTGATAAAGTTAGAATTCAGTCGCCTAAATTCAGGAAAATTTAAAACATAAGATCAGATGTTATCAAAATTGCGTTTTCAGTCCACTATTATATTCAGTGAGTAATCTTTCACGCTGGTAAAAAAAATATATCATAAATATATCATATGTTAGCTTCTTCCGAATTAGCCAAGAGTGAAACCCCTCTATACTGGACAGCGGTGTGACCAACAAAAATGTATAAGCTTAGCTGGGATCACGAACATTCACTGTTACAGTGTTAAATTAGAGTAGTTATATCAGTCAACATGAATTATTATTGTTGATTATAATAAATCTTATCAGGATTGCCATGAGCTATGATAAAAATTACTTAGCTATATTAAATAGGTAGTTTCTAGATGTATATAAAGTTTGAAATAAACCATCAATGTTATTTCAATAATGTAGCTTTGTCGGCTTGTCTGGTTTTATCTGTAACGATGCTTCAAAAAGGTAACAACATAAAATGCAATACTTACAGCGTTTCTAGAGTCGTTGCATTGACAAAAGCATCGTCGTCAATAGAAATGACTTTATTATGAGCGAAATCACTGAAAACAGTAAAAAACATTATTAAATGGTTCTTCAATGATCACTCAATCGTAGATCTTATGATTTTTAATTATTTTTATTTATTTTTACTTTCGCGGCTCCTCCGTAAGCTTCACGTTAGATCTTTACAACAACATTCGATCTTCACAACATAAAACACTAGACTTGCATAATCTATTTGTGATGAGAAAGAAAAAAACAGATGGCCGCAGCCCTTGTTGCAAGGGAGAGAACAACACATCAAACAAACCAAGCTCACCGATATAATCCATGCATGATCAAGCCGGCGATCGAATCTAGACCACAGCGGTAAGAGGCGAGATGCTTAACCACGTCACCTGACCACCCAACCGCCGAAATATTTGATTTATTGAAGAGCAATGATTTTGGAAATAAAGTTTAGAATAGTGATGCAGTTTAACTTACACGTATAGAAGACTTGGTAAATCATTGAAAGAATAGGCTTTCATTTCATCAACATAACCATTGCCAAACATTCTGGAAAAAAAAGATGGCTCTTTAATCAGCAAATGTGTTCCATATTCTTTTGTTACAAAACATTTTACATCCCTTTCCCAATTTACAATTATATTTCTTAAGCATTATGGGGTTTGATGTTTTCGAAAATCAAACAATCCTAAATACACAGCAAATCGTAGACATTTATTATTTTTAAGAATTGCCGAAACTACTTACAAGGCAAATGTTGATGTTGGCATATTTTCTGGTACTGAATGCAGCTTTCCCTGTATCAACATTTTTTCTTTGTGTTTGCTGTTCTTGTTCTGGACTATTATGCACTCACAGCTTGATGGGCAGCCTATAATTGTTAAATTTTAGAAGGGTTAAGTAAGAGTTAACACGAGAATTAAAAAAGAAGAAGAAGAAGAAGAAGAAGAAGAAGAAGAAAAATAAGAAGAAGAAGAAGAAGAAGAAGAAGAAGAGGAAGAAAAAGAAAAAGAAGGAGAAGAAGCAGAAGCAGAAGAAGCAGAAGAAGCAGAAGAAGAAGTCAAGTTTTAAAACTTACCTTTACGACGATTGCATTTATTACCATTGAGCTTTGATTGGTCTACAAAATATACAGCAAATTTAATATCATAAGATATTGAAATTGTTCCCATCATGCACATAATATCTAAGCAAATCTTAGACTACAAACCTTGTATAAATTGTAACCTGGCCTTGAACCCTCGTCGTACAGCACCATTAATATTTGAATGAAATATCACAATCATTTCATTAGTTGTTGTCATTATAAACTGTGGATAAATAAACCCGCAAAATCTTCCCAGAGATGCACTAGTGCTTTCCTTCCCATCATACACCTGAACATAATCCTGGGAGCACGTGATATCGCTCTCCAATGAAAAGTCTAGAAACGTTAAACGAAGCACATGGTTTTTAGGTACCTTGATGTACCAACGGTATTCAATATCCCGTATGTAGTATCCAGGATAAAAGGGAGATGTGATATACCCAGGTGTTGTAATGTTTTTGTTGAAAACTGAAAAATCAAAGCAAAATTGACTTAAAAATATCTACACGACAAAGAGCTACAACGACCATAACAACTATATGAATAATAGGCCTTTTGCACCAACAGGTCACGTGACCCTACCCCTTTTAAATCGAACAGATGTGTCAAAATGAACATCAGAAATAAAAAGAGCACCTCCATATTAGTAAGAAGCCAAAGTTTTAGCTCATAATGTTGAGCATAGGAGAAATAATATTAAACATACAATTCAATATTTTATAAGGATTTGTATGTTCACTGGATGGCAAAGCTTGCAATCCTGAGCAGGGTTTCCATACAAATCTTAATAAATTATTGCATATGTTTAATTTAATTATATTTCCCTCGTGTTACATTTTATGAGCTGATAATTCGCCTTCTTACTAATGTTGAGGTGCTCTTTTCATTTCTGATGTTTATTTTGACACAGCTGTTCGATTTAAAAGGTGTGGGGTCACGTGACCTATTGTTGCAAAAGGCCTATTCGTAATTGTTCCAAGAAATCGAGTCATACAAGAGCTTATAGCCGACGACGTCATGCCAATAATGATGATGATGATGACAAGGAAGTTGAAGATAATGGTTATAACAACATTGTGATGATGATGATGATGAGAATGATGATGAAAATGATGGCCATGACGAAAATAATGATGGTGATATAAAGATGATCAATTAATTGAAGATATGATGAAAATTATGAATCCTACGATAATGAAATATATACTTGTCTTTACCTCTGAATTTTCTCATACTCTGATACTTTGTACAGTCGCCTTCATTGAAGTAAGTAGTACCAACTGCTATGAAACCAAGCCTTCCTTTTACTCTACCTCGGAAGTAGATCTGTGGAAAGCCACAAACTAATATTAATAATAATATTAATGGTAAATAATTGTAATAGTCTGAATAAGATGTTCCTAAATTTACCCCGGTTACTAAGGGCTCGACCATTTTTCTCTCTGTAACGTATTGGGACTTTTTCAAGGTTCACGTCCACAACCTCAGCCTAGATAGCGTGTAATATATGCTTTACAATTTGACTACAGCTCCCGGTAATTTGAGGAATACACAGCCTATCAAACAATTGAGTCTAATTGAAACGTTCAACGGGCTGTAGTCAAATTCTAAAGAATATATTACACGCTATCAAGGCTGAGGTTGTTCCAAGTACCAAATTATTTCGCCCATACAATTTTGGATTGCAGCCTGTTCAAGGCTTTGCGCGACACTGCATTGCAGATATGCACAGGGTCAGATCTAGAAATTTGTCAGGGGGTGTCCCAATTGCAAATGAAGGCTCTTTTAAAAGGTGTTAGGGAATGTCCTGTCCTTAAATATCTTAAATAAAATAGGGGTAGTTGCGGCGCTAGGGAGTTTTCCAGTGCCTGAAGGGACACCCCGAGATCTGCCCCTGATGCATGGGCTCAATGCTACACGTTTTGTTGTTTCCATTGCAGCCTTGGTTACTAAAGAATAAGCTTATGATGATAATTGTAATTAAAACAGAAATATTACTTATATATTATTATTGCTGTTATCACTTTACCTGGAAAGTGGCCATTGCTGTCACCTGTACTTGCCCATACCTCCATTCATTGCTATCACTATCCTTATCCACCCATATGGGTATCAAGTCACTCTGGTTATCATGTCGTACAAACATCGTCAATGAATCGACATCAGCCCCGTACATCATATATCGAAATATAAAGCACACTTGGGAGCTAGTATACGATCTGTAATTGACTCGACTTATTAAGAAACTTGTAGTGTTGCCTTTAAGAACCATTCGATCACCTAAAATTGGCAAATAACCTTTGAAAACTAAACATCTCATTGGAAATATTTAATGGCTGTTATGTCATTTATCATTATGTTTTTAAATTGTTGATAAATATATCACTTGCTTGTTGATATGATAAATAAACGAAGGTAAGATATGGTAAGATAAGATAATTTATTTATGCCGGTCAATGGCATGGGGAGCTGAGTGGTTCTTGAGCCGGAGACTCGTATCAAAAGTGCTTGACAACTATAAGTAGTAACATTTAAAACACAAATGAATAGCTTAAAACAAAACAAAATTAAAAACAACAATAATTTGGTAATAATAATGCAATTGAGTGTATTCAGTTGTGTATGATGGTAAATATATATTAATAAAAATAATAATTTATAATTAACAATATATTCTTGCTTTGCACCGATCACGTGACCATATTGAAAGTCCATAAATTGTCGCTTAAACTGTTTAAACAATCATTGAATTAATGAAGCACATACTTTGCATAGTAATGTTAGCAAATATGAGTTCAGAAGAATGAATATTAGCAGAGTTATAGTCAAGCTATATAGTAAGAAATGTATGGCAAAAGCATTTCCGGTTGTATTGATTATATCATTAACCAGATCTTTTCTGCGATACAAATAGCAATCTAGGCCACACAAGCTTAAAGCCAGATGACCAATTTATGATTTGCTCAAATTTGAGCGTAAATGGACTAATTGTGACCGACTGATACGGAGCCAGTGAATACGCGCCTTGATTACCTCAGAGGGACACCAACATGGCGGGTTGAACTTCGCAAAACCTCACCAATTCCTCAAATTTACCGCAAAAATGCCAGTAATTTAGCTTTCTAATGATAATTCTAAGGTTTTGAGTTCAATCAAACATCGATAAATACTAAACTGACATGAATCTAGCTTGATTTTCGACTACTAAAGATGCGTGACTAGAGTTGCGTGACACAAATTGTCGCGCATATATTTCGAAACCAAAACACAGCAAAGACACAAGATTTAGTACAAATGTTCGTTTAGGGGAGCTCTAAAGAGTTTTACTACCAGAAGTAAATATAACTAATATTTCCGAAATAAAAAAATTGATGACGTCACATGCAAACCAAGAATAGCGTTTTCGAATTTTTACAACGCAATAATGTCAGCAATACAAATGCACCTAAAATGCATTAAAAACAACGTTGACACATTTTATACCATGAACATTTTTTTCCAAAAAGCTTTTACTTTTTATTTATCAAATAAAATATTAAAATTACAATTGAGAATGCTTAGCTACCTTTCGCATCTTCACAAGTTGATAACTGTCGATTAGTTCTCTCTGGATCTGCCTCGTCCAAGATCGAGCTCCACAATATAGCATTCCCTTGTTCTTCTCCACAACCAAGTGATAGCATCTTGATCTCTTTAGGGGTCAGGAAAGTTGACCATACATTGAACGAGCTGAGATATCCCCAGTTATTTTGGGGTGATGCATTCTTTGGTATACTGAGAGAAATTTTTCCTCCTCCTGTGACATGGAAGACTATATTTTAAAAAGTGTCTGATAAAATTATCATGAATAATTAATGCGAAATTTACAAAAAATCATAATTGTAACAAGTGTTGTAAATCTTGATACCACACTTTGTCTAGTGTTGTATATACTGATTTACGTAAGTTTTAACTTGAGATTTCTCGGCGAAATTTACTTTTATATTGAAAATGTTTATAATATGAAAGAACGTTTTTTAAGTCGTTTACAACATTCGCGTCTGTGTTGTTTCGGCAATACAATCAAGCGCCTTTGCTTCGCCTTCGTGGTGTGGTGTGGTGTGGTGTTCGCACAGAATCCTGTTGTATTTTTGGACATTTACTTGCGGCCCATAAATTATTCAAAATAGACATAATTCGAATAAATTATCGACATTGATAGTTCTGATTGGTTGTTCAAACGACTGATTAGATGAAGTTCTGAACGGTTTACAAAATAATCATTTCACTTGTCCAACTTAAGCCGATTTATTACCGAGAACAAAGGGAGTAGGATTACTTAATTATTACAAATTGCAGCTTAACTTATTACACCGCATAACTTAAAGTGGAACATTGGGATTTGTACGTCAGTCGCAAGAGCCTTGGATAATGAGCTCAAATATTCAGCTTAAAAAAGAGAAGCTTATAAAAAGGTTTTTGTAGAAGTAAAGGGTGCAAAATGTTGCTTGGATTACGATGTTAATTTTGCACCTCTTACAAAGTTTAACCTGTTATTAAAACCCACAGATTACAGTTGGAATATTGGCTCCCCACAAAAAATGCCGATTTTTGACAAATTTGAGCTCAAAAAAGAGAAGCTTAGTTATTGACATTATTAAACATTTGATAGTGCAAACGTTTAGTCAACATTTCATCTTTGATTTGCACCCCCTACCTAACTGAGATCACCTTTTAAAAACTTTTAAAATGTATTTTATTACACGAAGTTGAGCAATTTTGGCCTGTTTTCTTTGTAAAATACCTCATTTAACGCTACGCCTGATTGAACTTCGCGCTCAAACAGCAGAAAAGACCCGGATGTGTCCGGGCATTCTGTGTGATGGTGGTGTGGTGTGGTGTGGTGTGGTGTGGTGTGGTGTGGTGTGGTGTGGTGTGGTGTGGTGTGGTGTGGTATGGTGTGGTGTGGTGTGGTGTGGTGTGGTGTGGTGTGGTGTGGTGTGGTGTGGTGTGGTGTGGTGTGGTGTGGTGTGGTGTGATGTGGTGTGGTACGATGCGATGCGATGCGATGCGTTGCGATTTTATTAGGTCAATTAAGTAAGGTTCCGACCTACCTGCAAGTTGTGAGGTGGACTGCATTGCAAGCGATGACATACTAATCAATACTCCATCGAGATAAAACGACATTTTTTGCTTTATTGTAGAACCACTCCACGTAAAACAATAGAAATGCCATTTATTGTTAAACAGTGAATTGACCTTTGTTGCCCTTTGAAAGATGAATGAAATAATGTTAGTGGTATTTACGTCGATTCATCATTTCAGATTATTTTTCCGTGGAGGGGATGGATGGAGGGAGTTACTCCCATATATTTGCTATTTGGGTAAATTCTCCTAGACAGGCTAGTATAATACGATTTTAGTCTAGAGAAGAGTATACATTTGACCTTTATCTCACTTTAGATAGGGTGTACAATTTCTCTAATAGTTTTCGAGTGTCTTAGATTGGCTCATGGTGTTATACTTTGACGGCACATATCTGCGCAAAACGACTACACCCATTCTACCTCCAACACCTCCCCACCCCTCCCCAGTGCCAAAGTGCTTTATGTCCCCAAAATGTTCGATGAGCATCATAGCTCTTTTTGAATCCGTATTCCTCCACCTTCAGAGGATCTTATAAGACTTACAGAGCGGTATTCATAATTTCTGCCATGATCAGATCACTGATGCTTATATTGATGCCACCATTGTTTGTGTCCTTTTCGAAGTCATTCGAGTATAGAACCCTGAAACCTTGGTTAGATGTCTTCAACCACCAACACATAGTAAGCTGGGACAGTGAATTGGCTCCAAGGAGAGTTAAGGAAATATTTGACTTTAAGATAATCTCAAATTCATGTGACATTACATCATCTCCTAAAGTATAAAACGTATATATTAATTAAGCAATGTTAAACACAGTTGAATGAATGATTGATTGATTGATTGATCGATTGATTGATTGATCGATTGATTGATTGATTGATTGATTGATTGATTGATTGATTGATTGATTGATTGATTGATTGATTGATTGATTGATTGATTGATTGATTGATTGATTGACTAACACTCTGATTCATGATCACTGACTAACGGACTGACTCATTAATTGATCGGATTTGAAACTCTCAGTAGCTTTGATTACGACAACGATTTTTGAAATAGTTCTATAATAAAGGAGAAGCATTTTTGTCGCATTGCCAGCATTTCAAAAAATGGCGTCGTCCCGTGTTGGCAATCTATAAATACGTCCTTAACATAACTTTACATTACAACATTCAATGTAACTTGGACATCAAAAGCTCTCTGCTGCTCTATCAGCAACAAAAAAAGAATATAAACAAAACGCAAATGCCTGAAAGCAACATAATCCTTGCTGTCTCGAGACGCCATTTTGTAAATGTTCGTTTTGACAAACAATCCTTTGCGCGCTTTGAAACGACCTCACTGGTCCGTAAAGGCTACAAAACGTTTGGGGACGAAACATTTGGTCACCCTTCCATCAATACCTGTACGTTTGGTGATGTTGTGTTCTCTGTAAAAGCTGTATAACACTGGTTGTGACGTCATCAACCACGTGTTGTTCATGTTATTCTGTGTTCCATTTACTTTCCAACTGGACCATTTATTACTGGTATTTTTACAGATGATATCTTAACAAAAATAAGCAATAGATAGGTAATATAATGAAATTTGTAACACCTAAAATATGTTAACGTAAATTTATAAGAAATAATGCACTGATTCATACTTGCAGCTTTATGCATTTGTTTTAGTTTTTTTTATATTCTGACAAATTTTAACTCAACGGTTGATGTTCAACAGGTAGTACTCTTAACAATTCTCAAAGTGAGGTGTTACGGTGATGTGAATGCCTTTGGTGTGCGGTGTTTGTTTTAAATACGCCTCTTCTTCAAAGCTTTGGTGTGCGGTGATATAAAAGGAATGGTGTTCGTATTGTTTGGTGAGAATTATTGTGATGCGATGTTGTTGAAATTTTTTCTGCGTTGTTGCGTTGTTGAGGACCCACTATGTCCCGCTCTTTTAACTAGTATTTACATTTATTATTACCTGATGTGCAGCCATAAAACTCTGCTCTCATTGAAATGTGACCATGCCAAGCTTTAGGGTGAATACGAACTAAACGTGCGTAGATGGGTGGGATGATAGCGTGGGTAACAACAGTAGATCGATCTGTGTTACCCTGGAATTCCTGGAAATGATACATCGAATAACAGAATAAATATTTAATTAAGTAAGAGTCATCAACCTTTTTTTTTAGATTATTTAATCCGACTTAGGGCTAAGCACCCATCTTCAGGAATATTACAGAATGTTTGATATCGTCACTACATTGTCTAAAAAACTATAATCTAATCAGTTAAAAAAATGTTTGCAGAAAATCTATTGATCTGTCAGTTACCTTCGGATGTTCGCTCCAAAATATTCCATCTCTGCTGTATGAAAGCGTGTATTTGGTCACCCACTGATCTACTTCAAATCGTCCTTGAGTTGCCACCATTTTAAATTTGACATCTTTTAAAAAATCCACCTGAAACCACTGTTTCTGATCGTTGGATCGTGCTGACCACGCGCCAGTTCGTCCCGATGCTGGCACGAAGTTAAGTCGTCCATTTGCAGCACGATGATTGCTATTATAATCAGACGAAGCAGCTATTTGTGAGTCTGGAATAATGCCGTACTCGAGGCCTAAGGCATGTCCACATTTTTGAACAACTCCTAGAATAAAATCACATATATAGTTTGATTACTTTCATACAATGTCATAAATATGATATGAGCCTATTTATTTGACGAGAAGTGATGTAAATACATTTTTAGAACTCTTAGAGTAACAACAACAACAACAACAACAACAACAATCGTTTATTCAGTACCAATAATTAAATAAAAAAGAATTACAATTATATTTAAAGACTTAAATAAGTGGTACAAGCTGTCTACAATAACCACAAGGGCTAACCTAGGTAGATAGCTTTTTATAAAAATATATAATGGTTATATAGGTCTATATAAAATTAAAAGTTATGGTTAATACAATTGGTAGTGAAAAAAAAAATAGTATATAGTAATAGAAAAAAAAGAAAGAAAATGAAAGAAAAAAAGGATAAGGATAAGGATGGATCAAACTTTTAAGATATGACTTATAGAAATATGAATAATGTCAGCTAGAGTATGAGCGGAGAAATTCATCACTCAGCCTCTCTTTAAATTTATTTCTATTTTTTGTTTTTTTTAGAGTTTTTTTTAGAGTAAAACTAGTATATATAGCGGAAATCGCGCGATCTTGATAACAATTCGTAATTAATGGCACTAGTAAGTGATTTTTTGAAAGTTTTCAAAATTGGAAGACCCTTTTAGGCGAGTCAAATTTGATAACTTACAAAACATTACGAGTATCTATCAATTAAAAATTGTACGAGAAGATCGTGCGACTTTTAATTTATATACTGAAAAGCTAATTGGTACTCTGCAGACTACAATTTTCAATTTAGATGTACTCCTCTCGTCCAATCAAAATCGAGTAATTTTGTACAGTGTATCATAAATTTCGTAACACAGTGTGTTTGGAGGTTTAGTTTTGTGGTTTGACAAAAAGGCAATAACTAGTATTTACATTTATTATTACCTGATGTGCAGCCATAAAACTCTGCTCTCATTGAAATGTGACCATGCCAAGCTTTAGGGTGAATACGAACTAAACGTGCGTAGATGGGTGGGATGATAGCGTGGGTAACAACAGTAGATCGATCTGTGTTGCCCTGGAATTCCTGGAAATAACACATCGAGTAAGAGAATAAATATTTAATCAAGTAAGAGTCTCATCAACCTTTTTCTAGATTATTTAATCCGACGTTTCGGGCTAAGCACCCATCTTCAGGAATATTACAGAATGTTTGATATCGTCACTACATTGTCTAAAAAACTATAATCTAATCAGTTAAAAAAATGTTTGCAGAAAATCTATTGATCTGTCAGTTACCTTCGGATGTTCGCTCCAAAATATTCCATCTCTGTTGTATGAAAGCGTGTATTTGGTCACCCACTGATCTACTTCAAATCGTCCTTGAGTTGCCACCATTTTAAATTTGACATCTTTTAAAAAATCCACCTGAAACCACTGTTTCTGATCGTTGGATCGTGCTGACCACGCGCCAGTTCGTCCCGATGCTGGCACGAAGTTAAGTCGTCCATTTGCAGCACGATGATTGCTATTATAATAAGACGAAGCAGCTATTTGTGAGTCTGGAATAATGCCGTACTCAAGGCCTAAGGCATGTCCACATTTTTGTGGGCAAAGAACAACTCCTAGAATAAAATCACATATATAGTTTGATTACTTTCATACAATGTCATAAATATGATATGAGCCTATTTATTTGACGAGAAGTGATGTAAATACATTTTTAGAGCTCTTAGAGTAAAATTAGTATAGCGGAAATCGCGCGATCTTGATAACAATTCGTAATTAATGGTACTAGTAAGTGATTTTTTGAAAGTTTTCAAAATTGGAAGACTCTTTTAGGCGAGTCAAATTTGATAACTTACAAAACATTACGAGTATCTATCAATTAAAAATTGTACGAGAAGATCGTGCAACTTTTAATTTATATACTGAAAAGCTAATTGGTACTCTGCAGACTACAATTTTCAATTTAGATGTACTCCTCTCGTCCAATCAAAATCGAGTAATTTTGTACAGTATATTATAAATTTCGTAACACAGAGTGTGTTTGGAGGTTTAGTTTTGTGGTTTGACAAAAAAGCAATAAGACGCAGGTTTTTTATCTCTCTCCATACTAACTCAAACGCCAATTAATTAAAACACTGTTTGGCAAATTGTGCCAATTATTTATAATTTATAACTTTTTTACGCCCCAAACGTATCTATGTTAACAGTATCAAAAATGAAAACAAAATGTTCCTGTGACACTTCAAAACTAATTGATCCAATTATCGCTGTTGCGCAGTAGGGGGCCACCACAGGGAGCTCAAAAGCCAGTTTTCGGGTATTTAAGAATTTGTACAATTAAACCAGAAGTATGTTCAAATCTCGTTAATCGATAGAATTGTTATACCATTACTTGTGTCTTCCCAAGGGATTGGCTGGCAAGTATCCTTGGTGAATGAAATCTCGTCTATGGACACGGCCAACGTAGCACTAATGGATATCTACACACAAAAGATACATTTAAATCTAACCGAATGTACAATAAGAGACGATACGCTCCTTTTAGAGCCTTTTGTAACAGGCCCAACATGTTGGACCAACATGGCTGCTCCAACATGTTTGGCTCGTTAAAACACCCTGTTAGAAACATCAACCAATATTCTTTTGTTCTCGGGTTCAGCAAACCGAATCGCAACAATGTTGGTCCAACATGTTGGGCCCGTTTAAAGAGTCCATAAGCTTTCTCCAAGCATTTCTATTCGGGTGTGTGTCACCTTTGTCCCTGTGGTAATGGTGATTTGCTCTCCTTTAAGGGCTGAAAATTGTGTTGTGTGTAATTTTTAGGGTACCCACACCTATGCTCCCACAACCAAGCCCTTACAATCGACATGAGCATTCTACGCTGATAACAGCGACAGCTGAAAGACCGTCAATACCATGAGCATCAATACCACTTGGCGATAGATCTTTCCTTATAGCGGCACCTAAACTGTGGAATGCCCTGCCCATCAACATCAGAGAACTGGACACTATTACTAGATTTAAGTGACATTTGAAAACTTACTATTTTAAACAGCATTATAAATAATTCATTTAATTTTACTTCATTTTACTTCATTTTGCATTTTATGGTTTTTAATAGTAGCAAACTCTATTGGAGCGGTGACACTTTTCTTATATTACGTTCTTATAATCTTTTATTTTATTCATGTATATATATATATTGATAATTGTATACTACAGCGCATGTGATAATTTTTATTGAACCTGCGCTTTATAAATCATTACATTATTATTATTATTATTATTATTATTATTATTATTATTATTATTATTATTATTATTATTATTATTATTATTATTATTATTATTATTATTATTATTATTATTATTATTATTATGAGCGGAGATTATACGACACATCATCCATAGTTCTACCTCGATGAGATGATACATCTTGCAACACCAACAAAACACCTGATCTGGGATTTCAATAAATTACAAATAATTTTACCTTAAATTTTTTCCCTTTTGGTAGAGGTACCTGCACGAACTGCCATTTATCTTTGACTAATTGTTCAATAAACATCAACAGTTTGTTCTCTTCCAAGCTCTCCATGGAAACATTGAGTGAGTTTATCTGGAATGTTGGTCTGTCGGTATGATGCAGATACCAAAACATAAAGCATCCCCATTCAGATTCGTTTTGGTTGATTAACGGGGACACTAAACTACTTGGTCTTCCACCGTCATAAACCATGCTTTTACCTAGAGAAATTATTTTTGTGATGTAGGCATTTTAGTTGATTGGTAAATGAGTTTTTGTAAGTGAGTTTAATTTTGCAAATAAATTCAGTGTTAGTAGTCAGTTAAGTAAGAAAGCAAGCATGCAAGTAAGTAAGGTGGTGGGCAAGTAAAGTAGATATAAGCAGGCACAAGTAGTAAAGCAAGCAATTAGGTAGGTAAGCAAGTAAGCAAGTAAGCAAGTAGGTAAGCAAGTAAGCAAGCAAGTAAGCAAGTAGGTAAGCAAGTAAGCAAGCAAGTAAGTAAGTAGGTAAACAAGTAAGCAAGCAAGTAAGCAAGTAAGTAGGTAGTTAAAGCAAGTAGGCAGTTAAGCAGTTAGGCAATTTAGTAGATAGGTACGTAAGTGGAATGTTTTTAGTCTAGGTGATGAAGTAAGTAACGGTAATCAAATAAGTATGCAATAAAGTAAGTACGTAAAATATTAAGTAAAAACAATTTTCTAAACATCCTTACTAAATTGATTTGTAGGGGAGGCTCTATTCCATTGACTACTACTGATCCAGCCACACGAATCGTGCTCAAAATCACATGACGGTGAAGCTACGGTGAATAAATGAAAGAATAATATAAGTATAGTTTATAAACTTTAACATTGACGAGGTAACATTCAATTTATAACAAGACGGTTTTATTTTTACTTTGTTGAGAAACAATAGTCTGACATGACCCATCGTACAGCGTGACGTCATCTATAGCAATATCTCCCTCAATACCACCAGTTGTTTCCCCCTCCAGAACAAACTGAAAACAAAGAAACATTTCAGAAAAAGGCATTTTTTATTTTTCTAGGAATCCATATGGCGTTTTTTTTTTTTTTCCACGACGTTTCGATTCGCTAATAGACGTTTTGCAACACGGTGACCCTACCAATTCATGTGGTCCTAACCCTTTCAAATCGAGCAGCTGTGTCAAAATAAACATCAGAAATGAAAAGAGCACCTCAATATATTAGTGAGAAGGCGAAATCTCCGCTCATAAAATGTAGCACGAGGAAAATGGCGTAACATTTAAAATCCAATATTTTATAAGGATATGATTTGTATGAGAAAAATGCTCTGGACGGCAAGCTTTTTCATTTCTAATGTTCATTTTCAAACAACTGCTTGATTTAAAAGTGGTAGGGCCATGTGACACGATAGCGTATCCTAGTCTAATTACATTGAGGATACTCAAACGAACCGTGAACACTTGCCATTTTTTATGTTAATATTTCCTGAAACATCTACAGCTTCACTACCTTTAAAAATGAAGCAGCGAGTTTAAATACACTAATTGCTCATAGTAAATTTTATTTCTAATCTTTTCGCTTATGGTATATGAGTTCTGCATTTGGAATTTCAATTTTAACTCTATATCGAGTAACAAACCTTATATTTTGAAGTGCTATTCAAAGCAGTCTGTCCAAACCTCCACATATTGCCTTGGTTTCCATGCATCTCCCATACTGCTTGCTCAGAATTGTTTGTATGTACCAGTATTCTAAGAGAACCGATATGATTACCGTACATGTGATACCAGAATTGTAAACACAATGGCTTCTTAGAATTTAACCAACCGCTGACCAGTCGTGCTTTGTCACCAGGACGACGTGATGACGCTTCAGTGTAGATGTATGTACCTACATCAATAAATAAAGAAACTTTCAGATATTTTAACATCGTACATATTTAAAACAGTGGTAACAATTGTACTTTTGAAAAGACCAATATGTTATAATGTAACGATGCGAGAATAGAGCTATTTGAACGAGTGCCATTTTATAGAAAAAATAATGTGAAAATTTTTTTGCACAAATGCATTCTTGTAAGCTGTGCCTGGTTTTCAAATTGTAAAGCAAGTGAAAATCAGTGTGGTTCCGAGAATGATAGTGCACTTTTGACAACAACTCAGAAACAAGGCTGTAAGATCAAGCTAACAAAAAAAAGTTGCTGTTCAGTTTTCGTGAAAGTTCATTTCCCAGACCTCTTGTGTCATTATTTACTGTAGCCACATGCCGTCGTAGACAGCCTATTTTTATTTCATGTTTACCTTTATCAGACATTTGGGTGTGGTCTGTTTGGGGACCAGTTGAAGGTGTCTGTGTTTCATCTGACTTAAATGTCCACAGGAAATCTGCGTCTTGGTCATGCATCAATCCACAAAGATCGCCATTGTCGAAAGGACATGGTCCTGAAACAAGTAACATATTCAGAATGCACATGGAAACTAGCGAGTAAACTAGTACAGTTTGCGTCGGTGTTTGGTATAGACAATAGGTAATAGAATTAAATTTGTCATCGTAAAAAAATGTTAGCTCGACTTTATTTACATTTCGAGCTTCAGGACTTCGTCTTTGTTTCTCTCTCTTCTCCGACGAAGGGCTAAAGCTCGAAACTTAAGTTAACATTGTTTACGGTGTTACAAATTTCATTTTATTTCCCATACAGAAAGTAATCTGATTATCAAAGGTAGTGTGAAACAGTAACTAGATAGGAGGTTTAAATTCGAATCGTCAAAACTTGTAGACCGTTATTAGAGAGTGCACTATAATCACTAATTAAAGTAAACACTAATGTTCCATGCCAGCATATCAATTTGTTTTTGAAGTTTGTTTTTGTTTCTGACAGACGCGGTGAGGATTTTTCCAAAACGAGTAAAGGACTGGGCACTAGTTTCCATAATTAATGTAATTAAGAAATGAATCTCATAATATAAAAGAGCAGATCAAGATATGTAAGATTCGAGAGTTTTGGTGCCTTTGGTTGAATATTGTGTGAGTTACAGCCATTCAAAACTTCCCAAAATTACAAAGGAATGTATAGATTGGAAGGACGCCTGTCCTTCCAAACCATACATTTCCTTCTATTCTTAGAGATTTTTATGAGGCTGTATCTTGGTTAGAATATAACCAATTAAATGCAACCAAACTCAAAATCTTACATATTTTGATGTGCTCTATTTAATTATGAGGTTCATTTCTTCATTACATTAATTATTTTGGAAAAGGCCAATAGAGCTTAATTACAGCAAATGTATTTTTTATCGAGATATTCACATATTTGTGATTTCTTTTGTATCATACTATGTATGGAAGAGCGCGCGAATGACATCTTTGTTTAGTAGAATTATTCATGTGTTTATGTTTTGTATTCATACCTATAAATGTTCTACAAACAGATTCGTCTTTGTTAGTGTCCGTTTCATTCGATGAACAACCAATGTTGTTCAGTGGACAATGATTATTTCCTTAAAGGAGTAGATAAAAACGTCCAAATTAAAATAGATATGAAAATGATTGGTTAATAATTCGTTAATAATTCATAAGCCTAACAACCAATGTACGCATACTAATTGCATGGGCCACGTGGATGGGTTTTGAAACCTGGTGAAACAAGAGTTGAAAGTCACAAGTGTTTCAAATATTTTCTTGACTAACGATGTAAATGTTTTTCAAACATTTTTCAAACAGCATGCACACCATGAATAGCTCGTTAGAGAAGTTATTTAAAAAAATGTAAATTTTATTTATTAATATAAAAGGAAAAATGTCTCTCTTCCCCAAAAAATTAATATTTCATTGGTTCATTTTAATCTACTTACTGCATATCTTTGGATTACTGGATTGTACAGGACAGGTCACTGTATCTGTGCAGGTTGAAGACCACGTGATGCAAGTGCCACTTATACACTGGAAGTCCTCACACCCGCTATCTAACAGTCAAAACAAAATAGTGATAACTTCAATGAAGAAACAAAGGCAAATGGATAAAAATAAATTAATAAAACACAAACATAATCGACAAGATATATCTTTTTTAAGAAACAAGTGTAAATCAGTTGGTCGAGTCGCGGTAAATCTGCCATTTTCTCAGCAATTTTTTTCGCAATGTTTGAAATTGTGGTGTTGCAAGTTGCTGAGCTCTGATCTGAAACTTTGTGCAACAATTAAAATGCGAGACAGTTTCTGTTACACTGTGCAATAATCCACTTTACAGCTCGCTGCGTCATCTTGAAAGATAACCGGGCCTATGCATTGAAGCGAGACGAGAGTTAAGCTTGCAATGATAGAGACACATGAATAATTGTCATGCGAGATGTTAAAATGTCTCTACGATTGCAAGCTAAACCTTGTTCTCTCTTCAATGGAAAGGCCCAGGGAACTGTCAACGTGAAGGGGAGTATTATCAACAATTAGCAACAGCGCTTTCACACTTGTTTTGCCTTTACATTTTATGGAGCTTTGAGTATTGGTAAGGATTTATTTTAGTAAAGACTTACAGCGCAACGCGTAAAAGTATGGCCACTGATAATGTATTCGCATACTTCTGTCTCGCAATCGATCCAATCAGCGTTGTAGGATTGTGTTATCTTGTCTCGGATCAAAACGCTTATTGGATCGATGGCGAGACAGAAGTATGCGAATACATTATCAGTGACCATACTTTTACGAGTTGCGCTGTAATTCATTAAATACGTATTTTAGTTAAAAACGTATCATCTTAATATTATTATTGATTTTGTTTATTTCTATATATCTCTATATATTTCTTTAACCTAAGAGTTGACTGATTTTCAAAGACGAAAAAGGGGGCACTAAAAGAAGAAACTCCCACTGTGACCGATAGATTTTTTGATTCATACAAATGTAAAAGTTCAAATTCAAAACTAGCTGGTTTGCCTTGTTGCCAGTTGCAAGTCTTGTCTGTGGACCAATTTGTTAGCTACTAACGGGTAGTTTGACATAATATAGTCTACAGAAAATAGGATATATTTTCATTCCTTACCACAATGATCTTCGTCTGCAGAGTCTTTACAATCAGTCTGACCGTCACACAACAAATTGGTTGATATGCATTGTCCACTTGGACAAAGAAACTTGTTGGTGGGGCAGCACGATTCCTCATCGGACCCATCAATACAGTTCTTGTCGCCGTTACATTTAAAATGTTTGTCAACACATTGCTTGTTCTTGCACTGGAACTCGTGATCTTTGCACTGGAAACCTTGAAAAAAGGAGCAGGAACAAACGTTCAAATCTCCCTTCTCCCTTCTCCCTTCTCCCTTCTCCCTTCTCCCTTCTCCCTTCTCCCTTCTCCCTTCTCCCTTCTCCCTTCTCCCTTCTCCCTTCTCCCTTCTCCCTTCTCCCTTCTCCCTTCTCCCTTCTCCCTTCTCCCTTCTCCCTTCTCCCTTCTCCCTTCTCCCTTCTCCCTTCTCCCTTCTCCCTTCTCCCTTCTTCTCCCTTCTCCCTTCTCCCTTCTCCCTTCTCCCTTCTCCCTACTCCCTTCTCCCTTCACCGTTTCGTATACGTATTTTCCTTTCAATTTTTGCAAATAATTTTTGATAGGTAATAACTGTACCTGGTTTTGCATAACTTGGAGTCAGAGTGCACTTCATTGTAGAGACTTTGATATCTGTTATCGCTACATTAACTGTACCGTCTACGTCTCCTTCTCCGTAAAACTCTACCTGGAAACGATACAACAAGACATACCAATAAAGAAGGCTCTCCCTTCCCTTCTCTCTCCCCCACTCCCCTTCTACTTTCATGTCCTTCCCCCTCTCCATAGAGAGCCGCTACGCAGGCTAGTTCCTGTGTTATCTTAGTAACCGTGGTAAATAGGGGACCGAAGGGTCTGGAAACTGGAAACCCCAAAAAAATAGTTTGCTGACTACATTTGGCCTGAGAGCTATGTAGAAAATAAAATATTTAATAATGCAACTACGCCATAGTCGTCTCTTTTGAAACTCCTTTACTCCCAGGTTTCTTGTCATTTTCTGTTGTTATCGATCATAAGGAGGGGCCAAAAGAGTCAGACGGTTAAGCGGCTGCAAAGGGGTATGCACATACCTTGAACGGTTGACTGGTTTTTAATGGTATTCTACTCTCAACCCAGGTATTGCCATGGTAATCGGTTAGATTCCAAAGCAGTGTCTTAACTGAGTTAGTGACCTGATAAACCTGCAAGGACGCCATTGACTTGTTTAGAGGTAGCAGGTACAGAAACTGAAGGCATAGACCAGACTGCACGTAAAATGACTTTAGCTTGATCTCTTCACTTTGAAGGGAAGCTGAATAATGCCCATTTATAACGACAGAGTGATCTAAAAAGGAAATAATAAAAACGTCTTTAGCTGGACCACAACAAAGCATGATGGGAAACTCCATCTCGCCTCAATTCAATGTACGCTAAAATAAACCAAAAATCTTTAAGAACAACAACAAACATTATCCTGGCAGTTTTCTACTCATACATAACCATAATGGCTTCTGTTTTGGCGGTAGCTCTTGCAACTCAAACTTGTTTGATGTGAACTACTATTAAGCTCCCCCACCCCCATCCCCCAGAACGTACCTTTGGTTGAGATTCTTTTATTTAGCACCTTCCAAGATGGGTCACCGCCATTGCCGTGAAGCCATCCGCAAATTCCTTTTGTAAATGTGCACCCGTGGATTTGATTCACTAAAATAGGATAATTCAATTTAAAAAACATGATAAACCCCGTTGGTTTCAGAAAATGAAACGGGAGATAAAACTGTCCAACCTATTATTATAACTGTATGCTTTTCCTTGCATAATACGTTCGCATTCTCTTGACTGCTTTAAATAGGTACTTTTGAGCAAATCACCGCAAATTATTGCAAATACCTACTTTTACTATACTTATAACTCTACAACCAATACGGTGACCCCAATATTTTTTCACGTTTTTTGACTTGCCTAACAATGATCTATACATGACAGGATTTATAAAAAAAAGTCATGTAAGAAATCCAAGTATCCGGAACTACCTTAAGATTGACCATTCTTGCAATGCGTGCTTTAACACTCGTGCAATAATATGCTTCCAAAATGATTAATATCATTTACAAAATTCATACCTTTTATAATGATGTGTCCAAAAGAACGCTTTCCGTTCAAAGCTGATTGGTTGACAAAATCGAAAGCCGCCTTCGAGAAAATATCATGAATAAGTACAAAAGTAGTAACTATGACTAAAGTTCTTTAAACATTAAAATTAAAATTGTTATTCATCATGATCACACTCATCTCACTCATCAAATAAATATATTCTTAAAATTGTAAATAATTATGTAATTCAGGTTTTTTATAAAGTATGTATTTATTTTGTTAATTTATTTCATTCGTGCAGTTGATCAAATGCGCAATCAAAGAAGCGAATACGTATAAATCAATTAATCAATTAATGACCGAACAAACAAACTAATAACTCAAACAATGAACAAATGAATGAACCGAGGAACGAGTGGGCGATTGAATAAACAAATGTATAAACGGACTTATGTTTGTACACTGCAAAAACGGCTGAGTAGATACACCTCACTATATTGAGTAAATCTGGCATTCAGGATGACACTTTATAGTGAGTTAACCCAACTCATTATTAAGAGTAAACATAAGTGTAGACGGCCATTGAGTACAATGTACTCAATATATCGAGTTTAACTTCACTTTTACTCACTATAGAGTTGGGTTAACTCACTATAAAGTGTCATCCTGAATGCATGATTTACTCAATATAGTGAGGTGTATCTACTCAGCCGTTTTTGCAGTGTATGAATGAATAAATGAATGAATGAATGAATGAATGAAAGAGAGAAGTAGGAAATAAATACCTCTACACTATAGTTTCCTGGTTGAATTACTTTGTTAATAGTGACGGTAACATTAGTGTATTTACAGTTCATTGCCAGTGATTGACTTATCGAGTATTCTTGGTTCACGAAGACCAGGTAGACTTTAAGAGGACAGTTGATGCAGTAAATACCTTCACAGCAATAACGCATCGAAACTGAAAAATATCAGAATTATTTGGGAATCTGTTAGGTTTGTTTCTCTTGCGAATATAAGTCTGACTTAGTTCTTATTTGTTTGGTTGTAAAAATTATTCAAAACATACATACCTCGAAAAGATAAGTTTGGACCAACCAATGCATGATGGGTGTTGTTATGACCCAATTGTATATTGAAAACTCTTTTCCCTGCATAAAATGAGGTATTTTAGTTCGTTTGGGTAAAATCTGTAAAATCTGGGTCACATTTACTAGTGACATATATGCTAGACCATTTTACTTGTTGTTGTTGTTGTTGTTTTTTGTTTCTTTGTTGTTTTTTTTCGCAGTCGTGGTCGTTTGACGGCTGTGTTGATTCTCATACCAAGCTCCAGAAACGGAGATTAATTCCCCGAATTCAGTTAATTAATTTATTTATGACGATGTTTAAAACATGTATAAATATTGGACATAGAAAGCAAGATTCTTACAGCCTGAAGTTTATTTGATAAAATAATAAGAAACATTTTATTTTGGATTCTTACCAGTAAGTGTCCTGTAAAGCCTATTTTTATTTATCGGTGTTTCCCTTGGTCCTCCATTGGCAAGCTCCATTCGAGCCAGCAAGTGATCTCCACCTTTGTACTCGATCATATAAGCGTCCAATCGATACACCAAACATTGATGAAGGGATATTGGTGAGGAAGTTTGACTTGGATATCTAATAGAAAAGTTTTATATTAATAACCACTATATATCCTTACTTAGGATCGTACGTATCAAAGATATGCCTATTGTTCTGTTGCAATCTCAACTATTATACCCTATATGGTAATGGAATTGTTTTCAAGATTGCATACGATAATTCTGATACAATGTCCTAGTACAAGATAATTAACTACCGCCCTAGTCCCGATAGTGTACGAGTTATTACAAGAGTATTGTTATGCTAGCGTTACATTTGACAATCTTCGGTTTTATAATCATCTGTACTAACGCAATATCCTGTTTTACGACTACCGACTAGCAACAATAATCATAAAAATCCAAATGGATATTTGCTAAGTCATCTAAAATATATTCAGTTGCACAAATAACTAAATTTCACTCTCTAACAAAATAGAGAAACATGAACGATGGTAAGAAATGTCCATACCACGTAGAGTGACCTGGATAGTTTAGGTTTTACTAAAAGTGGTTTATTGTTCCAACTTTTTAATTTTATTCCGAAGAAGGGCTAAAACTCGAAACGTCAGACATTTGTTTACGGTATTACAAATTTTATTATATTATCTATCGTTTATATCAAACGCCGACTCAGCCCATATTAGTCCACTCGCTAGTTTCCATTCATAGTTTCAAATAAATAATAGATGTATAGGAAAAAGACTATATAAACAAAATTATATAGCAAGTACTCGTACTCATAGTTTCCCTGCGCCATCTTGAAAGGTAGCCTGCCCTTATATCGAATTGAAGCGAGACGACGAACATTGAGCTTGCAATATAGAGACACGTTAATAAGTGTACCGCTAGGTGTTAAAATATCTCTATCATTGTAGTCTCAACGTTCGCCTCGCTTCCATGCAAAGACCCGGCTACCCTTCAATATGGCGTAGGGAACTGTGAACTCGGGGGACTATTGGACCAAAGCGGCGAGGGGATTAATTTTCAAATTGTTAGCCATTTGTATTTAGCCGAGATACTGTGTTTAAACACCTACTTGTCCCACTGGTACCTTCCAGTCCATTTTAGTACATACGCTAGTATTTGTTTCTCTTTTGTAGGCGTGTAACCAATTCCTTCCTCGGAGACATAGCCTACAAGAAGGTCACAGTCGTTATCGCAAGTTACTGTGAACTTGTAGTTTGCTGTGATTGGAATCTGAAAGAAAGCGGACAATAAAACAAAAAATGCATGTATCCAACTGTTGCGTCAGAAGTAGCTGAAAAATTGCTTAGTTTAACAGCAAAGGTTGTTTTGCAATTAGTCCGGTTCACCGTTTTAAAAATATTTCGCTGATCGGACCACTGTCTTAATAGCGTATAATATATTCTTTAGAATTTGACAACAGCTCCCGGTAATTTAAGTAATGTGCAAACGATTAAAACATGTAAACATTCGATGGGTCCGTTGTTAAATTCTGAAGAACAAACTACAAGCTATCGAGGCTTAGGTTGGTCGAACGGAATTTTGAAATGGTCTATTGTTTTTGTTGAAAGTACATCAAGTTTTGAAGTACATTGGAATAATTTTGTCACATATATAGAGCAAGAAATTATCCAGCGAGGCTAATATCTGGAGGATCAAGACAACATACATTTGGGATATTTTAGGGTTTTTAAAATGAACTTTGACTATTGTTTTTATTTTGCTGAATAATGCCAATAATGTCCTGCAGAATTACCTGCAGAAATGTCATCAGGTGTTGTGCATAATAATCCCCAAAATTTACTGGCAAGATAAGACTGTCAATGGTGTCTTCACTATCGGGTCTTTTAGTAAACATGACGTCATCCTTTATCCTCGCAGCAGTTTTAGCTGCATTGAACCAGATTTGACGTTGTACTCCATGCATATTACCACGCTCTGAAATCAGATTATAAACATGATGATTGTAATGACAGCGCGTTGATGATAATGATGGCGAGTATAACAATGATAACGATGACGACAAATCAATGACGATGATAACTGTGATGGTAACAATGAAAATGACTATATAGTGTTAAGTCATGGGAACTATCTGGTGCAGAGCTTCAAAAGATTAATGTTGTATGGAACAGTTTCCTTAGGAAGATGACAGCAGGAGGATATGCACGAAAGAACGCGCCGCTGCAAAGTCAGCGAAAAAAGGGCATCGACCCGGCAACCCAAGTGAAAGATCTAAAACACCAGGCTTCATGAGATAACCAATACTCAACCAATTTAGGACTTTTGTCACATCCAGTACCTAAAATATATAGCTCAATGACATGTGGGCAGAATGAAAAATGATGTATTACAAAAACAAGTACTTTTCGACAAGAGGAAGACGTGGATAAAGTAGGAAGACCTACTTGGAATAGATAGGCAACAGGCGTTACGATCTATGATGAATAAAAAGGACTTCACGCGGTTGAATGTTGGAGCGTAGTTTTCCCTTGCTCCAAGCAATCACGCCCCAAGGCCGATCATGCGCCGAGCAGAATACAATGATGATCATGAATAACTGTGATGATAGCGATGACGATAACAAGGACATTGATATTACAATCATGCATTAATGGTCATGAAAACGATGATGGTGATAATATCAATAATTACGTTATACAATGACGACATCCCACAGGCTTCGATAATTGACAATATCGATAGCGATGATGATGACGCTAACAATGATGAATGTCAACGATAACTTAATGACAACAATAACGATAACAAGCATTAAATAATGTACATGATAACGATAAAGATCATTAATGACAACGGTATCTTGTACTTAGAACTCATTCACTTACCGATCTTGAAAAGTTCAACTTCACATAAAACCAACGATACATTTCTATCATCACTTGTTGTCACTTTGACAAATCTCGCTCGTACTGTTGGGCTACAATAGAACTCCATGACGTCATTAACACCATAATGTGCCGCTGCTCCGCAGGCTCGTGTTGTATTGTTGTCATCCGTTGCCATGACTTTGATCGTAGTATAGGGTTGTTTGCAACAATCCTTGTTTTTAGCAACTATCACTTTGTGAAGGAATATTTCGTTTGGTAGTTCGATCTGCAGAAATGTTTTATTTTCCTAAAATAGTAAAACAAGCATTTTGGGTAAGTGTACGGTCCACGTTCTTGGGGTCCTTTCACATTCTCTTAGTTAAAAAATTGTTTACCGCGTCAATATACAATAATTTTAGAAAACTTATATAACAGAGAATAAGACTGTGTATATGTTTTGTTATAAACATCAGTTTTCTGTAACCTATACTCTACGAAAAACCTCAAAATTAACCGAGTAACATTTTTTAATGCGAGTTGTTTAAAAAAAAAGTGTTTATACGTCAAAACGTTCATACCGGAGTTATGTGAATCAACACATAGTGGTTTTCAAAATCAAAGTTTTAACAATGAATCGACTGAAACACAATTATTCAAGACTGAAGCACATGTATGTGCTAATTTACCGATAATGCAAAAATGACGGCAAAGCAATAACAACGTTTGGGCTTATACTTTTTTTTAATAAAAGCAATAGATTTTGAGGTTTTACGCGGAGTATTGGTTACATATATTATTTTCGTAAAAAAACATACACAGACTTATTTAATATTATATAAACTTTAAAATAATACATAATTTGTCTATCTTTACTGCAAAATGACGCGCTAAACAATCTTTCGAGAGCACCCCGCGAACGTGGATCTTATCATTAATATTAATGGTGCATGTGTATGCACGGCATGGACCATGATTAAGTTAAATGGCCTTTTGTCAATGATATCTATGTTGAATCCGACCAGTACCAAAACAATAGCAACTATAAATTAATTAATTTGTTCTTAAGTACCATTCTGGTAATATAAATTCAGCATGGAAACCGAGACTATACAAAGTGTATTGTTTGATTTAAAAAATCCCTTCCACCACTTCGGTCTCTGCTGCTTCTACTCTACGTATGATCTACAATCACGATTTATGATCTGTTTCTTACACAATAACCTTTATACAATTAGGTGTATTGGAGTTCAGTTTGCCTCATAAAATATTTACAAATATACCTACCATTTGACTAGAGTAGCAAGTATTCCTGTCACCATCAACTGCATAAGATGGGCTGGAATGAGGAGCATCACTTGACGCAGACGTGTTGCACTTATAAGCAACATTAACTAGAAAGAAGCAAATATCATTTATTTATCCATTTTAAGATTTTCCAAATGTTAATTGTTGAATACATGAAAAAGACATTAGGTCCTTTACTTTAGGAAATTTAGAACAAATGAAAGGTATCCGTGCCTTTGTATCGTATAGCAAAGCAAACGTTGTGCTTGCAATGATAGAGGCATGTAAATAATTGTTCCTCGAGGTATTAAAAGGTCTCTATATATAATTGCAAGCTCAACGTGCCTGTCGCTACGATGCAAATTAAAGGAATGGCTAACTTTAAGGAATGGCGCAGCGAACTGTGAATGGGACCATTTCAAAGTCTAAGTCATAAATTCAAAAAGTTATGGCAAGTACGTATACAGGTATTTTGGCAGCCTATTGAACAACTCCTTATATCGAGACTTCAGCCGTTCAGGCGGGAAGTGTTGTTATTAAAACGTTATTGTATAATCCATATTTTAAAAGATACAAATAAGCATATGTGTACAATAACATGCTTATGAGGCATGTGTTTAGCAAAATACTTTTGTGAGTCATATTCTCGATTTAAGATATTTGAAATAAAACTGATGAGTTACAACGAAAGCATTTAGATGTTAGTTCAAAACTACTTTAACAATCATTTTTGCAGCATCTTGTGGCTCAAGGAGAGAAATAAAAGCATATAAATAAAAGCTATACGCACACCTCATTAAAATTTTATTTTAATTCCCCTCATTTGCATGTTAAAAGTTGAAAACGTTGATGTTAAAAATGAAACGTTTTATTTAACGCGGGATTCTGTTCCAACAACACTTACTTTCATGCTTCTTACATATGGCTCCTTTGGCTCTATACCACGTTTTTACTCTGGATATCTTCAAGTTATTAGTATCTAGCGCCAAATAAGGAAAACCTCTTTTGAATATATCAATGTCCGGGCTACTAGTGATCCATAAACTACTGTTCCACGGCAAAACTTCGTCACTTCCATCTATCCATTTGTGATTGCCTTTAAAGCCGATATGATACGACCGTAACTTGGGTTTGATGTTGTTAAGTATGGCTTCTATTCCAATTCGTATATATTCACTATGTATCTTAGCCAAAGTGGCATTCATTTTACCGCAAGCCTGTCCAGCTTGGTCAACACCTTTAACTTTGATGTTTCCGATGAAGAAGCAATTCCCTCGTACGGCTACAAAACCAGAACGACAACGCAGAGATTCTAAAAAATATAAGGAGAAAGGGGTATATATATGAACAAATAAAACTATAAATAAATAGAGAAATCATTGTTTCCGTCGAAATACGGGAAGCCGTTAACGAATCTCCCTAGCCAGTGGCTAATGTTTACGTATTCTACACACTCGCACTTTCTACTCGTACGTTAAATATTCTGACATGAGAGAGAACAACACATCAACCAAACTCTATTTACTTGCCGCCCGAGCCAGGAATCGAACCCAGATAACAGGGGTGAACCGCCAATGCTCTCACCGCTAGGGCACCCATGCCTCTCAAAATTCAATGGTGCTTCATATATTTATTGTTGGTCGTTATCGAACAAGAAATGCATGCGTATTTGTTACCTGTGTATGTTGCTATACATTTTATGATGAAAAAATGACTGTGAAGTAGTTTCGCACCCATTAAGACCGGGGTGACTTTGCAAGCTCTTTTCGACTTTTACGCTTTACAATACGCGTTTCATTTTATCTAGCACCGCTGAACTATTTGACAAGGCGCATTTGCACAGGGAAAGCCTCAATTCAAAGAAAATTCAATAGTAAAATAAGTACAGCGGTGATAGATAACGTGAAACTGAACCAAACCGTGAAAATAAGAACAACAAACTTGGCGAATTTTTCTAAAATTTATTTGAGAGCCTTGTGTTCATGGTAACAGTTTTACGACAGGCATGTTTGACAAAATAAACTGATTACGACTTATCAATATAATCTCCACCAAAGTCGCCACCTTTTTCAAAACACATACCTGGTTGAATATCTTTAAATTGTTCAATCTCCTTCTCAGATAAAACATCATCATAGATTTGTACACTTGTGACTTTGCCCT